>OW971934.1:14155000-14755000 GCA_943193695.1 Acrobasis suavella | reverse complement strand
AAATTGCCAGATCATTTTAAAACTTTAGATCCTATGACATTTAAAACTAATTTAAAATTACTATTGACTGAAAAATGTTTTTATACTGTAAAAGAATACTTAGAAGATAATTTGACTTATAATTTGAAACCCTAAAAATGAATATTGCATTAAGAAAAGGTAGGTGCCGTCGTGATCACACTGCTTATGTATGTTATATCAATGTTTGGTGTCAAGTTTGATATTCAAAGAAATCATATATATACTTACTGTCATTTCTTGCAAGTGAAGGGCGTTCATGAGATCACTGGAGAAGGCTGTAGCTAAAAAGGCGTCCAACTCCTGCCTTCGCAGAATTTGCAACTGAGATGTCATGACGAACCTAAAAAAAAAGGAGTATAACAATTGTTTCCAATTTAATTGTGTTCACCTCATTTTATGAAATATATATTTTTATATTTAATATAAATAAAAATACATATTTCTCACCTTAGGACCGTCGCCAATATGAGAAGATGTTGGGGAACATACGAGGTGTTCAGCATGAGCGGTGTATCAGATCGCATGCAGGAGAGGAAAGCGCGCATACGACGGCACTTGTCATCTTGAGCAGTTCTAAAATAGGAAGAAAATAATTATGTATACGCTATTTATGATGGATATTATTTTATATTCACTGATATTATAGTTACGGGATTTAAGTAGTGTAATGTTGTGAAGCAATTTTTATATAGAGGTGCCTTTAGTTCATAAAGCTCACCCGAACCAAAGCCTCTGCACCGTAGGCACTGGCCAGTCGAGGACCACGCCGGGCACCATCTCGGGGCTCTTGCCAGGATTTACGCGCGAGTAGATCCATTCCGAAATCTGCACAGTGCAGGCGCGTTCGTTCACCGCTGAAGTGCTCGCTGTACCTTCCTCTACGAAAATAAGAAAAACGTTTTTTTAGCTATAAATACACTTTACAAACATTTCTTTTTCGTATATTTGTAATAGATTTTCAATAATAGAAAGCTTTTACAAATTAATCACAATAATTATTTTATTGCTATTTTATTTGAACTAACAACAAATCAGACAAGTTGTTCCGGGAGCGAGATATGCATTATACTTTTTATGAGGTAACTTCCAAAATATATACCTTTGGCCTTCTGAGCCATAAAGCGATGGTGGTGCATATTATACAGAATAGCATAGACATTCTGCCTGATCGGCCTGAAGAAGTGGTGGATGGAAGGTATTTCGCGATGGTTGTCGTCCTCCATGAGCACGGGCAGGGTGATCTGGCGGTGCGTGAGGATGGAAAGCATGCTGGGGTGCATGAGGCCGCGCGCGTGGCGCTCGGCGCACGTGCGGAGCACCTCTGCCGGGGCCGCCGGGCAGTTGTCGTCGGCCGACAAGTTCTTGGTGACGGCTTGACGGCCCTGAAATAAAGCATTGTTTTAGAACAATCGGTGTCGCTCTACTGGCCGAGCTACCTCAGCATCTTCCTGCTTGCATGCACGTGTCATTACATGTAGGCAGGCGAATATAGCTTAATTATATTGCAATGCTACTTTTTAGGGTTCCGTAGTGGAACCCTTATAGTTTCGTCATGTCTGTCTGTCCGTCCGCGGTATTACTCAGCGCCTATTATTACAGTGGGAATCAATCATTTTTTTTCACGACTATCCTTTTTGAATAGGTTTTTCAAAAATATTGTGAGTTTATGAACACCATTTTTTAATTTAGGGATCCGTTAGTGAAATGTTTGGTTTTAAAGTGCATAATTTTGTGCAGTGTTAATTTTGTGCATAATTTATGGTTATATTTGGTATTAAATTAAATAAAAAAAAACGAAAACCTCAAATTAGCTATCTTACATATGAACTTTGTGTTGGGTTGTATCTACAATTGTAAAGAAATTATATGTATAACAGAGCATCGATGCATTAAGACAGTAATAATCCCACCTCTTTAGCCGTAGGCTGCTTGTCAGATTTCTCTGCGGGCTTGGCCTGCGCTGAGCTCGAACTCGCATCCCCACTCTCCAAAGACAACGCCGCGAGTTGGTTCTGCACATCACCACTCCGCTCTTCCATGTTAAAGTCCGCGTTCATTGACGCATTTGCTGTTGCCAATTTGTAATCTTCCAAGCCTTTTTGCTGTAATATATCGAGCGATTTTGAAGTGCAGAGTGTTTCATAAAAGGGATCGGAAAAATAAAAGTAAATCACAACATAAGATACAATACTTATATAAAATTAACAATATTAAGGAATGAAAATGTAACTACAATCACTCCTATTTCGACTTTCTAATTTGACAAAATCACAAACTCTATACTGATTCTAGTAATTCACATTATTAGTTTATCTTTAATTGGTAACTTTGAGAAAGAACATGTTTTATCTATAGTTATCCATTAATAAAAGTAAGGGGTAAAAAATGGTCTACTTTTGGTGTGTTGGTGATATTGCGGTTACAATTCCATAATATAATTCATAGGAAAATGTCGATGATAAAAGGTAAAAACTGAAATAAAGAAAACAGGGATCACTTCGCACTCTTAACAGAAAAATTTTGATCATGCAGCATGATAGGTGAAATATTCCAATATATGCCAATGATTTGTAATGATGATTTAAAAGGCGTGGATGACTATAGCGATAGATACTGTTGACACTATAAAAATAAGAACCTCATGTTCAGATGACTCAGTTGCCAACTTGGAAGTGTCCAAGTCTGTTGATGTAGACTGGGGGCTAAATTCAGGTTTTTGGTTCTTTTTGTTATTTTTCGGGCGACGACCTGTGGATGAAATAGAAGGTTTGTTTGTAAAAAACCACTGAATTGTAAAGATTAACTTATTGGACCCGTAGCCAGGATTTGCATTCAAGGGGAGGAGATAAGAATGCAAACAAAGATTTTATTAAAGTAATCCTCCTTGCATAAGGTCCCACCATTGAATCTGTGGACAAAATTACCTGAAGCAGTTCTGTATTTGAGAAAACCATCTTTGGTTCCATTTAGATAATACTGAACAGCCTGTTTGAGTTTGGCAGCACGGAGATCGTTGAGGTCACCGAATATCTCGGTGCAGGCAGCATCCACATCAGACGACGGTAGATCACGAACAAATTGACACACACTCTTCACCAAAGTCTCTGGGGGCACTTGTTGCTAGAAATTAAATTGTAAAATAATAAACTCGTGTGCAGTTTGAGCAGAAAGGTTTACACTTACAACAGAGAATAAGCCACATTAAAAAAAGAGAAACTTGTGTCATGAAACTGGCATGACGACTGGAAATATATTTTTCGACCATTGGTTAGTTATTTAAAATATTATACAATAATTTTTCTTTTTCATCTGAGAAACAAAATAGACGAAGATACAGCGCATTTAAATTTCGCAAAACTGAAAAATATGGGTCCATTCTTTTGGATAATCTACAAGACAGATTAATTAGAATAATACTTTTCAGACCCTGTCGTCACCCCAATTGAAATAAATATTACTTGGTTTTTCAATAATTATGTGCTTTTAGTATAATAGTATTTGCATTTAAAATGTAGCTTAAAATACTCTTCAAAATTCGTATATTCGCATATACATCCAGAGTGTGAAATATTGGTCGGCTCATGGGCGTACCCAGGTTTAGGGCCGGGGGGCAAATCAGGTTTTGTTCTAAGCATACAAAAAATTTAATCAAACAAAAAACATAAATTAAGTAGGATTTTTAAATCGTTTTTTAAATTAACCAATAGCTATTTAAAAAGTAACTTTCAAGGGTCTTCAGCAAAAGAGTTTTTGACGTGTCTTCCATGAAAGAATCGCCCATACACTGAGTACATGTGTACACTGAGCACATTAAAAAAACCCATTTAACTCTTCAAGCACCAATTGGCCCGATCGGGTCAAAAGAACAATTGAATTCAATTGTGTCGCTATTTATGTGCTTGAAGGATTAAGGTTGAACTAGTCGCGGGCGCGGAATTCACAGGTGGGCGCGGCCAAAAAGCATGCTGTCTCACCTAAAATTGTGTTTGGGCGAAGCTGTGAGGTGAAATGCACGATAATTCATAGCTAACAGAACGCATAATAAAATACGTATAAAGTCCTTTGGGAAAAGTGGTTTTATGCAAAAACTCCTGCATTTATTAATTACAAATAAAGTTTATATTTTCGATAACCAAGCCGTGTCGATGCCGACTTTGTTTTGGAGATTTTACACTTCTTTTAATACTTATCTACGCCGAAAGTTGCGTTAAAATAAGCAAAAAAAAAGGAATCTTTGATGGCTCATAACTTTTTAATGGCTTTTTTTTACTTTTCTGTATCTATACAGACAAAATTTATTATGAGACAACACGATATCTTGTTGATGATGAAACATGTTAAACTTTGGAACTAAATCCCCAACGAAATTTGTATAGAAAAAGTATCGACTCGTTCAACCTTAATCTATCTTCGTCGATCACGGTCGATGTTGGCCACGTTTTTATGCATCTGACTGTCTGTCTGTCTGTCTGTGTCATTGTAGCTCTCGAACAGATAATCCGAATTCAATTCGATTTCTTTTACGTGAAATCAAGTTTCCTTGAGGTGGTTCTTCGGTTCCGAAAAATTAGTTCAGTCGTTCAAAAGTTATTAGGAGTGAATACTTGAAAATCCAGGGGGGCAGCCGCCCCCCCTTGCCCCCCCTTCTCGGTACGCCCATGGGTCGGCTACAGGGGTCCGCCAATAGGAGTGCAATGTGGTGGCCCCTAACGACAAGGTATTGTGTGCATGAAAATCTTCTACAATCTACGATAGTAAATAATATTGAAAATAGGCATTCATCCAACTTACACTGGTACCATTGGAGACCTGCAATGTACAGATAATGAGTTGTACAGCACTTTACAACAGCGTTATAAAATTACCTTAATTATGAACACTGGTTGTTTTAGCAATAAAACTAATACTAAAAATGAAGTAAGTAGGTTTATAAAATTTTTACCTTTTTCTGTGTGATTCCCAATCGTTTGTAAAAATCTGTAAGGCTTTGCTCTGATAGAATGGTGCCTCCAAGTAAAGCCGCCATGAGACAAAGTCGGTCTTGCTGAACATCCAATACACGTGGTAATTCGTGAACCATATATTCTTTAGTTTCCAGAGAAGACTAAAAAAAAATTAAATTACCTAAAACTAAACTTCACTGTTGTCAAATCTGTAATTATCTGTTTTGATTTTTAATTTGCTAGTAGTTTTAGCTTAAAATAAAAAAGTGAAAACTAATACAGAACGCTAAAGGCATTTGTTGAAGATTTTGAGACTTACCCGGTAAGTGAGTTTCAATTGCGAAGAACTGAAATATCTTGGCGGTTGAAATACTAAATATTCACCAGAGCAACCCACTAGCCCTGCATATGTTTTCTCACGGCATAGACCAACTACCTCTTGACAATGATCATCAGTGGATACCATCTACAAACAATAAATAGTCTTAATAGTACTGAAGTAAATATTGACTAATCATACATATAAATATATGCAGCAGTCGTGTTATATCCAACCGAAAAAGAAATCAGCTGTTCCATACTATTTTACAATACTTAGAATCCCAAAATGTATGGAAAAGCTGATTTTTTTTCCGGTTTGATTGAGTCGGTCCCATACAAAAAGTTGCTCATATTCATGAGTACTTTCACCAGTAGAAAGGATGCCAATGATTTTAAAAACACTCTGTATGCAGACAAATTTACACGCTGATTTTCCACTGGTTTTGGAAAAAATGTCGTATAGTAAATAAATTCCTCTATCCACATACGTAATCCAAATTTGTGTATGACATAAGATAAAAAAGTTGCGTAAATGATTTTCGACCGAAACCACGTAGTTACGAGATGAACTCAAAACCTAGCAGGCCGGCCGCCGCTAGGCGTCGCCGGTACTACTAATTGATCTCACGATTTTACTTTTAATAGTTTTAGTCAACATTTTTTTTTTGCAGATTTTTTATTTTACTAGCTAATAAGGTCTTACTAACGGTCCTTGTGAAGTGGCCTTCGGCTCCATAACCAATGGAAAATCACCGTGTATACCTGGTATGAACTTGACTTCATGTATAAGTGAGAAGCAGCTGGTAGACTCTCCTTCTTCTTTCTTCTTCTAGACCAGCATGGAAGTGGTATAATAACAGTATCTCCGTGGTGTAGTGGTCACCATGCTAGTCCGCGACCCAGAGGTTCCGGGTTCGATCCCCAGTCAGGGCAAGTTGGAAAATAGCCTTTTTCAAATTGTCCTGGGTCTTGGGTGTTAATATATATAATTATGTATTTGTTATAAAATATAGTATCGTTGAGTTAGTATCTCTAAGTCTTGAACTTACTTTGGGGCTAGCTCAATCAGTGTTATTTGTCCCTATATATTTATTTATTTATCTCTTATTAATTCTGTGCTAACAGGTAAATACCACAGAACCACAGAATTAATAAAAGTTGTAAATACTAAACTACGAATTTAATGCGGTATTCTGTATTCGTCACTAAATGCATAGACATAATTTTTTGTTTTAATACAGTGATTCAAGATGGTTTTTTTTATTTTTTTACCGACTTCAGAAAAGAAGCAGGTTATCAATTCGAATGTATATTCTTATGTTCCCCGATCACCCGAAGACGCAAAACTGGACCAATTTGAAAATTCGTTTTTTTTTGTTTTTGTTTGAAAGGCTATACTTGCCAGGCCAGGTCCCATAGAAATTCTATCAAAATCGGTTATGTACCTAGTTTGGTGTTGAACTCGGTTTTAAGCCCGGACCAAAGGCTTAAGACGCTGACAAGTCCTAATTTCGTTGAAATTGATGTTACTTAAGCAGTTTTTTATGATAAACTATTTGTTATAGTTCGGAAAAAAAAAAAAATGTTAATATTCATTATATTCCAAAAACCGTGGACGTACTCGATACGTAATTTGATGAAATTTATTTGATAAAAATAATTTCAAAGATTGGTCTAAAAACATCATTAAACGGTTCTATGACTTTCATTTTTTTAAATAGATGTTTGCAATTAAAACCTCATGGTAAACATATTCATACCTCAACTTTTGACGAGTAATATTACAAAAATAATCGATACCTTTTTTGTTTTAATAGTTTTCCTAATATTCCCTTGTAAGACCCGGCCGCCCAGTGACAGAGCCAGTGCGATCTCATTTACTCCGATACAAATAGACAGAGTGCGCCGACGCGCCGTGCTAGACGGACCCATGCTTCACGTTCGCGTATCGAAAACATCGAAAAAAGTTGACAAGTGTCTTGTAAAATCTATTTCTTCTTTTAAATAATTATATAAATTACTGTATATTAGTAAATAAGAACTGTACATTTAGTTAAGTGTTTAATATATTTTATAATAATGGGGAAAAAAAAAAACTAAACGAGTAGCAAAAAAGCGCTCATACCGCCAAAAATATAATCGCATGATGGAAGTTGTAAAGTAAGTACTTTTAATTTACCATATTACCATACTTATTATTGTCAATTTTTTGCTAAATATTTGAATTTGAATTGAATTGAATATTCCCACGGGAATCTCAATCGGGATAAAAAGTACTTATCCTATGTGTTATTATCATAAAGTTACTTTTAAATCCTTTAGTAGTTGCGTGAAAGAGTAACATCTATGCATCCATACAAATTTCGCGTTTATAATATTAGTAGGACTAGGTACCTACAGTACCAACGTAAATCTTTTGTCTCAAGCAAGACACCGCCTTTGTTGTCATCCTTGTGTCCGTGTTAGCTTGTAACAAAATCTAAATTCATGTCATGTGATAAAAAATAGGTATCTAATTGGCAAAAAATTCTACATTAGATCTTTTTTTTTAATTATTTTAGTAAGAAAAAAAGGATGGAGCAAAATGAATAGCAAAATCAGGAATCGGAAAGGGATTTGCATACGTAAGTGTTTCTTTATTTTAGTGTGTATCATATAGATACATAAACAATATAATTACAAATACAAAATTGTTTACAATACAAAACAATTAGACGACTAGTATAACGTGAACTCGCGATATGAAACAATTATACTTAATCCACGAGCGCACTTATACTGGTTGTTGTTGACTATAATATACCTACCCACCCTTTGAGAACATTTTAGCATAGATCTATGAAATTTAAGATTCGACCGTAAACTTTTGTAATGCAATGCAGTTATGCATAGTGCACAATCGTATCGATCGTATCGATTTATTACCCGACTGCGTTTGAAGATGGGGAATGTTTTGAGCATATGACTTGTGTGTTATTATTACTTATTTATGTCCATAATAATAAAGAATGGTTTGGTTCCATTTTTAAATGGTGTCAAATGAAAACTGGTGAAAATAACGTATCAAAAAAATGTGTATGTTCGCGTTTATATTATTCGCCTCTAGTTTTTGTATTTTCTTGCAGATTAACCGATTCTATCGAATTGTTGCATCAACAACCAAATATTGAAGAGCATATGGATGAAGATGACACAATACACTCTTGCGAAATTTCGGCATTAGAGGTGATTTTTGAAACTATGTACCTATGTATATATAACGTGTAACAATATATACTGAAACTATTTTAAGGGTGAATTCAGTCCATGACACTACACAACTTTCCCCAAAAAACACATATCGAAACATGAAAAATATGTTTTTGTTTTTCGTACAAATTCGGGTCAGCTGATCGGTCGACTAGTATGGTAGGGCAAAAAATATTTTTCATATTTCGATATGTGTTCCTTGGGGAAAGTTGATAAGTATCATGGACTGAACTTAGCCTAAAATAGTTTTAGTATATTTTGTTAGATCCTGTATATGTATGTAGTTTGACTACAAAAAATCTTACAACTCATTGCTTTTAGCCCCCAACGTAAATAAAATAGGGGTTATAAATTCGGCACCGATGTATAGTAATCTGAGTCATAGCTTCTGATTGCCGGGTTGGATTTGGATGCGAATTTTCTATTTGAAAGCAAGTTTTCTAGTGGTATTTAAATAATAGTATTCTAAGCTTTTTTGTTTATTTCAGGATAATTATCTACATCAAGCGGAATTGGCAGATTTTATAGTTGGGCGACGCATTATAAATGTCTCAAATTTTTTTGATAGACTTAAAGATTGAGATGAGTCGTTCGCGATTGAACGAATCAAAAGGAACAGGTCATTAGCTCGTCACGGCTCGTTCGTTCACTTCTACAAAAATGATTCGGTCGTTCGTTTCTGGTTTTTTAGGGTTCCGTACGTCTGAATACAAAAACGGAACCCTTATAGGATCACTCGTGTGTCTGTCCGTCCGTCGCTTACAGTCAATTATCTCCGAATCTATTAGACCGATTAAGTTGAAATTTGGTACACATATCAATTCCTGTGACCCAAACACAGAGGTGTGACGTGAGCAGATGAAATCTGTATATGGGGGGTCATTTTTGGGGGGGAAGGGGAAAATTAAAAAAAAATTCTGAAAACTGCATCGTGTGGCATATCAAATGAAAGGTCTTGTCGAGAAGATCTTAAATGTATTTTTTTGTAATTTTAAAATAAATAGTTTCCGAGTTATTCAAGAAAATAGACGAAAATTGACCATTCCCCCCCCCCTTATATCCGAAACTACTGAACCTAAAATTTTGAAAAAAATACAGAAATTAGTTTTCTCCTTATAGATTATAGGAAAACCTATAAGAAGTCCATGATATTAAAATAACATGGTAAATCACTCAATATTGTGCGTACCAACTTACATTTGCAGGTGGAATGTGTGGGAGAACATATTTTTTAACTCCAATGTTAAGTTTTGAAAATAAAGTGGAACACTCAATATAATACGTTCACTTACGAAAAATCTTTGATATTGTACGGAACCCTCTCCACGCGAGTTTAACTCGCACTTGGCCAGTTTTTTTTTTATTTCGGCCGGCTTTGAGTCGAATCGATCGCGGCGAATGAAACAAACAGTTTCGTTCGCGATCGATTTAGCTCACCTTACACTCAGTGACAGACCCGCGCCTACGTTGCGACCTCCGAGCGAAGCGATCCCGCGACGCGATTCCGAATATTTACGAAAGTTAACGAAACAAAACGAACGAACGAAAATGAAATATGCCTATAAGGGAACCAACCACCAAAAGGCCTACTGATGGAGGCACCGAAGCAGACGAACCGAACAATGTTTCATTGGTGTCAGTTGTTGCCAATCAGTCACCCTACAAAGAGCCTACAGATAGCACCAAAGCAGACGAACTCAATGATGTTCCATTGACATCAGATTCTGTCAGTAGTGAATCACCCAATTTAAAACCCACATGTTCGCGATATTTAGATTTTATTGATATTTAGGCTTCCGCACCCAAAAAGTAAAAAAAAAAACGATACTATAAGGCGGAAATTAAGTAGAAATATTTGAAGGGGTGCTTCAGTCCATGATTTTAAACAAATTTTTCTAATGTTTGTCGAAATACAAAAATTATAAAGTTGTTCAAAAGAATAAAACTTCTTATTTTAATTCATATTTCGTTTTATTGCATCGTGTTACCGTGTACTGTGTGGCTAAAATAGGAGGGTTCGAGATAGAGAGATCTCTCATATTTATTTGCGCATTTCGGACATGGGTGTATTTATTTTTTGTGGAATTATCGTCTCCGGTGATAACTGTTTTCACTATTTAAAACATAATTAAGCTAACCAATTTTGGTATCATAAGAATTTTGAAACTATAAACTATGTTCGTACGTCTTTATTTTGTGATAATTTGGTTCTATTTACTAAATAATACCACGTAATTTCGACAAAGATTTTGCTTTAAAAAATGTAGTACATAAAATTTCAAAAAAATAAAGACGTACAGGCATAGTTTTACATTGTAACTACTATATTTATAAAAATTGCCAAAATCGGATTAGTTTTAAGGGGTGAAAACTTACAGGATTTGGGCAGTTTTTGAAGTTTTTGGGTTCAGTTTTTGGGCAGGAAGATATTTGACTAGTATTTACCCGCGGCTTCACTCGCGTATCCCCGATCCCACGGGAACAGTACTTTTTCCTGAGATGAAAGATACCCTATATCCTTTTCAGTACTTCTAACTATGTGCATGCGAATTTTCAAGAAGATTGTTTCAGTACATAAAGCGTGAAGAGGTAACAAACAAACAAACAAATATACAAACTCACTTTCGCATTTATAATATTAGTTAGGATAGTTAGGATTAGGATAAGGATCAGAATAGGATGTACACTACCGTTCAAAAGTATTTGGGCATTCGGAAATTCTTCGTGAACACTTACTTTTTATTAAAAACACGTGGTTTTATAAATAGTACGTTATTAAATAGCATCTAAATATTAATTATAAAGCGAATAAAGTCGCTACAATATCTTTATTTATAAATAATTTACGGTCTTTAAAAAACTGCGTACACTGCAAGTACTAGGTTTCGTGATTTCTGCTGTATAATTCAAAACTTACTGAACCCTTTAAAGTGCGTGGGAGTTATTTTAAATTATAATATTTGAACGGATATTCCCATTAATTTTTTGGTCAATTTTTGTGTTTGTTATTGGTTTTTTTTAGGATCATAGTTTCTTTGAGTGCTGGATTTGTCCGTATTTATTTATTTATAATTTTACGATAAAAATGCCAAAAACCAGGGAAATTCCTTTAGAAACACGAGCTCTTATTATAGCGAAACATCAAGTAGGCATAAGCAACCGCGAAATTGCGAGACAATTGAAGATAGGTTCCACGACAGTCGACTATATAGTCAAAAAATATGCAACATCAGGGGAGTTATCAAGTAAAACTCGTAGTGGAAGGCCCAGAATAACGACACCTGCCGATGATCGCTTTATCGTGAGTATGAGTAAACGAAACAGAAGACTAACTGCCCCTCAAATCACTGCAGAGTTTAACAAAAACTGCCCAAATCCTGTAAGTGTTACTACCGTAAAACGGAGGCTTTTAAAAGCGGGTCTTCGAGGATGTGTCGCGGTGAAAAAACCATTGCTTCGACCGATTAATAAGAAGAAGAGGTTAGAGTGGGCTAAGTTGCACAAAAATTGGACCATTGATAAATGGAAAAATGTTCTTTGGAGTGATGAGTCGAAGTTTGAAGTTTTTGGCAGTAAAAGAAGGACATTTGTGCGGAGATTACCTGGTGAACGTTGTTCTGAAAACTTAGTGGTGGCTTCAGTCAAACATGGAGGTGGATCGGTGATGGTGTGGGGTTGCTTTGGGGGCGATAAACTCGGAGATTTGATCAAAATTGATGGGATATTGAAGAAA
The DNA here is from genome assembly GCA_943193695.1 of Acrobasis suavella. Taxonomy (NCBI): domain Eukaryota; kingdom Metazoa; phylum Arthropoda; class Insecta; order Lepidoptera; family Pyralidae; genus Acrobasis; species Acrobasis suavella. The sequence goes on along the minus strand of OW971934.1, from coordinate 14,742,733 downwards.
GAGGGGTACAGAAAAATTTTACAGGAAAATGTTTTAACATGTGGAACAAGAATTCTCGGCCCTGGATTTATTTTTCAGCAGGACAATGATCCTAAGCATAAATCAAAACTCTGCCAAAACTACCTCGAGCAATTGGAACGACAAAAAAAACTTAAAATCATGGTTTGGCCACCCCAATCACCCGATCTCAATCCCATTGAACTGTTATGGGATCAACTGGATCGCCAAGTGCGTAATCACAATCCCACTTCAACAGACCATTTGTGGACACTACTTCAGTCCGAATGGACAAAAATTACACCTGCAGTTTTAGAAAACTTAATAAAAAGAATGCCGAAATTATGTGACGCGGTAATTAAAAGTAGAGGTGGTCACATTGACGAGGCTGCAATTTGAAAATAGTAGATATTTTATTTGTTTTTTCACTTTCTTATTAAATACAGTAATACAAGATTTTATAATAAATATTTACATTTAAATATAGGTCTTTGAATTATAACATTTACTTGAGTTTTTGCAAAAAACATTAGTGCCCAAATACTTTTGAACCGTAGTGTAGTTGTGATGATGATGTATTTCTATTGCCAAATAATACAGAACAAAATAAATAATAAAGGGTAAACATATAACCAAAGTGATTTTTTGCCATATATTTTTGCTTTAAATAATAATGGCGATAGGAATGGCACGGAACCCTTAATTTAGTATGTATAATATACAAGAAATAATTTTGTTAAAAAGTTTTAATTACCAAAATAATGTAACGATGCCCTGTCTATTTTGTTTTACGCTCTTTGGAAAGCCTACGGGAGTTTAACGCCATCTACTGGATTACGTAATGATGTCTGATAGCGATAGCTATCCTAGTAAATAGTTCAAACTTTCGCCGAATTTGTTAATAGCGCTTGGGAGCTAAAGTAGGTGGGGCGAAAACCCTGAATCCTCAAGGACATTCGCTATTGTCAGCGCCTTAACGAGCCTTCTGAAGAATGGAGGAGCTTGAGAAATTATTATGCTACTTGTTGTCACCCATCTAAATGCGAACCTCGCCCGGGGTCACTTAACTTGCGAAATCGCTAGAAATGCCTAGTCCCACTGGGCCCCCGAGATTCTCCAAAATTTATGATGTTTTGGGATTCGCTCGGCACACTGCTTGAAATCATTTATTTCGTCGCTTTCCGTCTTGTGGAACATTTAAAAACATCATTTCAGGAGTTTTTTTGTAGTAGGTGTACATAATGGCACGAAATAAGCACAATAACCTCTTCTTTTTCTTTTTTGTTTTTTCGCCATGAGTACCTATTCAAGTTTTGCACTACCCCTGTCATTCTCTACATCACCCGTTTGGTTGACTGGTAGATAAGGCCTTAGGCTTTAAGTCCGCCATTACACTTGTATTTGTGTATGAAGTTAAATAAAGAAAAAAAAATAACCTCTTAGGTTCGACATTTCTTTACATTGTGTCTTTACGTTACAAGAGTGAGTGAATGAATTAGAATTTTGACGTCACACGCACGCTCGGTTTTGTTAGACCGCCGTCGGCATGTTAACTTGATATCACTTTTTAATTATAGCGAAAATAACAAAACAAAAAACAGTTTTCTTAAAAACCTATATGATGTTTTTTATTTATAGCAAAAAAAAATTTTTTTTAACTAATTGTGATGGTCAATGATTTGAAGAAAAGGCTGTGACAGAAGTACAGATTGAGTTTGACACATGAATTTATTCATTCTACAAAGGATTCATGACCTACGGAACCCTAATAATGAATAATATTAATATGGGTTGTTGATTAAAATATCACTGTTTATTTAATTTATAATAAAATTATTTTACATGTAAAACCGGGACTAAGAGAAAAGAAAGAGAATAATAACATGATAAAATATTGAAAATATGTATGTAGGTACAGAATATATCTTTTTAGGGTTCCGTACCCAAACGGTGCAAACGGGACCCTATTGTCTTCTCTTCTGTCTATCTGTATGTTTTTCTGCAACTGGCTCTATCTCTTAAATAGCTATTTGAAATTTTCACCGATTATGTAAAACTGTGGCAGCTACTACAACCATACTAAAAAAAACGACGGGTTGCACTCCGGGAATGCCGGCAGAAGTGAAAACTTGAATATTAACGTTGTGCATTTTTGATATTTTGGAATGGTTAGGGAATAATTTTGCCCGAATTGCTTTAATTATCAGTATAAAAGTACTATCATTTATGTGGTAGAATACAATATTTATTTATTGCGCTATCGTACACAAACATGACAATTTATATTCCATTAATTATTCGTAAAATTCGTGTATATAAAGTGTTTACTTTATATACACGAATTTTACGAATACACAGCAGTGTGGCCACTACACAGATGGTCGAGCCATCAGCTGTAACTGTCATCATCCATGGATGCGCGTGGCACGCTGTAAAGCGCGCTCCACACTTCGCGCGACATCCTCGCCGAGAATCTCGGCAAGAATTTTAGCGATGATCTTGGCGAGAACTTCTTTGGGTACACACTCTCAAGGTTCTCAATACAGTTCTCGCGCTCGATGACGATGGACGTAGAATTATCTGTTGCGACAAGCTTATTGCTATGCGCATTTGCATATTATAATTACGCTTATATTAAAAATAAGAAACAAATTAAAAATAAGTTATTTTCATACCCTCTATAGCTTTAACTTTTTTTTTATGTCATTGACGGGTAATTTCATCAAGGTACTAATACGCTTGTAGCCACTATATCAAGTACCACTATGTAAGCTGAAAATACATCTCCATTTTTGGCCATCAAACACTAGCACTCGCCCGCGCCGTTGGTCATTACCAAATTAGGAAATCGAATAGGACCCAGGAGCAGTAGCGCGCCGCGCCATCCAATCACAACATAGTAACGAGAACCCAAGCGTATAAGGCCATTGTTTTGTCTCTTATCGAGTGTATATAAACCCAAATTTTGTAAATAAATTATTTATTTGACTTTTTACTAAGGACCTAAGAACACGCTATTTTATTTATCCCCTGTATACACGTAACCTACTTACACACACCATATGTTAGCATCATATGCTACACGCTGCTACATTTGCCACTCATCGTGGTTTTTCAGTATATTTTTATTTTTATTTTTAATTTTTATTTATATCTTTTAAATTGGTATTCAACAAAATCGTTGTGGTATCGTTTAGTTGGTATTCCATAACACAAGTCTCGAACTTACTTTGGGGCTAACTCGATCTGTGTGATTTGTCCCTATAAATTTATTTATTAAAATCGGTTCCGCTTGGAAATATTCTAAGACTGTCAGTTCTAGCTCGTTCGCCCAAATTCCACTTATATTGATGCTCAGTCTCATTAATTACTGCACACACCACACACCTGTTCTAATCGGAGACTCGCTCGCTACTGAGAAACTTGCGAGCGTGGAGTGAATACAAGGTCTCGCGTTCTTAACTCTTTTGTCTCGCGCCACAAAACCGACAGAAATTGGAGAACAAGGCAAGAACCTGCGAAGAATATGCGAATCGGTTCCACATTCTCACTTCTCGTTTTTTTCTCGCGTTCTCGTGAGATTCTTGCGTGAGTAAACAACACGAACATTCGCGCAAGCGCCCTGCGCCGCCTAAACGAAACAGCAGGCGTCTGCATACATTTTCGCCGCGCCGTAGAAAGAGAGGGGGATACTTCCTCTCCTACGCCGCGCCGGCTGTCTACTCTCCATCCTGACGCCCTGACGCGAGTTTAACATTTTTTACCCATTACAAAAAAGTGTACAACGCCGCTAAAGAAGTTTTCACTTCAATAAAGTTAAAAATTATAGGGGTTGTCATACTAGAAACATGTTTTTAGCGTACTCTATCTTTATACTGGCATTTAATTTAATTTAATTCGTTTACAAAAAAAAAATTTGTGTTCGATACTTGAAAGTGTTCTGTTGTAAAATACATGAAGGGGAATTATGTACGAGTCCAACTCGCACTTGACGGTTTTAAAATACAAGAAGGTGATTCATACAAGTCCTACTCGCACTAGACAATTTTATTTGAAATGTTTAATTTTTATCTTAGCCTTAAGTTTTAAAAATAATAACTTTAGTACTTACAATAGGGATATTGAGATAGCGCAAGGCAGTTCGAAGGCAGGAGTGTAATCCTGTGGGGGGCACCCACCATACTTTTGGAGGTGGAGTACCTTTTGTGACAATATGGCGTAACACCTGTCAAGAATAAATTGTACAAATGTAAAATTATGGCACTCAAATATTTAATGACAAAAATATTTTGAAGCTATTATCGCTATTTCAAAACTAATCTTAATTAACCTTTAAACTGATGCAAATGTTAATTGTTCACCTAAGTGTAAAATAAATTAAACAGAACAAAATATTTTCTAGCTTGGGGGGAACAAAGGTTGTAGTGGCAACTGAGGAGTTACTCCAAAAGCGGTACGCAAGACGGACGTTACTGCGTATCTGCATTTCAGTGTCAAGCAACATTGACCACTAACGTATGATGATAAAGTCTAGTTTTCTTTGACATGGATATAGGATGTGACAATCGTGCGACTAACGTTTTATTTTATGGAGTAACCCCCCTGTACACGACAAATAAGTGAAGAAAACGGCTTTTTCTAAACCAAAGTTTTCCTTTGGCAGGATTGATCTTTGTGGTCTTAAGATGGGTTTAGGGTGGAGGGTGTTTAGCCTTAGCACCCGTCCATAAAATCCGAGGTTAATAACTGCATAAGTTCAGGTACTAAGTTTGGTATCATTTTTGCATATATTGAATGTCTGGATTTTAATTCCTGAATAATGTTTGGGTCAATATACTATAGTAAAAACATAAGAAATTACAAAAAATAGAGATATTTAAAGTATTTGTACTTTTCACTATCTGTAACGTTTTAGTGTAGATTGGTATTAAATATTTAATTTAATAATTCCATTTTTTTTATTTTACAAAGTTTCCCATCTAAATAGTGCAAATGTTAATCCAGATATGAATTAAGCATCCTTAAGTCTAACGAATATGATACCAAACTTGGCATTGTAGCTTTGTCAAGATTGACCTTGTAAAATTAGAAAGAATTTTAAATTGTCATAAACAAAATTAAACAACACTTACTGAATTGACTCTTTGTCTATATGTAGCTTGGGTTTGCATCCAATGTTGAGGTGACGCAGGGGGAGTGGGGTGGGCACCATTAAAGCATACGCAAAGAGCCACTTGATGTTCAGCCAGAGCTTGTGCCAGTGTAGTCAAGAACTGGACACAACGGGCCCACTGTCCTCCACAAGCCCAATCTGGATCAAGGATATTAAAATCATACCAACAGGAATATTAGATTCCAAGATACAAAAATATAGACTGTAAATCAATTTAAGAGGCACAGTGAAACATTTTAGACAATTTGTTCTTTGGCCAGCATTGGTATTCAGAATGAACTTGAAATGTATGTAAGAATAAATATTTGCTTATTTACAATATACACAAAATAACTATAACAACATTTAGGGTGTAAAATTCAGTCCATGATACTTAACAATTTTTCATAATTGCCTCCCATACAAATTGACTGATCACCGTGTTCAAGTTACAATGGAAAGCAACATTTCATTTTCATATTTCTGTACTTTGATGAGAATTCTTTAGTTTTATGGACTGGATTCTTTTATTAGTAGGCTTACATATAGGCACTTAATAAATTGTAGTACTAAATTACTTACAATGTCTTTTCCCATTTATAGGAATTAATTAATAAATCTATAGTACTAAATACAGTGCAAAAAAGACATTTTAGGAACATCTGTGAACTTGAAATAAGTAAAGGAGCATAAGTCAATTAGCGACAGTTACATGATGCTGATTTTTAGTCTTCTCCACTAGAATTAAGATTTCAACACACATGCCGATTACCTAGCGCCAGAAGTCCCGACGGCACATAAGACATACGAAAGAGCTTTTTCAAACAAATTTTTGGAGCCTTTAGGGGGGCAAGACAACCTTACTTAGCTATAGATATCTCCAAGACATTAATTTGCAATTAAACAAGCATTGAATTTAACTGTAAAACATTTTACCAGAAAAATATCCTCCATAAAGCCGATCTAAACAACCCTCTGCATCTAGAACTAATCGGAAGCCACCTGCTTGGCTTCTGGCGATTCTAAAGAGATCAACACCAACTCCTTCATTTTCTAAAAATGTTTGCAGATCTTGTATTCCCATGATTCTTCCAACAAATCGGCGATTGTAAAGGTAGCACTCGGATCAATCGAACACGTTCGTTTTGACACACTGCTGTCTGGAAAAGGAAGTAAAGATATTGAAATTACATAAGCAAAGTAATTAAATCAAGTAGTATATTCCATTATTTGGTCCTTAAATTAGTAAACTATTTACATTATAAACAAAAATGGTAAAGGCAAAAGCTGCAATACATAACCGGCACAAAATATTCAAAGGTTAGGAATATAATCTTAAAATGTCGTCAATTTCGCGTATATTATTCACGTAAACAACAAAACTAGATAAAAACGTATAAAAAATTACAAACCTTAATATAAAACCATGCCAACGGCGAATTACGATAGCCAAAAGATGAAAACGGAAGCCATTTGTAATTTCATTTACTTCAATCAAGCCTTCTTAGTTCTTTTTTTGCCCTGCGGACGGTCGACTATCTACCTACATAGTCTGACATATTCAGCGATTTTCCACTACCCGGCACGGCGGCGGCGACGGGGACGGCGACGGCAGCAGTGGATACTGTAAAATATTAAGGAAAATACGTACGTTTTAGCAAGCCATTTATTTGAATGCCCAACTGACTGACCAACATGACAATCCTCTATGTTAAACTATAAAGAGGTTCTCTACATACCTCCACCACTAATTATTAAGTATTCTTACTTTTTTACAACGCATTATAATATAAGGTAAACTAACCTTTTTTTTTTACGGAGGAAAGATCCCTGTTACGGATACCCGTCAGCCTGCGGGGGAGGCTGTCGGGTTATGTGGGACTCCACGCCAGAGCGACGTGCCTACCCACTAAAAAACCTCCGGAGTTCCATTTCAACCGCTTTTGCCGGGGACACGGGAACGGAAATACATCCCCTCCCGGCGGCCCCACCCCGGGTGGGGGGAGAACTTCCCACTCCCCCGCTGCCCCATTGGGCGCATCCCTACAGGCTCAAGGCCGAAGCCGAGCCCGCGGGAGCGCCCCTCCTCGGGTGGGGGGAGAACTTCCCACTCCCCCGCCGCCCCAATGTGGGCGCTCTCTGCTGGTAGACGACAGCAGGAGCGCCCCCTCGCGAGATCCTCCTAGCTTCCCCGTGGCTCCGGCTACTACGGGTACTGAGCCCCCCCCCCCTACGACAAACCGGGAACCCATTGGGGGGGAAGGTAAACTAACCTAGCTTAACCTAACTTAATTGTTCGAGTTAATCGAACAGCGAATTTATCCACTCAGCATGTCAGCATTTTACATTATGACGATAGGCAATAAGTAATTTAGTACGCAATAACCAGCCGCTCGGCGTGTACCTACCATTTCTTACCATTTTAAATAAACCATTAAATTTTAACCATTCAAATAACCATTTTATTCATGCTCCATCTTTCACCAAATAACCATTTCATGTAGCAGCGAGTCTCTGATACGTTAGGGTGAACTGCTACATGTGGTCCTTCGATAAAGGAACTTCGTGTCGCGAGTGATTATAAATTCGTAATTCGGAGTTCGTGGAAGCCAGAAAACCAGTGCCTACCAATTGGATTGCAGTGAGTTGCTGAACCAGAGTGAGCTGTACCTAAGGACATAAGGTCAGACCAAACCATTTTCTTTCTTTATATATTTTTTGCTTAACTTTTTACCATGTCAAGCAAAATGGAAAACTATTTTCTTAACCAAACTGAAATATATGAAGAATTAAAAAGACTTTTAACCAACTTCAAAAAGGATGGGGCGGACAGGAAAACCATTGATTACTGTAAGCGAAAGTTGCAGATGTTAGAAAAATATTGGGAAGATTACTAGGCTAATCACATTAAAATGTGTGGATTAGCGGAGTTCGATCATATTTATTTTAAGAAAAGTTGTAAAAGTTGTAATGAAACCACCGAAGAGTTGTATTTATCTATCAAGAAAATGATTAAAGACACCATGGAGAAGCTATCCCCGTCATTGAAGCCAAGTGCACCAGAACGCCAGAGACAACGAAGTGTGAGTCCGGGAAATAGACCAGTAGATGAACCAGGAGCATCAACATTTATTCCTCCATCGAGTCAGTCAGAGGCTGAAACTGACACGTCTACGTCAGTTCCTGCAGCAGTTCCTCGGCAGCAAACAAACTCCTCGTCGTCACCTGGAACCAGTAAGATGAACGAAATGTTGAAGAAACAGAACATCAACTTTAAAGCGTTTATGCGCACCGTGACGACCATAGATATCGACCAGATGCAAGATAAATGGGAGTTCAAGGATGACCTGAAAAATCTTCAGTCACGTTGGACCGTCATAGATAATTTTCATTGGGAGATAGAAGGTGAAAAAATAGAAGAAAACTTGTGGTACCAGTCAGAGTTTAGCAAGCATAAGAAAATGTTTAATGATTTGAAGAAGACGATTAACACCAAGATGTGGTCCATGACTCACCGTGTGAAGTCCACTCCAGAGGTTTCTATTCCAGTTTTCAATGGGAGCTATTACCACTGGACGTCTTTCAAAGATTTATTTACCGAGACCATCCACAAGAATCCATTGCTATCCAAAGCCCAAAAAAATGCAGTTTTTGAAGGGGAATGTAACCGGAGAAGCTGAGCGTCTTATTCACCATCTTCTTATAAGTTCGGATAATTACGATGTTTGTTGGGAAATTCTTAACCATCGATTTAACAATAAAAAAATTATATTCACATCCCACGTTAACACTCTACTCAGCCTTCGCAACATACAACACCAGTCATTAATTATGATTAAAAAATTGCATGACGTCACCACGGAGACCCTCCATGCGATAAAAAATCTGGGAGTCGATATAACCACCTGGGATCCCCTGCTAGTGCACTTACTAGCCCAGAAGTTGGATAGCGAATCGTTTATGGAGTATATGGAATCAGTCAAAAATCCTCGATAATTACCAATTCTTCAAGAATTCTTGGAGTTCCTGGAGAGCAAGTTTACAACCTTAGAAGCCTCAAGACGTAAACAGGAACCAATAAACCAAAAAACAACCATACAGCCTCAAACATCTCATCTTAACCAAAACAATTCTTCAAACCAAAGAAGGAATTTTAATACCAATTCAAATCATAATTATAACAAAGGCTATAATATGAAACCATACACGAAGTCAATGCATGTATCTAACTAGGTCAATAAACTGTGGAATGTGTAATGCTAAGCACGGACTTTGGGCATGCGGCAAATTCTTGCAATTATCGGACGAGCAAAAATTAAAAATGATTAACCAATTTAATTATTGGGACTGCCTCCGTGGTCCAGTGGTCAAGGCATTCGCCTTGTGACCCGGAGGTCATGGGTTCGATTCCCACTGGGAAGCATACTTTGTGAAAAGTTGTTTCCAGTCTGGATAGGATATTGCAGGCTTGAATCACCTGATTATCCGAAAAGAAAGATGATTCCGTGTTTCGGAGGGCACGTAAAACTGTGGGTCCCGAACGCCACCTAGCGTTTGACCATCAAACTATCCAAGGATTGGTTCCTGGTTTGCCCTTTGGGTTGTGGAGGTCAGACGGCAGTCGCTCTGTGTAAAAACCAGTAACCTCGTCAAATCTCCTTGGTTAGGTAGCGGACCCCGGGCTCTGAAGCGTTACTGCTGAGGATGCAACCGGGAATACGCTCGGATGATGATGAACCAATTTAATTATTGTACAAACTGCATGATTTGTCATTTTAATAAACAATGTTTCTCAACCAAGCGATGTCGTAAGTGTAACGGAAGTCATAACACGTTATTACACGAGGCACTTACGAAAGCAAAAACTAACTTTAAACCCTAATGTACCAAAAGAAACTGTCCCAACGTCATCCCATGTCTCTTCAAACAACATCACGGAGATTTTACTAGCCACGGCTATGGTCAAGGTAACTGGAGTTGACGGCAACAAACACACCATGCGGGCATTGGTCGACCAGGGTTCTCAGCTTTCGCTAATAAGTGAGAATGCCGCGCAGAGATTGGGGCTCAAAAGAAATCAATGCAAGGGGAGAATATTTGGAATCGGGGAAAAGGAAAATCATTGTAAAGGAGCTATGAATATCCAGCTATGGTCAAATTACAACGACTTTGGCCTCGATGTTGACTGTTTGATAATGAATAGTCTTATTAAAAACTTACCAAATAAGACATTTAGGCAACCAGAATGCACTTACATACAGAATATAAATTTAGCAGACCCAGAATTCAACATCAGTCGTCCCATTGACGTACTTCTTGGAGCCGAAGTCTACAGTAAGATTATGTTAGGAGGGATTCTCAGAGGAGATAATGAAGATCAACCAATTGCCCAGCAGACGCAGTTAGGATGGCTGCTATGTGGCTCAATAAGTATGTCGTACCATTGTAATGTCGTATTGCATAACATAGATGAACTTAAGAGATTTTGGGAAACAGAAGAAATTATCAATCAAACCAGCGAAATGTCTGTAGAAGATGAAGAGTGTTTAAATTATTTTTTATCAACCACGAGGAGACTTGAAGACGGGAAATACCAAGTGAGACTGCCTTTCAAGTCTGACCAGAAGGAAAAATTAGGATTAACCAAACCATTAGCGCTCGCCCAGTTTCGAAGTTTAGAGAGGAAATTGGAAAATAATATTGAGCTAAAAACAGAGTACCAACAATTTATGAATGAATACCAAAACTTAAACCATATGAAACCATCAAACACCAACAGTATAAACGAATGCTACTTACCACACCATGCCGTTATTAGAGCTGAATCAACTACCACCAAGCTAAGGGTCGTCTTCAATGCTTCGGCAAAGTCGTCGACAGGCATCAGTTTGAACTCCATTTTACACAAAGGCTGTAACTTGCAGCACGACCTTCAAGGGCTCATCCTTAAATGGAGACAATATCAGTACGTTTACGTCAGTGATATCGAAAAAATGTTTAGAGTGATATTTGTACATCCCGAAGACCAAGCTTACCAGAAAGTACTATGGAGAGACACCCCTCAACAACCACTCCAATCATTTAATTTAACCACGGTGACTTATGGCACCAAACCAGCACCATTTTTAGCCATGATGTGTTTGAGACAACTAGCTAAAGACGAAAGACATAACTATCCAGAAGCTGCGAAATGTTTAGATGAATCATTTTATATGGACGACTTCTGCGGAGGAAGTCACTCAATCTCAACCAGTTTAAAGTTAAGGGATGATCTTATCAAATTATTGCAATCAGCTGGATTTAATTTGAGAAAATGGACGGCGAATGAACCAAAACTGTTAAAAGGCTTAAACAACGACCAATGCAACCAAAAAACGTATGAATTTAAACAATCGGAATCTACCAAAACATTAGGCCTGGGATGGAACCCACAACAGGATATATTTATTTTTGATACCAAGATAGAACCAAACTCGAAGTCCAAACCAACTAAACGAACATTACTTTCGGACATATCAAAACTGTTCGATCCCCTAGGATGGCTTACGCCTCTTAGTACCACCATGAAGTTGTTATTTCAGAAAGTTTGGCTGTCTAAGCTAGATTGGGACGAAGCCTTACCAGACGAAATTACCAAAAACTGGACTAGTTTACGAGAGAAAAGTAAAGAGATGGCTAGGTTTGAGAGAAAAGAACCAAAAAGTAGAATTACACGGATCCTGTGATGCGTCGAACAAAGCATACGCCTGTGTAATTTATTGCAAGGTCACCAATGAAGGTCAATCTACCATAACGCTAGTTACTGGAAAAGCTCGTCTTTCTCCACTCAACAAAACATCTCAATACCAAAATTGGAATTGATGGCCGCTCAACTCTTGTCTCAGCTCGTAAAGAAAGTGCAAAGGATGTTTACCACAAAATTGCGAAATAGAGTTATATTGTTGGACAGATTCTACAGCAGTCTTAGGTTGGATACAAGGGGACCCAGCACGCTGGAAACTCTTCGTTTCTAACAGAGTAAAATTAATAACCCAAATTACACCATCGGATTGTTGGGGATACGTAAACACCAGCGAAAACCCGGCGGACTGTGCGAGTCGCGGGTTAACTACCAGGCAATTAAAAGGTCACGAACTTTGGTGGCAGGGCCCTAAGTGGCTATTTACATATGAAAAACCAGAAAAGAAAGAGAAAACTATATACAAAACCAGTTTAGAAATGAAACCTGAAAATTTGAAGAAGTCGAATGCTGTTGTTAACCATACGAGTTTATCTGAAACCAGTATAATTGAAAACTTGTTGAATAAATTTAGTTCATTCAATAAAATAATCCGAATTATTGCGTGGATACTAAGAGTGCCTACATGCAGAAAGCAAGTTCAATCACCCTATCTCACATTGCACGAACTGCGGCGCGCGAAACTGCTGATCATCAAAACCATTCAATACATTGAGTTTGAACGCGACCTAGATTATTTACGCAAACACGGGAAAGTGCACTCAAAAAGGAACATTTTAAATTTAAATCTATTCTTAGATGAAATCGGGATTCTGCGTGTGTGCGTGCGTGCGTGCGTGGAAGGCTGCGCAACGCTGAAATAAGCATGGATATGAAACATCCTATTATTTTACCACATAATCATCGACTTACCACTCTTGTGATTCAAAAAGCTCATGAATTGACATTTCACGGAGGAGTGCGTCTTACCTTAGCCAATATCCGACAGAAGTATTGGATCATCAGTGGTTACATGGCTACCAAAAAGTTCTGTAGACAGTGCATTATATGCAAGAAGCAAGACCCCATAAAACAGCACCAGCTTATGGGTGATCTACCAGCATGTAGAGTTAATCCAGAAAAGGCTTTTTTCCACTGTGGCGTTGATTTCACAGGATTTGTTCAAGTCAAGGCCAACAAAGGTCGCGGCATAAAAACTACCAAGGGCTACATAGCAATTTTCGTGTGCATGGCGACCAAAGCTGTTCACATCGAACTAGTGTCCGACCTCAGTAGCTCAGCGTTTCTGGCCGCTTTAACCAGGATGGCAGCCAGGCGAGGAGCACCGCGTCACATATACTGTGACAATGGAACTAACTTTGTAGGCGCAAATAGAGTTCTACAAGAAGAATATGAACATCTTAGATAAGTATTCAATAATAGTTTTCTTGCCGAAGTAACAGAAATGGGCATCGAGTTTCATTTTAATCCACCTCTTCATGCAAGTGCTGGAGGATTGTGGGAACGGGCAGTACGAAGTCTGAAACATCTCTCCAGAGAGTCGTCGGTCACCAAAAACTCACCTTTGAAGAATACGCGAAGTTGCTTACCAAACTTGAAGCCTGCCTTAACTCTCGTCCCCTGTGTGCATTATCTGAGGACCCAGAAGATCTAGAGTTTTTAACACCAGCGCATTTCGTATCATCTCGGCCCGGATTGACAGTTATAGAAACGGAAGCAGATGCTAGAACTAGATAGCATCTTACCAGTAAATTATTTTAAGACCTATGGGTCAGATGGAAGAGTGAATACTTGTCTCAACTCTCCGCAAGAACCAAGTGGATGAACAAACAGAAAAATATTACCATCGGAGATTTAGTTCTTCTTCATGATGACAACTTACCAGCAGGAAAGTGGGCGATGGGGCGCGTAGTAGATACGCACCCGGGCGACGACGGCTTAATCCGAGTTGTCACATTAAAAACAAAAAACGGATTTCTCAAACGACCAATAGTAAAGCTATCTGTGCTACAATTCCATACATAAACCAAACATTAGAACCGATACTAGAATCAGAGACAAATGAGGAACCGATTAACAAAGAACTCGACGAACCAAAACCAGAAGGGACAAGACGACGAAGAAAGAGAACCACTTTTACCACCATTGCCACTGCGTTACTATTCTTTATGACGTTATTGATATCACCAACCAGTGCATCGTATGCTCTTCACGAGCTGCCTAGTTACCAAACTTTGTATTTTGATCCTATTTCCAAAATACAGTTAATACGAGATAAATGGATTTTAGTTGTTTATTACGACATGGTACCATACTGGGGAGGCACAGCACACAACTTGCACTTTGCACAACCATTGATAAACAGTCACCATGCAATCATATCCCAGTTACGTCACGACTACCAGGAATTCAAATACTATAATGAACTTTTACTAACACAGCATTTTAACGGTTACGCTAGACAGCGCCGGCGCCGGGGCCTTATCAACGGTGTCGGCTACCTGGCAAACGATCTGTTTGCAGTACTCGATTCTCGATTCGAGAGCAGTATACCAAAGATATTGTAACCATTAGACACAACCAAAATCATCTAGCTAAACTATGGAAGAACCAGACTTCAGTTATCGAGTCAGAATTTAACTTGATGAAACAAATGGAAGCTACCATCGATAAACACCACAAATTAATTACCAAAAAAGTTATTATCTTAGAGGAAAATGCGAAAATCTTCAAAGGAGAAATTCAAAACATGTCTTTCGTTCAAGATTTTACGCTATTTGCCATGGCTGCTAATAGTTTATTGCAGAGCTTGCAGAGACTGCAGAGCATAATGCTTGACACCGACATATCTCATGGTCAGATCAACTTACACTTGTTACCACCTCAACTTCTCAGGAAAGAGCTTCAAACCATCTACAGTCAACTGTTGAACGATCTCACTTTGCCTGTCAATAATTTCGATACAGATCTACCATACATTTACAAACTATTGAAAGTAAAGGCGAGAGTCACCCAAAACTTTGTTATATTTGAAGTGACATTTCCTCTCATCAGCAGAGAGAACTTTCAGTTATATAAAATATTACCACTTCCTCATCAAATAAACAACAATATGATCAATATAGTACCAATTTCGGAATACGTCGCAGTTAATCTGAAGAAAGATTCTTATTTTGTCATCACCACCAATGATTTGAATACATGTCTACTCCACGGAGAATCATACATGTGTCAACTGCTCAAACCAATCCTCTCTATCGAAAATGATGAAAGCTTTTGCACTAAGAATCAACCAGATAGTAAATGTAAAACTGAAACAACAACTTGTACCAACCGATGGATAGAATTACGTCAGACATCACAATACTTATACTTCTGTTGTGACGTTTATTTTATTAAAATTGTATGCGACGATCAAGTTTCCGTGCGCCAGCTGACTAACTCAGGGGTCATTAGCATGCCGCAAAAATGCATAGTCAAAGGAAAGGACTTCGTATTGTACTCATTACAACACCAATCGAATCAAATGAATTTTACTGCAGATGTGATCATACCGAAAATTGATCAGATAAACCACATAATCAACGTGAAGATGCCGACTGGTGACGATCCTTCAGGAGATAACGCACTGAGTTCTTCTTTCGCCAAGCTCGATAACCAAATACACAACTTGAGAGATGTCGATATACCAGATGAGTTATCTTCACATGACGTTCACCACTACGTCATTAGTTACGTCATCGTTGCGGCAGCCGGGTGCGCGGTTTTTGCCTGGCTATGGAAGACCGGACGATGCCGCCGATGTACAAGAAGCGATGCTACCAGCCGCGGAGCTCCACCAACAGCAGGGCCGACGCGACCAGCGCCGCCTCCGAGGCCAACCAGAAACTACCAAGTGTCCGGTGCGGCTGGCCCGAGCCAGCCAGAGCGTAAAACTTCAAATTCGTATCTCGAGAGTCTGGCCAATAAATTTTTATCTTTTTTCATTTAACATTATAGTTTACCATTTTTTTATCATTCGAAGTATGATTTTTATTAATATTATATTTTTTTCCTATATTTGCTTTCAGTGGTTGCTTAGTACTTAAGTAGGTATTTAAGTTTTTTTGTCTGTTTAAATATTTTCCGAGATGTACTCATCTCCTGCTCGGGAGCATGTTCGAGTTAATCGAACAGCGAACTTATCCACTCAGCATGTCAGCATTTTACATTATGACGATAGTTAGGCAATAAGTAATTTAGTACGCAATAACCAGCCGCTCGGCGTGTACCTACCATTTCTTACCATTTTAAATAAACCATTAAATTTTAACCATTCAAATAACCATTTTATTCATGCTCCATCTTTCACCAAATAACCATTTCATGTAGCAGCGAGTCTCTGATACGTTAGGGTGAACTGCTACATTAATCCTAACTCGTAACTATACTACAAAATTTACAAGGACGATGTCCATCCAAGCGACATAGCCTTATAGGCTATGTCGCTTGGATGCGGATGGATTACTTTGGCCCGCAGTACAGTTACAGATGGTGGCGTTAAGAATTCTTCGGGTCCGTGGAACTGCTCTGCCTCGTTGGGCAAAGAAGATCCCGAGCGCGGCGACATCGGCGATTGTACTTCGCCCAATGATATCTGCTTGGGCAAAGTTGATCCTTTGACCGATCCTGAACAAACCTCAGGGCCAGATTCTCGAAAAGCAAGAGAGACAGGCGGATTCACCGAACCTGTGGGAATAGCCAACGAACTCCTTGTCCTACGTCTTAATTGGTCGATATGCCTATGTACTGGATTTTCATAGGCATCCTGGACTTGGAAGTCATTAGACCCAGCCACATTTACGACTGTGCCGGGTAACCACTTTTCACCCTGGTATTGTCGAAACCAAACATCGTCACCTACTGACACACTTCTAAACGTCCCCCCAGAATTTTCGACCTGCTTGTCCTGAGCCCGCTGAACCTCAATTTCTCTTCATGGCTTAAAAACATTCATCCTGGTGCGCAAACGCCTACCCACTAACAAAGAAGCCGGGCTAACGCCCGTAGTACTGTGTTCTATATTCCTGTAATACAAAAAAAATGTACATAAAGCCCTATCCACGTCATTCATTTCAGTCATAGCTTTTTTTATAACCGCCTTTAACGTCCTTACCGCATTTTCCGCAGCTTCATTTGAAGCTGGGTGATAAGGAGCTGTAAAATGTGTCGTATACCGTCCGCTTATACAAACTGCGCAAACTCACTGCTTGTGAACGGTGGACCATTGTCAGACACTATCTGGTTTGGAAGGCCCCACCTACTCCAGAGCTCACGAAGTTAATTTATCGTGAAACTCGCGGCCGTACTAGGAACCTGGAACACCTGAATCCATTTTGAATGTGAATCAATCACGACTAGGTATGTTTTCCCATTTATAGGCCCCATAAAATCCAATTGAAGCCTTGACCATGGACGTACGGGCCAGGGCCAAGATTTCGGCGTGGCACTTGGGGGCGTATCTGCGTGTACTGCGCATACATTACAAGCACGGCATTTCTGCTCCACGGCCTCGTCGATACTAGACCACCACACGTAACTGCGCGCCAACGCTTTAGACTTTACAATGCCCATGTGTGGCTCATGTATAATTTTGCGGCAGTTCTCTGGTATAACTAGTCTGTGACCCCACATGACACACCCCAGTTCCTCGTAAAGTTCCGTTTTCCTATTAAAATACGGTTGTAAGTTAGTCACTTCACACTTGTCTGGCCAACCATTTCTAATGTAACTAAGGACCCTACATAATAAGGCGTCTTTTTCCGTTTGCTGCTTAATTTCACCGAATTCCAAAAGCAAACGATCCTGCGCGAAATGTAAATACGTCTGCTCCGGAATATTCTCCTCTGTTTTATCTTGGACGCCATCAGGTTCCGACAAACGCGATAAACCATCCGCACAGTTACCACTTGTATGAATATATTCAATGTCGCTGCATCCTGCTAGTCGTCATTGTGGGTATTCCTGAATTAGGCCCTAAAATGGAAACCAAGTTAAGCTTTAACCCCTGATCAGAGAAACGCTGAAAAACTAACTCAAGAGCCTTTAAATGTTCATCCTTGGACTTTCCCCCTTTTTTTTTTGCGGTTTACAAGCATGCTACTAAGATTAATTTAGCTATTCTCGTCGCCAATGTAATATAAGACTGACCAACATGACAATCCTCTATGTTAAACTATAAAGAGGTTCTCTACAGATACAATAAATGAAATAAAAAAATATTTTTATGTTAAACGGTTTTATTACAATAAAAATAATGTAGGTAATGTACTAAAAGCTAAAAAATAATTCGGTAAGTCCTAGCTACCAGATCTCACCAATCTTCTCATCGATCTGGGGTATTGATCAGACAAATAATAAAATCATTGGGCGCGTGAAACTATCATATTAATTAACTCTAGATACCTACGCAATGCCCAACGTTTTTATTTAGACAACTGTATTGAGGTGATTGTAAATAATCCACCATTTTGTGGCGGTGACCATCTTGGATTTTATTTTTTTGTTTTTCCGAATGAGCTCTATTCTACTAATCAAGCCCTTTCATTAGACACCTATATTGAGGTAGTTGTGGAAAATATATAATCCGCCATTTTGTAGGGGCGGCCATCTTGAATTTTATTTTTTTATAGTCAGCTCTATTCTACCAATAAAGCCCTTTCATTTGATATCCATATAAAGGTTGTTGTGAAGTAATATGTAATCCGTCATTTTGGATTTACAGTCATAAAAAATGTTTATTATTGTATTGTCATCAAGATTAAGAGTAGTACCAAATATCAGATCGATCTGGTGTCAGGAAGGGGGTAAAATTCCAATTAATAAATTTGACCCAAACAAATAAATAAACTGGCCAAGCTAAATAAAACCGTTTAATAATAATAAAAAAAAACCGTTTAAATATGTATGAAGTTGTATTGTATGATGATTAAAACGGTTTACACACGGCCTGATATCAGAGGCGATATCGGGTCGGTGGAGGGGAGCGCCCTAGATCGCTCCCGATTTCGCGTCGTGTGTAGGCAAATCGGCAGCATAATTATTATTATTATTGCCCCTAACTCTGAAATCGGTTCGGGCGAGCTCACGATTTAGGGTCGAAAATCGTGCAGGGAGCGTTGTTGTGCCGTGTGTGGCGAGATCGGGCCGATTTCGCCGCAGTACGCGTGCGTGACCGTCGGCGAGAGGTCGTTTTTCCTTTCAAGAATTTCAAGGGTGCCTGCGTGTGCGGCGCGGCAGCGAGTTTATTTCGAGAGTTAAAGTTAAAATGTCCAAAGAAAGGGAGCGCGAGGCATGGACGAAGACTTTAGAGTTATATAGGGATTTGCCGTATTTATGGGACAAAAAACATAAAGAATATTTTAATAAAGATATGAGACTCAAACACTTATATAGGGGCGCATGTCTCTGGGATCATTTTCGACATTAGTTGCGGTGATATGACAGCACTAAATTTTTAATCCTCATAACTTTGACCTGTAGCCAGGAAACGTAGAGTAGCTGTAAGTCGCTCTCTTGGACTTATGGACTCTCTCATCAAAGTATCTTGTTTCTTTATAAATGGTGTTACCATACTGAGGAGCTTTTAAAAACACTCTATGTCCATTCTTAAAAAGTTTTTTAAATCTGGTGGTTCTAAATGCATCATTATATTCATGTGGCTCAATTCCTCTCGTTTTAACAACCAAGTTTTTGCCCAGGTCCTTCTTTTTCTTTTTTCTTTTGGTTGCACCGCCGTAGCAAGTGCTAAAGCGAGGCCTATTCTTTGGTATTTTGAAAGCGTTGGCGGCATATTGACGCGCGCTTCACTACACGGTCGGTTGCGTACTAGCAGGCAGGGACGTGTGTAGAGTCGTGCCCGATTTTACCCCCACTATCGCTCTCCCATTATCGCCTCCGATTTTAGGGCCGTGTGTAGATACCTTAATGGAACGCTTTTCCACTAACTCGCGGTGCTTCGGCGTTTTTCCACTAGCCAGCACGGCCCCGGCGACGCGGCCCGGTGCCGAGCCGTGGCCGTGGCCCCGTTTTTCGACTTGCCGGCACAGCCCCTGCACGGCAGCACGCAAACTGTCACGCGCGCACACGCGTATATTCGTGACCGGGCTCACGAATATACGCGTGTGCGCGCGCTGATGAGTGCGCTGGTTCGCAAGCGTGTGCTTATGTCATGCCACGAATTTACGCGATTTCATTCGCAGAATATGGCCAGTTTAGAGGTTTTTACCTAATGTAATGTATTGTCTATTATTGTCTCTGATTTGATATTGTCATTTCAAGTGTCTTGTATATGTCTAGTATCCTTCTAACTATAATTAAACCAATGTACTTTAGTTTATCGTTTTATTATAACAATTAATTATAGTTAGATTTTATCTTATAATGTTTCGCCGAACTCAATAAAGAATAACTTCGGAACTCTAGAAAAACAATTGACAACATTTCAAAAATTTTATATTCATATTTAATATTTTTTCCTTAAAGAACTTCAAAAAAAAGGACATATGTACGTATTTTTTCTTTTTCATTTCTTTTCATTATTTCTCCTAAAATTAATTGTTTAAAATCTCTTCATTCTAAAAGAGCGTAAGTACAAGAGTTAGGATGTAACGAGTTTACATCATTGCCATACATTATAATTAAAAAATAAAACTTTTACTGACGTCTATAGAGTTGTGTTTTGTAGCAGTAAGATATCGATATCGATACAAAAACTTACGTATCGTAATTTGATTAATTTAAAAATTCAAACACTTCTATCTCAGCTATTTTTGGCATAAAAATATTATATTGACGACTTGGTATGTGGAAAACAAATGGCATAAAAAATTACGCTTGTAATATTCGACTAAAAAAAATTTGCCCTATCATCTCTATACTTAAAATGGGGTTTTTGGGTAACCCACGTTTTTTAACGGATTCTCATAGTCGCCCCTTACAGGAATTAAGACCACAAAGAAAAAAAATGTTTCACTTTTTACTTTTTAAGTTACAGCGTTTTAAAGTTAATTGAGGTGAATTTGACTGAAAATAAAAACAAAGGCTCCGGCGTACACGCGTTGTGTAAAGATGGCGGACGTACCAGGATTGCTATTTCAAAAATATAAATAAAAAATATGCGTTAAGAAATTTGGAAGATTTAATTAAAAAACCAAAAAAAAGCTATGATAAATGTCACCTTGTGTTTTGAAAGTCGCCTCATTTTAGGGTAGCATTTTTCCTTACTTCATTTTTTTTATAGTTTTTAAGACCTGGATGTCATTGTTATTTTTATTTAACCTGAAATATCAATCATATAAAGGAAATATTGGCATTTTGTCACCAAACTATGTAAACATTTTAATGCATGTGTATTTTTTCCAATCCTAATTCTACTTTACTGAAAGAACTATCGATATTAGATGGTCTTCCTATCGATCTGATACGTCTATAGACAACACTACTATTATCTCTCTCTCTCACTCGTGATGTCAGTTGTCAGATTGACGCACGCGTCAATTGACAGCTGACAGCTTGACATAATTTTTTCACTTTTAGATGTTCAAGCAAAGGCGTAACCTGTTAAATGCCTATATCCTTGTACTTTTGAGGTTTTTTTAATTATCTCTAAAAATATAACTCAAAAACATCTGAAAAAATATTTTACGTGTTCAGAATCGCCAAATCTCGAAATGATTCTCTAATTTTCATACCTTTTAGAAAATGAAATGTTGTCAATTCACAACGTTGGTAGTTGGTACATAGAAAAGAAACAAAAGATGGCTACCACAACCGCCTCTACCAGTTTCCAGCAAACTCCAAAGAGCTGTCACAGCACTTGGAGAATGGTTCAAGAAGTGGAGAATCACCGTGAACCCGTTCAAAAGTACCACAGTGTACTTTAGCGATGATCACGGTGCCACGACCCGCCCTCGTAGGGGGGGCTCCACTCCACTTCTCAGAACTCTGTCCTTGTTCGGCCAGCCCATTCAATGGGCAAAGACGGCCAAATACTTAGGCGTAACTCTCGACAGTGGTATGACCTTTGGTCACCACATAAAGAGAGTTAGAAATCGCGCAGCCCACTGCCTCTTCAGGCTATCCCCGATGATCAGCAATCGTAAAATGTCACTTCGTAACAAGTTGATATTATACAAGCTGTGCATCCACCCTATAATGTCGTACGCCAGCGTATGCTTCGCACACGCTGCCAAAACGCACATAAAATCCCTCCAAGTCATACAAAACAGGTTCCTCAGGAAGGCCACCCAGGCCGAATGGGGCACCCGCACTGTGGACCTGCATCGCGAATTGGAGCTCTCCTCCATCATTCGATTCTTCAAAGAGACCGCTTCACGATCCTTTGAACGCGCCCCCACACATCCATACCAGTTGGTAGCGAAAGCTGCCGACTACGACCCATCCAACTTCGTCAGGTGTAGGAGACCAAGGCATGTACTCCATGATCCGGACGACCCCATAAGTCGTGCGATTCCCCCTTCGACAGAGTCACCTGCGCAACGCAGGCACAGAATCACCATTAGCTCGATCGCAAATCCCACTCGCCGGCGAGTGCGGATCAGGAATAGGAGTAGGACTGGCGCGTTCACGAGGTACCGAACGGTACGGTCAAAGCCGATCTCAGTGACGCCCAAAGCCGAGGTTGGTTCCCACCCTGTGGGAGCCCTTTGCGCTGTCACTTTTCCGGTGTGGACAACATCTTGCAATTTTGGCAAATGTTGGTCCCGCCTTTAAATTCCGTCGCGTCCGGTGAGCTGTAGAATGCTTTCAGCATACAGCGTAATCTTCGTTCGAAAAAATTATAAAATATACAAAAAAAAAATAAAAAGCCTCTACCAGTCTCAGCCGATATCTCAGACCTGAACGTTTTGATGTAGAACCTAATGTGAGCGGAGCCGATCTGCACTGGACACATTGGCAGTACACGTTTGAAAAATTTTTATCAGAAGAATTTGCTGAGTGTAAGAGCGACTCACTACGTCTGAAGCTCTTAGTAAATCATTTGTCACCGAATGTTTATTCATATATCAAAGAGTGTACTAAGTGAGATAATGCTATAGATGTATTAAATTCAATTTATATCAAGCCTCTGAATGAAATATACGCACGTCATACTCTGACTATGAGAAAACAAAATGCCGGCGAAAATATTTCGGAATACATTCAAGTCTTAAAACTTTTGTCACAAAACTGTAATTTTAAAAGCGTATCAGCAGAAGAACACGGAAATGAAATTGTACGTGATGCATTTATATCAGGAATACAATCTCAACATATACGTGAGAGGCTTCTGGAATATTTAACTCTCAGTCTAGATGAAGCACTTAATGTAGTTATTTCGCTGGAGGCGGTAAAAATAGGCCTTTGTATTGTTCACAGCAATACAAAGGCCTATATTTCACCGTCGTCTATAAATACCCTTAATTGTCTTAATGCAAACGAAAAAACAGAAACAAATAAAAGCATAGTTGCTATTAATACTACTAATTCTCATACCAATTACAGCAATAAACGACGCTGTTTCTCTTGTGGTGGAAGTGTGCACCAAAGGATTAAATGTCCAGCTAGCCAGTCTACCAGCCAATTATGCTCCAAGAAGGGACACTTTGCTAACGTATGCAGAAGTAGTGTAAATGTAAATTGCATTGAAGCAGAACCTGCACAAAATCCTCAACTAACAGCAGCATCTCCATCGAGTTTTGAAAAGGCCACCATTCCTATTACAGTAAATAACGAACGTGCATGCACTGATTGATACCGGAAGTTCAGTGAGTTTTTTTTTGATTACGAATTGGTGAAATTTTTGAAAGGCGTTTACAAGCATGTACTAATGCTCATTGTAAATAACTTGTGTGCGGATGTTATAATTGGTCATGACATACTCAAGAATCATTCTTCATTAGAGTTACATTTTGGTGGAACATGAAAGTCTCTTAAGATCTGTAATGTTATGCAAGCTTCTGTTCCAGCTGTAACCGTATTTGCGAACTTATCTCCTGATGTATGCCCGATAGCGGTCAAGTCTAGACGCTACAGCCATGACGAGGAAACTTTTATCAAGCATGAAATAAACAATCTTTTACAAGATGGAGTAATCGAACCACCTTGGAGAGCGCAAGTCTTAATTGTTGGAGGAGATCACCATCGCCGCCGTATGGTAATTGATTACTCACGAACGATTAATAAATTCACAGAAATTGATGCACATCCTTTACCTAGTAGCATAGAAAAGATTGTCAATAATGTCGCCAAATACAATTTCTTTAGCCAAATTAACTTGAAAAGTGCTTACCATCAAGTTCCTATTATAGAAAAGGAGAAAAAGTATACAGCGTTCGAAGCATGTGGAAATTTATATCAGTTTACTCGTATTCCATTCGGAGTAACGAACGGGGTTGCAGCTTTTCAAAGAACTCTGCAATTTGTGATAGAATCGGAGAAACTGGATGGGACACTTTCTTATTTAGATGACGTCACTATTTGCGGGAAAACAAAAGAACATCATGATTTAAATTTGGAAAAGTTCATGGCCGCGGCACAGAAATATGATTTGACATTAAATATGGACAAGTGTACTTTTACTACAACTTCTATTAATTTACTTGGATACAATGTAGAAAATAATACTATAAAGCCTGATACTAACCGCTTGAAGCCACTTTTAGATTTACCAATACCGAATGATAGTCAATGTCTTAAGAGAGCCCTAGGACTCTTTGCACATTATTCAAAATGGATAATGAACTTCTCTGAAAAAGTGAAACGTCTTATTTTATGTAAAACTTTTCCTCTCGATGAAAAGGCTATCTCTGCTTTTAACATACTTAAAACTGATATATCGAAATCATTTTTGTCCGCTATTAGTGATGATGAACGCTTAGTCGTAGAAACTGATGCCTCAGAACACGCAATCGCTGCATCCTTGACACAATGTGAAAGACCAGTTGCATTTTTTTCTAGAAGTCTTTCAGATTCTGAACGCCGTCACTCGGCTACTGAGAAGGAAGCCTATGCGATTGTAGAATCTTTACGCAAATGGCGACATTTCTTAATCGGGCGACATTTTCTTCTGATAACTGATTAGCAGTCTGTATCATTTATGTTTGATCAAAAACATACTAGTAAAATAAAAAATGAAAAGGTAGAAAGACGGCGTCTGGAATTGTTTTGTTTCAAATACGATATTATTTATAGACCCGGGAAAGAAAATTTTACTGCTGATGCTTTGTCTAGAATAAGTGCGAGCATTTCTACAGACAAACTGTACAGACTACATCATTCCTTGAGTCATCCTGGAGTAGCAAGAATGGCGCATTGGGTCCATCAGAAAAATTTACCATATTCTATCAATGACATAAGATCTAAGACAGCATCATGTCCTACGTAATAAAACCGAGGTTTTTTCAGACACAAGGCAGTCTTATAAAAGCAACTTCTTGTTTCGAAAGACTTAATATAGATTTTAAAGGGCCCATACCTAGTAATACTTCCAATCGTTATATTTTAACGGTATAGATGAGTATTCCAGATATCCATTCGCTTATCCCTGCAAAGATATGACTGCTTCTACAGTCGTGAATTGTTTAAAAGATATATTTTATCACTTTGGAATACCTCAATATATACATTCAGACAGGGGTACATCATTTCTGTCTGTTGAAGTTAAAGAATTTCTTAATTTGTCAGGATTAGCAGTAAGCAGAAGCTCTCCATACAACCCAAAAGGCAACGGGCAAATCGAGCGATTGAATGGAACGTTATGGAAAGCCATTCAGTTAAATCTCCGTTCCAACAATCTTAGAATAGAAGAGTGGGAGAAAGTTTTACCCATCGCACTTAATTCAATACGTTCATTATTATGCACTTCTACAAATGCTACTTCACACGAGCGTATGTTTCAACACCCCAGAAGGTCACCGAATGGAGATTCTGTTCCTTCATGGTTACATAAGCCTGGACCTGTCTTGCTTAAGAGGTATGTAAGGAATTCGAAATAAGATCCTTTAGTGGACGAAGTCGAACTTATACAACCTAATCCATTATATTCGCATGTGAAGCCGCCGGATGGACGCGAAACAGTCGTGTCGAATAAACATCTAGCACCTATGCCCCAACCTGAAGAGGAGTTTGACTATGTTAAGGAAACACATGAGAACAAAGATGCCGAAGCCGTGGATGTAAATCAAGTCGAGCCAGGAGAACCAAGTGGGCTCCGAATGAATGTCGTCGTTCCGGAAGAGACCAACAGCCTCCTGCTTATCTAAAGAATTATGATTGTTCTTTTAAGGGGGGAGACTGTAATGTATTGTCTATTATTGTCTCTGATTTGATATTGTCATTTCAAATGTCTTGTATATGTCTAGTATCCTTCTACTATAATTAAACCAATATACTTTGGTTTATCGTTTTATTATTACACCTAAGAATTTCTAAAATAGCATTGATCATGTCATCCGCCCGTCATATGAAAGAAAAAAAGTTTTATTTGGCAATCACAACCATAACAAATTACATATTACATATGTCTGCAATAAAAATAACTTAGATGCCAGTCGGAGATAAGATAGAGAAAAATGTACCAGCTCCGACTACAGCTACTGTAGATAGTTATTCTGAGAATTCTAAATAGGCAATGGGCCGCTATCATTTATGGGTTTTGATCATGACCTCATCATATTGCTAAATATGGTCTTTGCCTTGTAATCACTAAATTTGCAGTATAGGTACCAGTCAGATAGACATTCATGATAAGAAGTATTAGGTTGGGGAAAAAGTCTTTTCGCATATAGTATGTATGAACTTGTAATAAAACCACTTTGGCTATACTATTTGTAGCTGGCTAGTTTTGGTATCATTTAAAAGTTTAAATTTTAAATAAGATAATTCCAAATTCAAATTAGGAAAATGCGTGATTTTCATTTGTTTGAATTACCGTCAAGATGAGTGAATCTAATGAAGAAATTAGATACATTTTAAAATTTTACTACCAAAAAGGTAAAAATGAAAAGCAAGCCGCGAAAAAAATTTGCGCTGTTTATGGACCTAGTGCAGTGTCTGTTAGAGTAGCACAAATTTGGTTTAAGCGTGTTCAATCCGGAAATTTTGATGTCAAAGATGCACGTCACTCTGGTCGCCCTGTTACGGATAAAATGGATGCTATTTTTGAAAAAGTGGAGCAATATGGGTATGTCAGTAGTTACGACTTAGCTGTAGAACTGGAAATTGACCACAAAACAGTTTTGGCGCATTTGAAAAAAATGGGTACACAAAAAAGCTCGATATTTGGGTACCTACCTCACGAGCTCTCTGAAAGAAACCTAATGAACCGTGTACTCATTTGTGATTCTTTATTATGACGTAATGAGACCGAACCATTTTTGAAGAAATTGATAACTGGTGATGAAAAGTGGATCACGTACGACAAGAACGTGTGAAAAAGGTCATGGTCAAAGGCCGGTCAGGCTTCACAGACTGTTGCGAAACCCGGGTTAACTCGCAACAAGGTGATGCTGTGTGTATGGTGGGATTGGAAGGGCATTATTCATTATGAGCTGTTACCACCAGGCAGGACCATCGATTCAGAACTCTACTTCGAACAACTGATAAGATTAAAGCTAGAAGTTGAGAGAAAGCGGCCGGAATTAATCAACAGAAGGGTGTGGTTTTTATCATGATAACGCTAGCCCTCACACATCTTTAACCACTCAGCAAAAATTAAGAGAGTTTGGCTGGGAGGAGTTAATGCATCCGCCGTATAGTGCTGACCTGGCACCATTTCCACCTGTTTCGGTCTCTTCAGAATTCTTTAGGCAGTGTCAGGTTAACATCACGAGAGGACTACAAAAACTACTTGACGCAGTTTTTTGATCAGAAGCCCCAAAATTTCTATAGCAATGGGATCATGTCCCTACCTATAAGATGGCACAAAGTTATCGAACAAAATGGTACCTACATACTTTAGTTAAATGTAAATAAACTATATTAAAAAATGTTTTGAAATTTCATATAAAATGCGAAAAGACTTTTTCCCCAACCTATTATGTCTGTATGTACTTAATTTATTTATTTATAAGGAATACTTCAATAAATAACGTAGAAAGTAAGTTTTAAGTAATAAATAACTGTTGCCTTTTTGACAAAATTGTGCTTATATATCACTATTGGACATGAGACGGTAAAAATAATTCAATCTTTTTTAAAAGAATCCGTCAGTATAAGACGGCTTAAACAAATTCACTTTTAGGTATTTATCTCTAGATGCCATGGCTACACCCCATTTGGCCCTGAGACTCTCTGCTAAGAGAACAAAATATTCTCCATTACCAGAGAATTCTTCAATAAGTTATGAAGGCCTTAGTCCTTATTTTTTTAGGTTATGAATACAATTTACTTTCTACCTCAAGTGAAGAATCGCGTAGATGTTTCGTATAAAGTTACTCGTGACTAATTTTTTGTGATACTCCCATTTGTTGTGACCCATTTTACAAATTTCCATAGAAAACTGTCAAAAAATGAATTGGAAAAAGTAATGTCGTTCGTAGGACATATATTTATTGCGCTAATGTGGCCATTTCACGATTTTCAATGTAAATAATATCTGCCTCGCCTGGTAAAAAAGTCAAAGTGGTCAATATAAACCCCCAGGTCTTAGGTGTATTGATGTTCTACTCATAGCAACTGAAGAAGTATTGCAGATACAATGGGTTAAAGAAACGAATAAAGGCTGTAAAAGCCACTATCCAGTCGTAAAATAATAATAAAAACATACGAATCGAATTGATAAACTCCTTCTTTTTCTTAAGTCGGTTAAAAATATCCGATCCAGGGTAAAAATATGAGATCAAGCCTCGGGTACTACAGTCAAAACCTGACCTGGCAACTTGAATAATAATAATAATAATAAGCAAGGAGCTCCACGGGCGGTTCTATCGGGCCTTAACAGGGCCCGATGTGGATCAGCTTGCATCGGTGAACTGGCTACGTTTCGGTGACCTCTTTGGGGAAACTGAAGGTTTTGCCTGCGCAATTGCAGACGAAGTCATGATGACGAACAACTATCGGAGATATATCCTGAGGGACGGTACGGTTGACGTCTGTCGAGCATGTCGACGTCCCGGAGAGTCTATCAGGCATTTAATCTCTGGTTGTTCTCATCTGGCTAACGGTGAGTACTTGCACAGACATAACCTCGTAGCCAGAATTATTCACCAGCAGCTTGCTCTTCGATACGGACTTGTACAATCTGAGGTACCGTACTATAAAAACACACCGATGCCGGTTCTCGAAAATGGTCGTGCCACGCTCTATTGGGATCGATCTGTCATCACGGATAGGACTATTGTCGCCTATAAGCCTGATATCGTGCTGACAGATCGATTGATGCGCCAGACAGTGCTTGTTGACATCACCATCCCGCATGACGAGAACCTCGTGAAGGCCGAGAAGGACAAGCTTAGTAAGTACCTTGACTTGGCCCACGAGGTGACTGCCATGTGGAATGTGGATTCAACGATCAGTGTCCCGATAGTCGTATCGGCGAACGGTCTTATAGCGAAGAGTCTTGATCAACACCTCAAGACTCTCTCGCTAGATGGCTGGATCAAGGGTCAGATACAGAAGGCAGTACTCCTGGACACGGCACGCATTGTCAGGAGGTTTCTCTCTCTGCAGCCCTAACCACCGGTAGCTTGGGCTTTGCCCCGCTGATAGTGGGCAGTTAGATTAGGTTTTTTATAATATGTGTATTTTTTGTAGAATATTTTATATTTTACTTTTTATAGAAATATTATAAAACCTAATTTAAGAAAATATGAATAAATAAAGTAAATAATAATAATAAAGCCATTTATTTCCAATTCGCACATTACAATATAAATAATTTTTCATGCATATTTCTGCCTTGATTGCTACGTCTCACAAATTGTACAGTTTATTGTTATATCTTGGAATATATATTACCAACAATGTCATTATCCTTTTTGTTATTTGTTGACTATTATTTTTTATTATTTATAAGCATATTCAATTATTCATATTATATCAGTTTCAGTGTCAGAATTTAATTAGAATTAATTCTCTTGTTTATTAGTCAAATATCATTTAAAATATGTCAGTAAAATTTATATTTAATTAATTGTATTTGTGAGTCTAATTCTGGGGAATTGGATACCCAATGTCGGATAAAGGCCTCCTCCATCTGCTTCCATCGTGATCTGTCGGTAGCGAGTCTCGTCCAGGTGTGTCCAACGACGGCCATGATGTCATCACGCCAGCGGGCACGCGGCCTTCCTTGTCTCCTGCAGTGATCGCGAGGCCACCAATGTAGCACGCGTTCACTCCAGCGTCCATCATCGGTGCGGGCTGACCCACCCATCTCCATTTTAGTTTGCAGGCAAGCTCAGCTGCGTCTAGTCAACTCTCAACTCGAATACGCGCGTAAAATCGCACCAAAATAAGCCTGAAAAGTCGCCGTTGTCGTTGATCGTGACTTGCTTCATACATTTCCATATATTTGTTTCAGTCTCAACAAGCCGTCGCGCGCGCTACAGGCCGCAGCCTGCGCACACGCCCCTATTCGTGGCCGGGCAGTAAAAAGTTATCGGGTTAAAGCTGTGGTCATATTAGCGGCTTTGTTATTTTTCACGAACTATCGTGCAATAATCCAAGTTGGCATCATCTAGCATCTAGGCATTTAAATATTGGTGACGCTGACGACTTTCTTTTCTTTGATATGTGAGCCAACAATTATATAATGCATTTATTGAAAATTTGAAACCTAGTAAGAAAAACAAAAAATTCTAACACAATTTTATCGTTCCACTCCATTTTTACGCATTAACAACTTCGTCTTCTATATCGCGCGGGTGGTGGTACTGGCGGTACATCAAAGGGTTTTAGCGCGCTAACAATTCGCTCTGCATGGTCGGACTAGCGTTGTTCATTTTAGCGTTTGATTTCAACTTGTTCGACGCGTGCTGTGCGACGGACGGTGCCATGGTTGTTAATACGTAAAAATAGAGTGGCAGGTGCAGCCGAAGCAAAGTAGTTATACGACTATTTGAACGTGCTCCATGTTCGCGGGTCAGCGCTCAACTAAATGCTCCGCGAATGTGTGAACGAACACTCGCGTCGGCACTCGCGCACGAACATATCGACGAGTGCCAACGCGACCACGTGCACGAGTGTGTAGACGCCGTGTTTGATGTACCACCCCCGCACGATAGCGAAGATGCAGCCCGAATATTCGGAACGATTCCCGATAACGGCCGGTCACATTTGCGTGCATCGTGTATTGCACGAAGCTTCGTGCCGAGCGCATGCAGCCCCAGCATTTAAAAATTTGCACTATTTTACCTATACGACGTTGACAGTTGCGAGCCGCCGTGCTATGCCGGCTAGTGAAAAACGGAGCCACGGCTCGGCGGCACTAGGCCGTCGCCGTTGCTGCCGCCGTGCTGGCAGGTGGATAAACGCCCTAGGCTCCATACTCAACTGAGTTTGACATTATTGCAATTGTGTGCTATCTTGGTGCTATCTAACGTTGCATAACTGTCGATAGTTGGACTATCGATAGTTTGACGATCGATAGTTTGACGATCAATAGTTTGACGATCGATAGTTTGACGATCGATAGTTTGACTATCGATAGTTGACCTCGAAAAACAGTCACAATATCGATAGTATAGAAAGAGAGTCAATAGTTTGCGATACCATTGATGAAATGTAAAACTATCGATAGTATCTATTAGTTACTTCGATAGTATCGATACTGTAACTACTTTTTTAAATTACTGTCGATAGAATTGTAATATCAAAATTCTTCACAATATTATCAATAGTTTGTAATATTAATAGTACCTTTACTATCGATACTACTTATTAAAAACTATCGTCTATCGATACTATCGATATTCCCATCGCTATTGTTACTGTTTTTCAAGGCCATAATAGTATCCATGGATTATCGATATTTTATACTATTGCCTCAACACTAGTGCCATAGTACTCTTTGAAGTTTGATTTGTTTTGTGAATGACTGCGTGCGATCGAGCTGTGCGTGCGAAGATTTTGTTGGCTAGCTAGCTGTTCTGTATTATATTATATTGGGCGTACTTGACAAACTAAAAATATTATTAGAATGTTAAAATTAAACTATAAAATACATTGGTAAATCCCTCGAAAGTGGATTTGTTTCAGCTTCATTTTAATGTGCTAGATTTCCATACAACAACAGCATCGAACATTGTTACCACTAATCCAAAAAGATTAAATCTAAGAATACGGTATGCCGGAGCAAAGTAATGATTATCGTGTTGTTGTATTTGGAGCAGGTGGTGTAGGCAAAAGCTCTTTGGTGCTACGTTTTGTTAAGGGGACATTCAGAGAATCTTACATACCTACAATTGAAGACACATACAGACAAGTAAGTCTTATCATTAACATTTCTGCCATAACTTTATGTTCTTCCTAGTATGAATTATTATATTAACATTATGTACTATGCTTACATAAAACTTTCGCACTAATTACCTTTACGTAAATAGAATATGTAGATATTTTTGGTCTGTAAATAGACGCATGAATAAAATTTGCCCAAGTGTTAGACTCTCTCTTTGATCTCAAGCTTGCAAAAATTTTAGGAATAAGTATAACTATCATTGTGACAAAAATAATGTATTTAAACTTACAGGTTATATAGTAAACTTATAGGTATTTGATCAAGTTTGGATGCCAACTGTACTAGAACTGCCATATTATATAATAATAATAAATAAATAAATAGGGACAAATCACACAGATTGAGCTAGCCCCAAAGTAAGCTTAAGCTTGTGTTATGGGATACTAACTCAACGATACTTTATTTTATAATAAATACATATATGTATATATATATATAAGTATAGATAAACATCCAAGACCCAGGACAATTTGAAAAAGGCCATTTTCCAAGTTGCCCTGGCTGGGGATCGAACCCAGAACCTCCGAATTGGCGGACTAGTGTGTTGACCATTCCGCCATGGAGGTCTTCAAATAAATATATAGGGACAAATAACACTGATTGAGCTAGCTCCAAAGTAAGTTCGAGACTTGTGTTATGGGATACTAACTCAACTATACTATATTTTATAACATATACACATATAGATAAACATCTAAGACCCAGCACAATTTGAAAAAGACCATTTTTCAACTTGCCCTGACCGGGGATCGAACCCGGGACCTCTGGGTGGCGAACTAGCATGGTGACCTCTATGCCACGGAGGCCATCATAACTAACTACATAATTATATAATATGCCAATGTTTTGTCCTTGGAACATGTGTTACCAATGACCATGACATTACATTTTGGCAATTTGCCAATATTGGGAAATAGTACTGGCACTGAGTACCTACTTATCATAATAACATACTGTAATCTCATAAAGTTGGGTTGGATCTTGAAACGAGTCATCTTTTATTGGGTAAGGGGGGGGGGGGGGAGAGAGAAACCTTCTTATAAACATCCCCTTGGGCAGAGATGCATAATTTTCTTTATGAAAATAAATGAAAACAATGGTGTCTTTGACATATACGTAAGGGAAATTGCTCCTACCACCCAGAAATACTGTGAGGGCAAAAAGGTAGATAGGTTAATTTATTTTTCTTTTATGACCACCCATTCTTTACCCCACCAAAAAACCCTATCGACTTAGATAAAGATTTTTTCTTACACATATTTATAAAACACTGAAAAAACAAACACATTTCTTGTATGTGTGGATTTATTTTATTTTTATACTTTATTTGCACAATTTATTGCTACAGAAACAATATACAAAGAAAAACTTTATTTTCAGGTAATCAGCAGTAATAAAACAATATGTACCTTACAAATAACTGACACAACAGGATCACATCAATTTCCCGCTATGCAAAGATTATCAATAAGCAAGGTAAACATTTTAGCTGATAAAGATATTTAATATATTTTAAATATTAAAATTTATTAAGTATTGATTTACCGGTGAAATTTTCACAGATGATGTATGAAGTTAAACAGAATTAAATATTTAAATGGAGCTCCCATAAAACAAACATGATTTTTAATAGATAACTTAGTTCCTGCGCAAGTCTGACTTGCTCTTGGCAGGTTTATTGGAATTTTACCAAAGCATCTAAAATAAAAAATATCTATTCTATTAATTTTTATTTTTATAGGGCCATGCTTTCATACTGGTTTATTCAGTCAGCAGTCGACAGTCTCTTGAAGAGTTAAAACCAATATGGCAAACAATAAAAGAAATAAAGGGTGCCGACTTACCAAACATACCAGTGATGCTGGCAGGGAACAAATGCGACGAAAGCCCAGAAATCAGGGAAGTGTCAGCAGCCGAGGGACAAGCACAGGCACAAACTTGGGGTGTCTCCTTCATGGAGACATCTGCCAAAACCAATCATAATGTCACACAGCTCTTCCAGGTAGGTTACAGCAAATATTCATTGTAAAAAAATAGAATGGTACCAATTTATTCTAAATGTTATGTTGTTGCGCGCAAAGTTATTCGAATAATGTATAATTTCGCGAATGAATTATTCACGAATAAATTTGCCTTGAATAAATATCATGATTTTTCGTTATTCTAAATAACGAATAACTTATTGAAAAGTCAACTCACACATTTAAACCTATTGCGTCGGAAAGAGGGTTATATTTTGGAGTGTACGAGTATTCTCTTTTTAACCGATTGTATCAAAAAACTGGTCGCCATTTTGACCGATTGCCTTCAAAATCGATATCTGGACGTCCCTGTGGCCCCTAATTTTGAATCTATGCTCAAAATGTAAACAAACTGGCTGCCATTTTTAACTTTTGTTACTGCGCCGATTGCCTTCAAAATCGATATCTGGGAGTCCCTGTGGTCTCTTATAATGAATCTATGCTCAAAATGAAAAAAATGACCACCATTTTGACCTTTTTTGTTTCTGGACCGATTGCCTTCAAAATCGATTTATAAGAGTCGAAAAACGCTTGGTTGAATTAGGCAAAATTATTCGCGAATAAGTTATTTGCGAATGAATTATTCGTGAATAATTTTCCACGAATAAATTTTTTTTTTTTTTTTTGTCTTCAATTTTTATTTGCGATCAGCGGTGTTTCGCTTTAAGCAAATTTGTTGAGGATTGTTGTGGCTTTTTGAGTGGGTCCTCCATTGAGAGCCTCTACTCATCATTCAGGAACAGTATGTCTTTCCTTTTAAGTCGCTTCTGGTAAGAGCGTGTTGTCAGCCTGGCAGCCAGTTCATTAGGGTGGACCTTCAGTTTCCCCTTGTACATATCAGACGCTTTAAGTATTTCTTCCTTAACTGTGTTCATCTGTAATTGTTGACTTATTTCAGCGTTAGTAACCGGCCAAGGCACTGCAGATATTGTTCTTTGGATTACATTCTGCATTCTCTGCAAAACTGACATGTTTGAATTGCTACAACTTCCCCAGAGCTGTATGCCGTATGTCCATATCGGCTTCAGGATTGCTTTGTATATCAAAAGTTTATTGTCGATAGACAATACACTGTTACGACCAATCAGCCAGTGTAGATTTTTTGACCTAATGTTCAATTCCTCTCTTTTATTTTTGACATGGTTCTTCCACGTTAGCCGCCTGTCAAGGTGCAGCCCCAGGTATTTAACATTTTCTTGATGTGGCAGGGTTGTGTTGTTAAGTTTTACCGGTGGACAGTCCTCCTTGCGCAGGGTAAAGGTGACATGTACCGACTTGGTTGCGCTAGCCTTTATTCTCCATTTTTGAAGCCATTTAGATATGCTATCAAGTCCTCTCTGCAGCGTCTGCGATGCGACAGCAGGATCTGCATTGCTTGCCAAGATTGCAGTATCATCAGCGTATGTGGCAGTGATCACATCATCCTCCACCGGTAAGTCAGCTGTGTAGATGGTATACAGAACCGGGCCTAGCACGGAACCCTGTGGGACTCCAGCTTTGATTTCATACAACTTTGATGTTGAGTCAGCTACTTTGACTTGGAACAGTCGATCTGAGAGGTAAGACTTCAGTAATTCCACATAGCTATGCGGGATATTTATCTTAATTTTGTATAATAAACCTTTGTGCCATACGCGATCAAACGCTTGTTGTATATCCAGGAATGCTGAGGAGCAGTACTCTTTCTCTTCTAAGCTTTTCCTTATTCTGTCGCAAACTCTGTGAACCTGTTCTACAGTGGAGTGTTGAGATCTAAACCCGAACTGGTGCGATGGAATAATGTTGTCTTTTTCGAGAATAGGTTTAAGTCTTTTAAGCAGGAGCTTTTCAAAAACCTTAGATAGTATTGGAAGTAAGCTTATGGGTCTATAAGATGATACTTCATGTATTGGTTTGCCGGGTTTATGTATCATAAGGATTTGTGATACCTTCCATAGCATTGGGAAATGTTGTACTCTTAGAATACCGTTAAACAATGTTGTTAGGAACACTACAGCCTTTTTCGGCAGTTGCCTTAATATTTCCTTTGTAATGAGGTCAAACCCCGGAGCTTTTTTGTCTTTTAGGTTTTTGACAATACTCCATACTTCACGAACTGTAGCTGGAGGGGGTGGCGGTGACATTTGATAGTCTTGTGAGAGGAGCTTCTCCACCACCAGCTCAGACTCTTTATCGGTTGATGGATTAGGGCAGAAAACTTTAGAAAGATATTCCGCAAAGGTATTTGCTTTTTCTTGGGCTGTTGTTGCCCAGCCACTTTCTTTCTTGACCGGTGGCACCGCTTGTTGAGGTCTGTCGTAGTTTTTTGTAAACTTCCACAATGAGTAGTTTGTGTTTGCAGTTGGAGTTAGGGATTCCATCTGTGTAGCTAGAGTATTGTTATGCCACTCGCTTAGTGATTCTTTCAGCTTTCGACATGCTCTGTGGAAATTGAGTCTATCTTCATCCAATCTGCTTACGTGCCAAACCCTTCGCAGTCTTCTTTTTTCCAACACTTCATTTTTAATCTGAAGTGGATAGTCAATAGGTTTGACTGATTTTGATTTGGGTGGAGTGTTTAGCCAACATGACTCCTGGATCAGTCTTGTTATGTGTTCAGTCGCATTGTCTATATCTTCAGCTGTCTTAAGCAACCTTCATTTCAATATTCTCTGTAATATAATCTCTAAAGGATTCCCAGTCAGTATTTTTGTTATAAAGAGTCATGGGTTCTGTAGTTTCTATCAGACATGAGCTCACTGTGAGTAGTACTGGAGTGTGGCCAGATGAGCTATCATAGCAAGACTCCACTTTAAAGTATTCTCTGGTTAGACCTTTGGCAATAAAGAAGTCTATCAAATCAGGTAGCCTGTTTGCCTGGCTTGGCCAATGTGTAGGTTCAGCAGTAGTTAGAGCAAAGCTGTTATTAGTACTCATTGCAGTTTTGAGTTGTCTGCCTCGTGGGGAAGTGAGTCTAGATCCCCAATATGTGTGCTTTGCGTTCCAGTCCCCGCCTACAATGAATCGATTTCCGAGCGTGCTGAAGAAATTTAAAAACATTGAGTCATTTATTGAATGCCTTGGAGGGCAATAGATTGCTGATATGTTGAAAAAGCCTGTTTGGTCTTCTACGGCAATAGTCGTTGCTTGTATCTGATCTGTTTTGTACTCAGGCATTAGGTGATGTTTTACAGTCCTTTTCACAATAATAGCTGACCCGGCGTGTGCTGTCCCATCTGGGTGTTGGGTAAAGTAGCAAAGGTAATCTTTGAAATGTAAGTGGGTATTATTGGTACAATGGGCTTCTGAGATAAGTAGTATGTCTAGTTTGTGTTCATTCATAAACAGCTCAGCTTCATGTTTACTAGACTGCAGGCCACATATGTTGAGAGTCGCTAGTCGCAGTGAAATCACTGGGAAAGCTTGTCGACAAGTTTAGCTATGAGACTCATTAGAGTGCTCATTTGTTGTAAGAGAAAAACGCTTGGTTGAATTAGGCAAAATTATTCGCGAATAAGTTATTTGCGAATGAATTATTCGTGAATAATTTTCCACGAATAAATTTTTATTCGTATTATTATCCAGATAAATTTTTATTTGAATAATGCCCAACTCTGGTTGCGCGATAGTTTAAAAACCAAATAATTGTTGCACAAAATTTATTGGTGATGATACATTTTTGAACATTATAGCTAAATTATCTGAGTACACTTTTGTTTGGACAGTTAAAAAGCCACTAAGTAAATATGACAGATTTTCACCCTGATAAAAATGACAGTTAGACCTGGATCTCCAGGGGACATACATTACTGATATGTACTGTATACTTACAATTTAAATTTTAATTGATTACTCAAAAATTTATATATTTCCAGGAGCTGTTAAATATGGAGAAAAATCGAAATGTATCTCTTCAAGTAGATGGAAAGGGGAAGAAAAAGAAAGATAAGGTAGTGAAAGATGGTGGGGAGGCCTCAGCAAGTGGTAGGGAAAAATGTCTTGTCATGTAACAGGTATAAATAAAAAAACTAATCTAAAACCCACCGACTTTGCCGTAATTAGGTAACAGTTGTCTATGATTCTAGTCATTTTCCGAGTCCCTGGTGAATTCAAGCACGGATTTAGTTGTAAGTAATAAAATGTAATGCATTTATTAATAATGTAGTACCTAATGTAATTATGCCTTTTAAATCTTAGTTTCCATTGTAATGGAGCTTGAAACGTCACTAAAATGCATATTTTGCTATTTAAGGAATTAAGTTATTTACACTAGTTACATAATAATGACGACTGAAGCGACATTTATAGTGGAAAGAATTCCGTATAATGTTAGTGAAAATACAACGAAATGAAGTCTGTAGGACTAACTGTTAATTAATCATTAATATTCAGGTTTTATTAAAGCATGTTACATTTTATCAATTTTTACATTCCTGACGCTAACATTATTAGATATCATATGATCGTATGTAATAACTAAATAATGTAGACATAATGATAGCCATCGACAGACTGGACAAAAAATTAAATATTACATGTTCTTACTTAAATATGATCAAAAGCAACAAGCTTTTAACATTTGAAATACCTAGATTGTTAAACGCGAATCTGCAGACAAGTTCGTCTTTATTCTTAGTACATTGCCAAATTCGCTCGCTTTACGCGATCTTCGATTCGTCTGATAAATATCACTTAGTCTAAGTTTAGTGCTTAGATCAAAATAATATAATAAATTCATACTCTACTTAGCTTCATACAAGACTTTAACAAAAAGCTCTTATTTGATCTAGATTTTGGCAACGTTTCGTTTGCTTAGCGTTTCTAGAGTAAAAGTAGATAATGACATAATGAAATATTATCTGTGCCAAATGTAGCAATCTGTACTGTAATTAAACTAATTACAATTGGCAAAAAAAAAAGAAACCGTTAATTAAAAAGTAACCGTTGTATGTTCTGAAACATACGAGACATTTTAGCTTTGTGATTTTTCGAAGTCTTTCTTTATAAGATACTGATAAAAAAATATACTCGTACAATGTATTATGAATAAAAGGATCGAGAGTCCATCATTTTATATCGCCGTCCTCATCTACCCTATACATATACAATGAAAAGGATGGCAATATAAGATGAAGTTAGACAGTTCCATTTAAGTATAGCAGAAGCGCATACCAGACAAAACCTACTAATGTTTTTTATTTAAGAGCTTTTGCTCTTGTCGGTGGAGTGTTCGCCAGATTTCAAACCGAAAAATTGCCATTGGTGTATTCACCTCTGCTTTTTACAATAATTTTATCTCTCATTATTTGAATGAATTATCTGGTTAGGGTATTATCAATTTCAAGATATACGATATGCATTGTGTCACAAACGAAACAATCTCATTATACACTTATACCTTTAGAAACCTTAAATATTTAGAAGGTAATTAATCATTAAAGTAGATGTCGCTAGTGTATAATACACTTTATTTAATTGATATCATTCACTACATATCCAATTAGATTTGTCCATGTTATAAAATTTTATCTAGTCATTAAATTTATCTATCACATTATGTATCTCACAGTAACAAATATGACGATGTTGAAGATAAAGTGCAACTTAGTTTTAAATCAATATTTACATTAGTTTCCTGTTTTAATTATTTATTCTATAGGTATTCTAAGTAGACAATTGTTATGTCGTAATTTCTTTTGTTCAATTAATTTTATTTTATTCATACGTAGTTTATACTTAATTGAAGTATTTTTTACATTTTAGCTTTGTTGCACCTTTTGTAGTAGAGTTTTAGGTAAGTAAATAAAATCCTAATGTTGAGTGTTCAAAATTGTAGAAAACATTCAGGCATTACTGTAATTTACATACATAATACTTGGTAATGATTTTAATAAGTATTATACAAATCATTTGTTACACCATGGTAATTAGTGATGGTGTATTTAATCTATCTAAGCTCAGAAACATGTAACAAATTTGGCAGTACCATAGAGTAGGTACTTAATCTTTAAAAAAATGTTATATTTTCCATTGGGACAGTGTTTAGCCTGGTAAAAAATAAAATCTAATGAACCGGTACAAAGGCGTCCTCTTTAGAAAATTATTAAACATTTGGTAATAATTTTTTTTTAAATGAGGGCCCCTGCACCGGTTTATGGTTCTTCAAACTTTTTTTTTACTTGTTATGTGTCATATTTGTGCATTGATTTGCTTGTTGGCATATTCGGAACTGTAATTTATAGCAAAAGTTGTTAATAACTGAATTGTTATAGTTGGACCAAGTTGTTTGATGTTATTTGATGTAAATTTACATAGGAACTTAACATTTTTTTTGGCGTGTGTTGCTATATGTTTAGCACTACTGCACTTTCCTCTTAAAACTTCGATCACTAAAGTAAATATCGCTCTCCCTTTTCTAATCAATAACTAAGTACTTTTTTAATATTTAATGTTGGTTCATCTTCATAGTTTAAGACAAAAATAATAAGAAGCATTTGTTAACATTCTTGAACAACAAGATTAGAATTTAGTAACTTTATGATCTCATTATTTTTTTCCGAAGTGACATCCTATTTTATATATATTTTCTCGAATTTTCTACATCTACGCTTACTCGCTCTCTATACACTTTTTATCCTTCAAAATGGTGCCCATTATATCATGGCAATAATATTAAATATATAGTATATACATTTTTAGAACTTTCATGTTAGGGCCATATTACATTGGCGATTTGTGAGTGTCTTGCGTGAGCTTGTGGGAGAAATGTTGTTTGTTTTTTAATAGCGATAGTCGCACATTGTTTCGACGATATCGTCGCGTTCACCATGTGGCCGTTGCACCCCAGCATCGAGTTTGCTAGACACGCTTAGAATTAATAACTCAAATCGCTTGTGTGATCCGGCCATTCGGAAGTCGTTCTTACCTAGTTCTTAATAATAATAGTGCTTGACAACGTCAATATCTGGATGAATAGAGAAGTTAAAACACTGCTTCTTTCTTTTTGATATTCAGTTAGGGAATTAACGATTTGTTACGGAATTTCTTACCCAATGGAACGCTAGTGGCGCCCTCACTTGGGATTAATTATTTTCTGGCAAACAAAAACGCTACATGAAACAACATCAACTATTTTCATACAGTAAATAATTTGTAGTATTTATACTGGCATCAGAGTAGTGTCACGGGAAAGAAAAGCAACCCATGACCCATAATATTACTGGTAGTGCCACGCAGTAGTGTCGTGGGCAACAAATGATATTATTTCATATATCTACTAACTGAAAGGAAATTATAATAGTTAATATAACAAAGTTTTTTTGTGAAATTACACAATTTATTTAAAAAGACGGAGCCACTTTATTTTGTGCAGTAATTAACTTAAGTTTTTTTTGTGTAACCCATGCAGTTTGATTAATTGCTAACTTTCACAAAGTCAAATCTTGACGTTTAAAATCTACCATGTCCCTAATAGTCATTACCATAAAATACACCCAAATAAGTGCAGGATATACACAAACATTCTGTAGTCTACATTTCACATATGTATCTATAAAAACTGCATGGATTACATACAAGTTAATACGTGTGTGATAAATGGATAATACACTTTTGAGACTTTGTATAATTAAGTATTTGAAAGGCTCGCAGGCTCTGTGTCAAATTATTTATCATCCCTCGATATAATGAATACGAAAGGTAAAAATAAGCCATACCCTTCGTTATATCAATGGATGAATAATATCTATAAGGTAATAATAAATAAATTTGAATTGGTAACAAATATTCAACAAACACAGCACAAGCCTAGTTCATAGAGTTTAAAAGGGGAATAGATTCTTAGTTTAAAATTTTCGTTAATTTCTGTATTTAAAGCAATAGGGTAACATTAAATAATTAGCTTGGAAATTTCAGGATACCCAACTAACACACAATTAAATGTAATGAAAAACTCTTCTGAATTTTTTTTTTCATTTAATTTGGAAAATAATTTGGAGCCAAAGAGCCTCCTCTCCTTTGTATCCCCGAGGCTTCCATACCTGTTAATCCGGCCCTGATGTGAATAGATCACAGAAAGTAAAAAGAATTGCTTTCTTTTTCTCTCCCACGGAAGAATATGGAATCTGTGTATGGGACTAGGCTTTGGAGATAAATTTTTAAATTCAATTGAATTGAAATGGTGCACGAGAATCGCAAACCCACAGAATTCGAGATTCTTGATGTCTGTTAAAATTCGATTGCTCGGATTGTTTTCTAATGATAGAAATGTCAGTATCAACAAAAAGTAAGCAAGGTATGGATTAAGAATTCGAGTGCAGATTACCATTTTCCGTGCACGTACCTGCAATGGTTTCAATTAAAATATTGTTACATGTTGGTTAACTAGAGATTGGGAGTGATTGTTGACCAATAGCATGATTAGGACGTATCTGTAAGTTCTAGAGGAATGAAACAAGTACTTACTACTAGACCTTGCTTTGTAACCTTTTTAAGGTTGTCGTTTTATATGAAATACCTTACGCCCATTTATTTGAACGGAATGTTTCCAGTAAATTGCTACATTACTTAGTATGTATTTCTATTTATAATTTAAAATTGTAACACTTCTAACTAAGGCATCACGAAAATAAAACATAAAACTATTTTGCAGTTTTTATTTTGAACATTCAAATTAGTAAATTATTTACATAACATATGTACAAAATTGAAACATAATTTATTAAAAATATATAACCCTTTAAGTTTAGATCTATAAAAATTTACAAAATGAAATTTAAATGTTCATCTGCGTTGTCCTACCACTTATAAATGTCAAAGCACCATGCGAGAGTGCTTTTTATGACTAGGTAAAGAGATAGCATGATATCACAAAATTGGTTAAGATTAAAATGGCTAGTATTCAAATCTTGACGATTTGTTACGCACCATCAATTAACAAACACAAATTCGCCTGTAAGGCCGTCGCTATCAAAAAGCATCTCCGCTGCCATCTGTAGGGCTTTGTGTTTTTCTTTTGTATGCTGTTGATTGCAATAATAAATTATTTCTTTCGAATGATGAATTCGGGAGTCTGCCTGTGCTAGCCGATCTACGAATTTTTGGTGCTTCTATGGCCTCGGGGAGGCGCACGTTCGTATTGCGGCTTTGACTTTGAGTATTACTTAGAGCGTGTGAAAAAACATCTAAAAGTCTATGTAGAGTTGCTCCACTTATTCTATCTGTGTTATCAATAGCTTGCTGACTTCTTTGAGATTCGTTTATTCCCGAAAGTAACTGTCTCTTACGTTGTTTGACACCAACATTTAGTCCTAGGAAGCTTAGATTAAATGGAATGTTAAGTAAATAATTAAACACTATAATAATTAAGAGTACTATAAGTAATGCATTAAAAGACAGGATCAAAAATCCGTAAACGATTTTGTCAAAGGGGAACCATAGGCCATCTGAAAAGAGGAAAATATATGCGAGTTAAAATGTTTATCCATATAGTTGTAGTCTTACCCCCTTATTCATAAAAAAATGCAAACGGTTGCTAAATCTGTTTTAGTTAAAATATGTTTTGTCTCGCTCTTCGAAGTCAAATATTAAAAGGAGTGAAAGGGACAAAACATATTTTAACTAAAATAGGTTTAGCAAACGTTTGTAATTTTTTATGAATAAGAGGGTTAGTCTTTAGGAGTAAACTGGATGTGCGTGTGCTCTGAGGGCCACTCTCTCAGAATTCTTCGAAAACATGCTCAGGATTTAGTGAACATTCCCAAAGAATTGTGAAAGTTTGAACCACATTTTGTGAAAATCAAATAAGCGAGTTATGGGATTTAAAGTTGGACCCTCAGTCCACACATAGAGGATTAAGGGTCCACTTGTACCGGATAAACTAAGGGCACTAAAGAAAAGTATTTACGCCAAAATGTAAGATAATGCCAAACAAAAATTGTGGAAACAAGCAGTGGCGGCGCAAGACCTAAACTTAATGTGGGCAAGCTACACTTCGCGAGGCCCTCTGATGGTGCAAACCGAATTTTACTTATTAAACACGTGTTAAAATTTAAAAATATGTAACTTTTATATCTTAGGTCTCGCTAACGTTCGGCCATGAAAACTGCTCATCCATCAATGCCATACTTCCGGCCCTCTGCAGTAATGTACTTATATTAGAAAACCGATTATTTCATTCACATTCATTTCGGGCG
This sequence comes from Acrobasis suavella, assembly GCA_943193695.1. Classification (NCBI taxonomy): domain Eukaryota; kingdom Metazoa; phylum Arthropoda; class Insecta; order Lepidoptera; family Pyralidae; genus Acrobasis; species Acrobasis suavella. Next base: position 14,698,155 of record OW971934.1, on the reverse strand, counting down.
CCGAAGAGTAGAATATCTTTAAGTTGAGAATTGATTCTAATGTATTTATTGTAAGAAAAACCTTGTGGCGTGTTCTTTTGGATTTTTTATACTTTTTCAAATTTGATGCGCGAGGCCCTTTGCACAGCGAGGCCGTGTGCGGTGGCCCACACCGCCCACGCCTTACGCCGCCTCTGGAAACAAGATATTATAGCAAAACATTGTATTATTTTCAATGTCACCGTTCAAAATGGACCCTCACGTGGAAAGTTGATTACGCTAATAATAACAAAACCATTAACTTTTGACTACTCTTTGAAATACTATATAATGGTAAATAATTTTTGAAATTTTTTGAAAGCCATAACAGACCACGATATCACGTTGGTTAAAAATTATCACCTTGTAAAAATTCGGACCCTCAATCCTCCACTTTCTTGTTTGCGTTTTATTTCGCTTAACGTTTGATAGCTAAGAAAAATACAAAATTATCTCCTTTTGTAGACAAAAATGTGCAACAAATTGATATTATTGGTTAATAATAATAATTACGTTAAAGCTACAAATTTGAATACATACTGAAATTGACTATTAATGTGTGTGGGTAGGGTGACATTAATTATAAAAATAAAACTTGATTTTTTTATACAATAAAAGATGTTTTTTATTACCCAAGGGTACTGTATTTGTAGCACATCTTTTTCTACAAAAGGAATTAATTTTGTGTTTTTCTTAGCTATCATACGTTAAGCGTAATAAAACCAAAACAATAATAGTCCGGTAGCGCTAGGTTTTTAAGTTTCAAGAATATTAGATATTTCGATTTTTCGCATATAGTTTCTAGACCCCTTGACCAACCTAAAACATGACGTTGTGTCATCTTCGATGTTTGCTTAGGTAGAAATTTAGGTATTTGCCTTTTCGAACATTATGAGATGAAAAGAAAATTAGAGATGAATTTTTCACTTGCATGACAATAACTACGTGGTGTCTGATGTACAAAAGCTTTTTGTGTCATCATCTGGTCACAGGATCAGTGTCATTTCACGAATACTTAATATTTCGCTCAAATAGTTCATTAAGAATATTAGAATTGAATAAATATGTATTACACGCCATAGAGCATTAATATACGTGTTTCAAAATGTTTTGTGTCACATTTCATCCGCGATATCTTATTGTATTTTATTTTTTTGATTCAATACTCTGTAAAAGACACAAAAGATTATTAGTGTTATTAGAGTTTCGTCCTTTTCATTATTTTAGTGTGATAAACCACAATTCGTAGTTTGTGTCACCTCCATCAACGCAATCTTATTATTTGAAAAAAATTAAATATTTCCGCGCCAAAACTCAAAGTGCGCGAGAAGACAGGGCGAGCGTGGGGGGCACGCATGGGTGAGCGGGGACGGTTGTGTGCGTGGCATACCGGCACAGTATCTGTCCGCCTTGCCGGCCGCAGCGCGCGTCACTAATTATTTTGGATTTTTAGCTGACTACGGCAAAGCCATCAGGAAGGGTAATGATTTTAGCAGTCTATGTATGTGGGTGTGTATGTATGTCTGTTTCCCCGTAGCATCCAAATCGCTTGTTCAATTTTCACAAAAGATACATATACATATCAATCGATTCGTCATTATTGTCCGGGTGACATAGCTACTTGCATGCAAAAAACGTATATAACGAATGTTAAATACAATAAAATTAGAGTATAATATAACATATGACTCGCGTAGTCGGGTATTAGTTTTTTAAACTTATATCTTGTTATTTTATAGGTTCTAACAAAAGCTTCATTTAGAAGTATTTTGATTATTTTTTCCGTATGTGTCAGTGACAAACATGTTTTTTACAAAGGTTCTTTGAATGACGTACTTATATGTGCAACAACTGCAAAAGAAGGATCATTATTTTCACGTGTCTTTTATGTTAGTAAGTATGTTTGATTTATAGGTATAGGTGTATATTGTTTGTTCTCCGTGTGTCTGTTCTACCTAACGATTATGACCGGCACTACTGTAACCTTAGCACGAGTGGGTTCTTATATGCTGCTTCTGAGAACGCGAGAATCTTCTTGTGTAAGATTTGTACAAAATGCTACGTTTATTTAAAAAATTTGATTGTTATGGTTGACTGTATCAATCGGCATTAAAAAAATAGGGAGGTTGTTCACAATTTTGGTTATTTATTATAAGCATGGGTTTCATTCAACCAAGCTATCAAATGCAGTTCTTCCTGTTTATTTTTGACAATGAACCTATACAAACTTGTTTAGATATACGTACATATACTCAATTCACACAAACACAAGTTTATTTGCCAGGAAAATTAAAAAATATCCTGACTTTCAATAGTTTCATATCCATCTAGTGATGGGTGGAGGAACTATATAGTAGAACGAATATCCGTAGCAACATCCAATATTTGTCAGGAAAACTACAAAACGGTCCAACCGATGTTTATCAATCATAGCTAAGAACCACCTATTATTATATTATTTATTATTCTGTGGTAACGTAGATATGCACGTAGGTTAGTATTTTGTTATAATATAAGTGCCCTGAGTTTTTAATTTTGGAGATTTTGCACCACCTGTCAGCACCACTTGTAAGTTGACTGGTAGAAAAGGCCTACGGCCTAAAGTCCATCAATTACAATTTCATGTAATAAAGTTAAATAAATAAACCACCGCAAAGCCGCATTGAAATCGGTCCATCTGTTCGAGCGCTAAGATGCCACAGACAGGCAAACAGAGAGACAGACGGACAGACTGAAAGACATTAGCGTCAAACTCATATTACCCCTCTTTTTTTCGGATGGTAAAACCTCACAAACTTGGATACACACTTGTATATTAAGTCACATTTTAGATTTTACGCACAAACCCACATACATACAAAATTACTTACCGACATACTATCACAAACAAATTAGGCAATTTGTAACACACATTTCCCTCCTTTGGCAGTCGGGTAGAATTAAGCTGTGAATAAAATTACGCAAGGTACATCGAACACGCAATAGTAACGTAAAGATGGGCGGTGAGCAAATATAAATACCCAATCTACCCATTTGGTGGGTAGATTAAATTATATATTATAAGTAAATTCTTCGCAACGCCTGTCGGAAAGCGCGTGCAAACTAGTGACCAGTACTTTACTATAGGGGAATTTGGCCAGTAAGTTTCTATTGTTACGGTAATATTCCCAAATGCTGGTAATATTGATTAATAGGTATCGTCTTGTTAAGTCTTGTTAATTTATCTATGTAATATTGCTTAAAATGCGCACGTACACTCTTCCAAGCTGCTTCTCTTCCCGCGCAGATCGTAAATGCTGTTCGAGGGAAAATGCGAACCATGTTAATAGGTGATGCGGCGAGCAACCCATCATTGTTTCGATTCCTAGGGATCCATAACAAACCCTTATAGTTTCGTCGTCCCTGTCTGCAGTTATACGCAGAGACTATGAGTACTAGAAAGCTGTAATTTGGCAAATTATCACTCTCATGGTGGGAAACGCTTTTCTCTAAATCGTGTTTGGGACAAATAGCAATAAAAATACTATCTATCCCAACTACTTCTGCTTCAGAAGAGAGATCTTTTTTACTTTCGCTAACATACCTACATCCAAAAAAAGAAACAAATTGACGAGAAAGAGAGAGAGAGATAGTAAACTTACTTTTTATATTCCCAAACAGAAACTTGTCAAGAAATTTTCTAAATAACTTGATAGTAACATAGAGATTATACCCAGAAAGTTACTGTATGGTCAGTTACTCAGATACTTTCTCGAAACTTACTCAGCAAGTTTCGCAAAACTTACTCGGTAAGTTACTAGTAATATTAGGAAAGTAATATTTATGATTATAATTTTGGATGCATTTAAACTAGAAGTGGTAGAAGTCTTATCGTATCACTGATAATCACAAATTAAATATAATAAAAAAAATGTTTTTTTATATTACCTTATATTACTACTTTTTGGGAATGTTAACAGTAACGTTACTGGGAAAATACTCGAGTCGATTAAGTTACCGGTAATGGCACATCACTAGTGCAAAAGCTAAAATATGCTTAAAATTCAGGTACACGTCATATGCGATACTAAAATATATGAAACCACCATACTAATCATACAATGAAAACAGGCTGCTTTAACTTATTATAAGACCTTAAATGAGATGTCAACGTACTTGTTTACCTTCATATAAAAAATAGAGAGTATTTTTTGACTGCTCGTCCAAGAGCCAAAACTACTGATTTTGGGGTTGGTCTCGAAACAAAAGATATTCGTCCGATATTCGTACGATATTTATCCGAATTTACCCTTTCTATGGGAACAGCGATCTTGAAATAAAAAAGCAGGTTTCTGATCCTAGGCACTTTATGGAGCTCAACCCTATACCAGTCGACTTGTAAGCCACAATAGTTTTGTTAACACAACACCACTTGAAGGCGCACCAAAATCCTCCCGGCTCCAACTGTGGCGCAGCAGACATCCACCCCCTCCTGATTTCATTCAACCATCGGAAGATAACATAGTTATTTTTTTTTTATTAAATTTCATTTGTGATTATAGTGATCCGATAAGACTTCTACCACTTCTCTAGTTTAAATGCAACCAACATTTTTTCATGACTATTATCGTGAAACTATCGTGACCTCGTAGTGATTCAATCTCCACACAAATATTGTACCTTTTTCAGCAACAACTTGGTGAATGGTTTTAAGTCTACTCAATCGCTTGAATGGAATATTTTATTTCTGCTGCAGCTAACTAAGACATATATATTTACCAAATTATTTCTTTCTTTAAAGTAAGTAATACTTTCCAAGTAAGTTTCAAGAAACTTACTGAGTATCTTACCATACAGCAACTTTCCTAGTAACTTACCGAGTAAGTTTCGAGAAAGTAACTGAGTAGCTTACCATACAGTAACTTTCTGGGCAGTGGCGTAGCATAGGTCACTAGCACCCGGTGCGGATTCCAAATTTGCCGCCCTCTTATTTTTGTAATCCATTATAAAAAATTTGGGCGTGGTAAAAAAAGTACTTTTATTAGTTTTATTGAATGATTTATTGAATTGAAAAGTGAAATTAACATTTTTTATTGAGAAACCTTGCGCTTGCATCACCCATGCATAGAACCTGCATAGGTACCTGGGTATTTGGTAACATAAAAAAATGACGAAAAAACACTGAAAGAAATTAACTTTTTTTTCAAATTTTAATTTTTTTTTCTAAATTTTAATTTTTTTTCTAACTGCCACCTCCGCAGCGCCGCCTCCGGCAAAGTGCCGCCCGGTGCGGACCGCACCCTCCACCCCCCCCATGCTACGCCACTGTTTCTGGGTATTTTTTCTATGTTACTATCAAGTTGTTTATTAAATTTCTTGACAAGTTTTTGTTTGGGAATATAAATAGTAAGTTTACTCTCCTCTCTCTCTCTCTGTTTGTCGTCAATTTGTTTCTTTTTTGAATGTATGTTGGTGAAAGTAAAAAAAGATCTGTCTACTGAAGCAGAAGTGGCTGGGAAAGATAGTATTTTTATTACGACGAAACTATAAGGGTTTGCTATGGAACCCTAGGAATCGAAACAATGATGGATTGCTAGCCGCATCACCCATGAATATGGTTCGCGTTTTAGGCCATTCCCTCGATTCCCTCTAATGTGGTTGAGTTTAACGATGGCTGATCCGTGCGTCAACTCGTGAACGGGTGTTGCCGGGAGGGACTGGTCTGCTCGGCTTCGCTTTTTTTTGACTACTTAATATTTTTTATTACGCAATTTATGTTTGTTTACTTGTTCGCAAGCATTACATGTTATAATGTGTCAACATTGTATAATATTTATTAGTAAATAAAAGTAATAAGTATTTATTAATTAAAAGACAATATTAATAATAATATGACAAAGCTCTTCTGGCGAGTAGGCGACCAATGCTGTGAAAATGAGTTTCTTTCGGCGTTTCTTCTCAGCAGTGGTCGTTACGAAGCGCTGGTATCGGTAGCTTTTCTTTTAAAATAAATTAAATTTTAATATACTTTACACGTAACATAAATTATACTTATTGACGTGTAAAAGTGCCTGTAAAGGTCTAATTACTGAATAAACATCTTTTTGGATCTTTTGAATCTTTTGGATTGGCTTTGTCAAAAAAAAAATTTGTACTGATAAGAGAATAAACGTCACAAAATAATGTCACTTGACATTGATCATATCCATTTTCAACGTGATTTTAAATGTAATTTGGCAGAAAAACCGATAATATGAGCGCTATTTGACTCCAAGAAACTCTGACGTCACGCCGTGCTATTTCATTCAAATGCCATAGACGATGTTTGTTTTGACATTTAGAAAAAAGTTTCTAATTGGACTTGTAAGAAACAAGCGGAGTATATGTTGAAATAAGTAAAGACAAATCAAATGCTATGTCCATATATTAGTATCCTCATACATATAAGGAGAGTACATTTGTTTACTACTCAAACAATAGCCACATTTACTGATTACGGGGTTGGTCCCGAAACTAAAAATATTCGTATTGACGAGTTCTTAAATACCCCGTTAACTTGTTATAACATTTCCCACAAAATAATATGCCGGGTATTTATCGGAATCTACCCGTTGTATAGGAATAACATACGAATTAACACGTCTTAGTTTACATGTTTTGTTGGCAAGTGTTTGTCCACCTGATTATATGTTAAAATAAGAAAAAAGACATCAAATGCGATGTCTTTATATGAGCACCATCATACATATAAAAAAAGTAGATTTTTATCCCACCAAAAACATACCTGTTAAAAAGGGGGCCAAGTTCCTATTGGCTAATTGTTCGGCTAAAAAGAGTTGAAATCCAATCCAATGCCAAGTTTAGATGCACTTTAAAATCGATCATAATCATCTTCATCAACAGCCTGATCCACTGGTAAACATTTGCCATTCCCAAGACTTGAACTTGGCAGGTTTTATTAAATAGGTAAATTTAATTATATAATAACGAACGCTCGAGAATGGTAGGTTATTCAAGGTTACGTTACCTTGAATAACCTACCATTCTCAAGCGTTCGTGTGACCCCACCCGTCCCCACTCGATTTTAAACCTTATTCACGTACCTGCTCTAAAGTCTACTTTTATACGCCGGCCGCCCGCGCCCGCTCAGTGGCTCAGTTGTGTCCGTGGCTGTATGCGGCGGGTTCTATGACCTCACGGCTTGTAAGTATACACAATACGTGCGCGCGTCTCAAGTGTTTTGATACTTTGGTAATTTTTCTTACTTTTTGATACTTTTTAATTACTGCATTAATTGCAGTGTAGATGCCGTACAAAATATCCTTTATGGGAGTATGTTAATAACTTAAATTAATGCTACTTATTTCAATTGCACGCTGTATAATTTGTCCTATTTATAACTGCAAGTGTTTCTTTGCCATACAACATTACATAACTTTCACCTACTACAATTTATTGTCATCCCATGTAGGAATGTGTGAACCCTATTGTTCGTCACAAGTAATAATACTAGGCGCCACCACACCGTGTACCACACGCACTATGCCGTAATAACGATAAACGACGTTATCTCCAGCTAGTTAGGCACAGGTGAGTAAACCGTTTGTTAGCAATAGTTTGTAAGTATTAAAGCAGTTCGTATTTATGAAAGTGATTATGTCACGAACTTCTTACGGAGTAACATATATTTAAGTACCTAATATGAGCCAGTATTCCGTTATTTGACATAAGTTAGGATTTATAATCTATCTCTTCATAGATTGAATGAAATATCGTAGTCTAGAGTGTGCGAAAACATAACCCCCGCACCGGACACGTTGCCGTCGTCCTTCGCGCGCCGTCGATTACTTGTCTACTTTAAGGGCAAACATGTTTTTTTGTGTTTTATACTTATTTTGTTGATGAAAGTGACACAAACTCAGAATGTCAATCTTTTATGAATTTATGATACTAAATATATAAACTCTAATGATTCTAATTTTCTTTTGAAGCGTATTTTGCTTGGAAAATCAAAATAATTAAAATAAATAAGAATGCCTGGACTAATGTGACACAAATGAATACAAGGGGTATATTTAGTTGTTACTGATATGTCGTATTATTTTTTTCAACACTAATTATCTTTTTGGTACTGTTTTTATACATGGGCCCTTAGCCAGTTTGCAGTGGACAAAGGGTGACACAAATAGGTTTGCACACTAGTCTGGCTACGTTTGATACAATACTATTCCATTTTACAACTTTAAATCAATTTTGTCGATTCAGTATGGAATTAAATAAAACAGTCACAAATCAATAAATTTCCCGAAACGCAGACCCCGAAAGTGACACAAATCGAAATAATAAGCTCTTTAGATACGACTTTATTCAGAGGCAAGAAATAAGCATATCTAGAGTTCTTGTAAGTTATACCCTTAAAATTAGCTAGCGCTACCGGACTATAAAGTGGAGGATTGAGGGTCCGAATTTTAACAAGGTGATAATTTTTAACCAACGTGATATCGTGGTCTGTTATGGCTTTCACAAATTATTTACCATAATATAGTATTTCAAAGAGTAGTCAAAAGTTAATGGTTTTGTTATTATTAGCGTAATCAACTTTCCACGTGAGGGTCCATATTGAACGGTGACATTGAAAATAATACAATGTTTTGCTATAATATCTTGTTTCCACAATTTTTATTTGGCATTATCTTACATTTTGGCGTAAAGACTTTTTCTTTAGTGCCCTTAGTTTATCCGGTACAAGTGGACCCTCAATCTTCTATGTGTGGACTGAGGGTCCAACTTTAAATCTCATAACTCGCTTATTTGATTTTCACAAAATCTGGTTCCAACTTTCACAATTCTTTGGGAATGTTCACTAAATCCTGAGCATGTTCTCAAAGAATTTTGAGAGAGTGGCCCTCAGAGCACACGCACATGTAAACTGGTCCTAATTATCAGACCGCAAAGGCTAAGTAAGTCCTAAGAAACACAGGGTATTTTTTTGAAGCGAAGATATGGAGCTTTTGATTGATTGGTCAATACGTCGCCTTTAGTCTTCCCTTGTACTTCGCTTCGCTCCTCCCAACAATGCAACCTAGGGCACTAATTGCAATTCTAACAAAAATCGGGGCTTTACCACGTGAGTTTTACTTTTACTTGACAAGAATTTAACTTAAGGCGGCCCTTCCCGACTACTCTGTCGTCAACGTCAACGCAAACATAGATTGAAAAGCTTGTTGTTTCATCAAGAGCAATGCTAGAAAAAGAGGCAAACCATAAAGAGAGAGATAGCGCCCAAGGGCATGGTTTGCATTTTATTGAATGAAATTAGTATTATTATTAACTATCCATTTAACGAATATTAACTATTCATAGAATGCGGAAATTTCATAAAACTTGTTCCAGGTGATACCTGTTTATCAGTAAGCCGTGTACAAGTGTGTGAAATAAATGTTTTGTATTCATAATTTTCATTACACTTGCGAGGTTTGTATCGAAATATTTTCTTTACTTTTACAATTGATGAGTACTTTATGAACGGTCGAAGTTCAGCTAAAATTTGTGCAAAAAAGCAGATTTTTGGAGGCTTATACTGACTTTGTTTTTCTAAATTTTAATTTTTATTTCGATAGAAACCTAGAAATAGCACACAAAATACCTGTGAGTTCAAAAATTTTCAAGAAAGATCAGACACAACGCCATAATCACGTGCGAGCGTTTGTATGAAAAGTAAGACGGGAAGACCGCTCTTAAAAATGTCTAAGCCATTTCCCATCTCCTGTACTGAAAAAGAAGTAAAGTACTTACCAGTAATGCCACTTATCATAATCTTGATGGCAGCACTGAGTGCAATCATTGGTTCCGATATTACAGTAGAAAACATTCTGATGGCAATTTTCAGGGGATTCATATGTTTCATGAAGAGGATTATATCAGGTGGTGGAACTTCACAAGTGGACTTCCAGAATTGCCACTGACAGTTACTTAGAGCTGATAGAAACCTTTCCAGCTCTTGCTGTTCGGCTTCCTGTAACATTTAATTCAATTTTGCTATAACTTGTTTTTCATAGCTACAGAAGAATTATTTAATGCTAACACAAGAACAATACAAGTCTATTTGCCAGGCAAATTAAAAAGTCTGTCTTTCAAGCATTCATACCTTTTAACTTTTGAACCACTGAACCGATTTCCATCAAACATAAGCTAAGAACTAGCGTTGCATAACTAAACTATCGATAGTTGACCTTGAAAAACAGTCACAATATCGATAGTATTGAAAAACCGATACTATCGAATGTCAATAGTTTGCAATACTATTGATGTAAGATAAAATCTCGATAGTCCTATCGATATTGTGACTGTTTTTCAAGGCCACGATAGTATCGATAGGCTTTCGATATTTTTTAGGAAACTTGCTTTACAAAGCCGCATCGAAATTGGTACATCCGTTCAAGAGATGCCACAGGCAGGACACAAGACAGACAGACAGACATTGGCGTAAAACTTGTAAAACCGCCTCTTTTTATCGGGAGTTAAAAATGAGCCTAGAAGAGATGCCCTCCGGCCGCTTTGGCCACTATGATTCGCAACCAGTTAGTTGTTAAAAAAGAATTAATATTCTTGTTACGCACCTAGTTGCACAAAAAGAAATTCCATTTCTGTTTCACATCAAGTTGCCAATGAAGAAATCACAAAGTCAGTTGTTAAATAATTGGCCAAGTGCGTGTCGGGCTACGCGCACTGTAGGGTTCCGTAAACTTGACTCTAACAAAAATTTTCACTTTAAAACCAAATATTTTAAAAACGGATCCTTAATCGAAAAACGATGTTCGCAAGCTCATAATATTTTTGAAAGACCTATTCAACGATACCCCACATGATTGGTTAGTCGACAAAATAACATTGACTTGTGACTTTACTTGTATGGGAGCTACCTTTAAAAAAGAAATTCAATGTTTTACTTTACCGCATGATTAATAAACATACCTATACCAAATTACAGCTTTCTACTACTTATAGTCGCTGAGTAAAACCGCGGACGGACAGACAGACAGACAGACAGACAGACAGACATGGCGAAACTATAAGGGTTCCTTGTTTATTACGGAACCTTAAAAAGAAGTAATAATCGTGCTACACAAATAATTGCTTACTTAAACAAAGGGAAGATCTATTCCTATTTCGCAATTTATAGCTGGGAAGCCCAAGAGACGATTTTGGGCAAGCGCGTTAGCTTAACATAGGGTGCACCCTGTTGAGTACTTCCACCAGTTATATGTCAAGGGGTGCGACTAGGGTAGCCCAATATAATAGTAAAAAAAATCGATTGTCAGAAGTACTCGAGCCCGACAGATAAGGTGGGTTAATTACATGCTGAAAAGTATGCATTTCAGTATCTAATCTGACGATTTGAGCATGACATAAGGGAGGAGGAGGGTCACGATTCCAAGTCCATATAGTTAGGACAGTTGTTGGTGACTCCAACCCTTCTCCGTTACAGTCGGGATTCACCAAGGCTCGGTTCTCAGGCCATACCTATTCAGTGCGATAATAGACAAAGTGTCTAACAGCATCAGAGACACACACGAGCAACCCGCTGCTCATGTATGCTGACGATATCGCACTGGCGGATGCGGACATGAGCATAGTGGCGGTGGTGTAATTTGTGACCCCCATATGCCGGTTAGGTTAAAGGGACAGATCTACAAATCCATCATTTGATCTGTACTTTTGTATGGGAGTGAAGCGTGGCCTTTACTTGTGCGGCACAAGCAGGAGTTACGTGTCACAGAGATGCAAATAGTACGTTGGATATGTGGAGTGTCACGGAGAGATCGTGTGAGAAACACCCGCATTCGCAGCAGTCTTCAAGTCCGTGACATAGCAGACAAACTGCAAGAAAGTCGCCTGCGCTCATACGATTACGTCCTATGGAAGTCAGCAAGTTATGTGGGAAACAAATGTATAGCCATGCCACCTCCGCCGGAGCCCGGCAGGCGGGGTAGACCCAAGAAGTGCTAGCTTGACGTCGTCAAGGATGATTTGCGTGCTAATCGTCTTACAAGTCTTACAACCAAGGATGCTCAAGACCGTGCAAAGTGAAGAAAAAAAGCGGACCCCGGGCTTCTCAGCATTGCAGCTGAGGATGCAACTGGGAAAACGCTGAGATGAGAGAAAGACAGAGACAGAGAATGGCTTGTAATTTGCCAGTTGCCTGTACATCCATATTAGTCAATTATATGTATTTCTTGCATTAAGCAAAAAATAATTATTATTTCCGGTAGGTAATCTGAATCAAAAAGCTTACTATTCTGTATCTCAGTAGTTTATAGATATCATTTAAAAAGCCCGTTTAATTAAACGAACTTTGTGTTGCTATGCTAGGTGTCAAATGGGAATTAAGAATATTATTTGGTAACCAGATATTTATGTAAACAAAGATATTTATTACTTTTTTGACAACTGGTTGCGAACCTCAACTGTAATTTTTTTTCTAGTTTTGAAATAAGAATAGATTTTCGTTTTAGGCAACTAGGTGCGTAGCAAGAATATTAATTCTTTTTTAACAACTGGTTCCAAACATAGTTGCCGAAGCGGCCGGAGGGAAGAGATGCTCTGTGGCAAAGGAGAGAATACTTTGAATAATAATAATAAATAAATATATAGGAACAAATAACACTGATTGAGCTAGCCCCAAAGTAAGTTCGAGACTTGTGTTACGGGATACTAACTCAACGATACTATATTTTATGACAAATACATATATAGATAAACATCCAAGACCCAGAACAATTTGAAAAAGGCCATTTTCCAACTTGCCCTGACCGGGGATCGAACCCGGGACCTCTGGGTGGCGGACTAGCATGGTGACCACTACGCCACGGAGGTCTTTACGCCACTTTGGCATTACAAAACCAAAAAAACCACAAAATTTATGAGCATAATACTATAAAGGTAGGTACTATGGCAAAACTTAAGGATGAGATAAAGGCAGCCCTTTACTGAATGGAGCCAACACCATCACTGAATTTTGACTACCTATCTCTATACTTATGTACAATTTACAAGACTTGTTGACTTCATAATGGCTGATATTACTGACCTTATAGGATATGAAAACTTCGTAAACATATAGTGCAATAAATATGACCAATATGACATGACCATGAGATAACCGGTTCCAAAGCCAAATTGAGGTTAGGATTGATCCAAGCAAGCCTAGGGTCCACACTATGTACATCTGTAAAATAAATTCATTTGAATTGGTTGTAGTTTCCCTAACTCAACATTTTCTTGAATCATAATCTAAGAACAGTGTTACATGCACTATGCTAAAAGTGTTCCAAATCTTCCTGAAAGAATGAGGCAATAGAAATCACCTTCTTTCTGCTGGTGACTTCTTTTGACACAAAAGCAGTACTAAGTATTGGATAGAAGTTTCTAAAATTATTCACTTATCAACTTCATTGGTACAGGTATGATTAAATTTCAACATTTTTCAGATAAGCAATATATGATAATTGTAAATATTATAGTCTATTTACAAACCTTATACTCAATCAAATAAAACTGTACATAATCACTCCAGGCCATAATAATCTTCTCAATAACAGTTGGTTTATAAATAGCATCTTCAATGTACCCCATTGTTTTGCGCAGCATGGACTCTGTTATAGCAGTGTTTGATTTCATATACTTATCTAATGTGTTCCATCTCTCAGAGTCAAATCTCATTTGAAGTACAACTTCTACACTACCATCTTCATGGTTCTGTAAATATAATATACCAAATAGGATCTGAGAAACGGGTCCAAAAATTTTGATGGAACTCAGTATTTAGGAAGTGACGAGATTAAAAATGTATTTTCATTAAAAAGTACCCCCGCAAAGGTCAGGTCAGGTCGCCTAGCTAGTAATTAAATTAATAGCTAAAACAAAAACATATAAAAACACAAATTAATTTATATAAAAAATATAGCCAGGTCACTGCTGTCCATAGGCAAGGCCTCCAAGAGACTGGCTGCACTGTATAGCCAGACTTAAGCCTTTCGCCGAAATTCGCGCCAGCTCTAGGATCCCCAGAAACGTGCACAAATCACACATGCGTAAATCTTTTTGTACAAGTAAAATGTATAATTCTGGTTCTTAAACAACACAGTATTCACAATAAAACAATAAATTATATACTTTTTACTAACATATAGGCTTAAGACTGGTACAGACACCAGACTAATACTGTATTATGATGTCACCTTGTAATGAATAAATAATCAGATATTAAAGGTACCTGAACTTGTCCTCCTCGTAATACCATGCCTAGAACTCTTTTCAAAAATATGTCACCAATCCCTAGGTGATTTTCTGATACAGATTTCTTTGGCAGTATCCTTAAATCAGACGGAATATCCATTTCTTTTGCCGTATCAATGGATTGTTTAGGTACTTCGTAATCCCAAGGATCTGGCCCAATCTGTTTCTCGCAATTATAAAAAGAAAGCAAATTACTCAATGCCAACAGTAAACATATAAGCCAAGCCATGGCACGTGTGTTTAATAGTTAATATGATTCATATGAAATGATTTACTATTTGTAAATAAAATTATTTGAAAATCACTAAAAACAGTCAGTCAGGATAGGATAATAAACAAATTAACAACAGCTGGTTTAATTAAAACTTCAAATTCAAATGACAAGGTCAGTCAGTCAAGTCAACTGTCGGTTTTGGTTTTGGTTTTATGCAACCAAGGCAGTGCGTAGGTAGTGTACTTTACAACACAGAAAAGAAACAAAAAAAATCTGACGTATTTGATTTTGATCGGAAATGTCAAAACGTGTAAATATGTTTCATTCGCAATCCTCAATTCTGACTGAACGCTACTTGTGATCACTACTAGTATTTGAATTCTCTTTGACTACTTCGTAGTGATTATATACTCTTTGACTACTTCGTCTGTGACTACTTCGTCTGTGGCTACTTGGTTTGTGAATCCTCACCTGATCGCTACCTGGTTTGTGATCCTCAGATACAATCACACCAAGCAGAAATATTTATTTATTTTATTATTATTATTAATTAAATAAGGAGCATTTCTATAGCAGGAAGATACAAATTTGAGTTGTGTTATTTCAGACATTATCATGTCGTCTATCGATTTTGATCCAGCTATTAAACTGTGTTTGAAATATTTACATTCGAGTGCTCCTGATTCAACAGAACAATTGCGATTGACTCTTGATGATTACATTCGGCAGACTTACGGTAGTTCCAAGACGCTGGGCAATGTCCTACCCAAAAAATACTTGAATGAAGAGAAACTTGAGTCTACCAGATCCAAACATAAAAATGAGAAAGCGTCGTGTAGCAAAACTATACCAATACCACAACAAAGTCCACAGCAAATTCAGATTCCTGAACGGGAGAACGATGATGGATCTGTCATGGACGGTGAACTGGCTTTCGACCTACTGGAGGAAGATTTGACCTGCGTTGTATGTCGCCAAATAGCTGTGCAGGCTGGAAATCGACTTGTGGAATGTGATACTTGTCATTCCTTATATCATCAGGTATATTTATGGGGAAAGGTATAGAATCTAGCCACAGGATATTCAATATATGAGGGGCGGGGGGAGGGGTGGGGAGGGGGGAGGGGCGGGGAGGGGGGAGGATCCCGTACCACTCCCCCCGTAGACACGTATTTTCAATGAATTTTTAAAAATTAATAAAGACTATGATGTCATCCACATATATGTATAAATTAATTATTTATTCAATTTTATACACATATTTAATAGCCTTAACTTTCATGCCAAATTTCCTTTTAGGATATTTGGAAACGTAACTTCTCCGACGCTGCGGGAAGTGCAGCCCCTACGCCTTTGGACTGCAGGCACCATGCGAGCTGTAGCGACAGAGGCTGGTCGCCTTCGGCGACCAGCCTCATTCACTTCACTAATGCCCTCCCTCCGCACCTCCGGCGATAAAAAAACGCTTCAGTATTGAGCAAACAAGACTACGTGAAGTTGGGGTTGGCCAGTTCAGATTTGCCCAAACTTTCATGTGAATAACCCTGAGACTATCTACAGTATTGACAACAACACTCTGGAATCGGTGTACCTTCAAAAAGATCTCGGTATTCATGATGCTACCAACCTGAAATAGGAGGAACATATCACTTCTGTAGTTAAAAAAGCAAACGCGTTTATCTATGTTATACCTAGATCATTCCAAAATATGACTGTTGAAGTTTTCAGAAAAATATATAAAACTTATATACGCCCCTTACTCGAATATGGTTTTCAAATCTGGAGCCCATACTTTCAAAAAGACATCAACTTACTAGAAAGTGTTCAAAGAAGAGCTACCAAAATTCCTCAGGCTCTCCATCGTAAATCATATGAAGATAGACTTAAAGCCCTGCACCTCACTACCCTCAAGGAAAGGCGCCTTCGTGGTGATCCTAACTCTCAGCTACGACCTACCTGACTTGCATACCATCTTCAATATGAGACAAAGCACAAAACCATCACGAGGACACTGCTACCAGTTAACTCGTGCAGCAACTAAAACCAAATCTGCACATTACTTTCTCAGTAACAGATTGGTTAATAACTGGAATAGACTACCAGAAGAAGTGGTCACTTCGCCTTCTATAAATGCATTTAAAAATAGACTCGACAAGTGGATAAAGACAAATAAAGTGTCATTAATGAATTAATGAACTGTGAAAAGACTTTATGGACTCTCAGCACTGTGTGATATAGACATATCAGCTCCAAGCTGCTCGTCTATAAATAAATAATAATAATAATAATAAAATTAGTTCTGTGTTCTGGGACCATAGCCCTCCCCTCTAATTTCATTTCCCCTCCATTTTACAGATACAGAAAAAACTCTTTCATTAGTAAGGTTTATTGGCAATTTTCCGTTTATGTATAGGTCGACAACATGATTGTATAAAAATTTTCAAAAATTCATAAACAGAACTACTACCCCCATGTAGAAAATCCTGCGGCTAGATTCTCTACCCAACCCTATTTATGTCTTAACATATTAGCTAAACGTATTTTGTATGCATGTTCTCTCAGTCACCTTATTGGTTATGATATAAATTTTTTTGGGTCTAGCATAAATTACTTGTCACTATTTATTTACAGGACTGTCACAAACCTGTTATCAGCGACAACGACATGGGCACTGGATGGCAGTGTGCATCATGCATAAGCATGCATGGATTTTCTGCTGGTTTCTCTAGCAAATCATCATCAGCTTCCAAGTCGCCACCACTTATCTCTGGGTCCACAACACCAGTCAAAATATCTTCAAGCAGTTCTGCCTCTTCTTCACCATCAAAAGTTGTAACACCAAGTATTAATATCATATCTGCTGACAAACGTCTCCAGATTATGAAGAAAAAAGCAGCAAAACAACAGGAAAAGAAAAAAGGCTCAAAGTGATTAGAGAATATTTTGCTATCTACAGACAGAATTTAGTACATTGTTCTGTCACATTATATGTGGTTGTAATTGGGAGTTTCTTTGAATGTCTGTAATAAATATGTATCTAATTACATCATCTATACTATAATAAAAGAGTAAAAAAAATGTGTCTGTACATTGAAAATTTTTCAAAAAAAAAATTTGGGGCGATGGAGATATAGTAATAGAGTAAGAAAATAAAAAAAAATGTCTGTCTGTTTGTCTGTTTGTCTGTTTGTACACGCTAATCTCCGGAAATACTGGACGGATTCGAATGAAACTTTTTTTGTTATATAGCTGTGAAGCCTGGGCAACATATAGGCTATAATTGATTTTGGAAAATGGAACACATGATGCAGAACTATAATGGTCCAGCTAAACTATAAGAAATATTAAAATGCCGCCTTAGCAAAAGTTGTTAAGTCTGATGAGAACTTTTTGTTGAGTTATAATACAACTGGCCAAGCGCGAGTCGGACGCGCGCGAAGGGTTCCGTACCATAATCTATGAAAAATCACGTTTGTAGTATGGGAGCCCCCCATAAATACTTATTTTATTCGATTTTTAGGGTTCCATAGGATAGAGTAGAAACGGGACCCTATTACTTAGACCTTCCGACTGTTTGTCTGTCTGTCTGTCACCAGGCTGTATCTCATGAACCATTATAGCTAGACAGTTGAAATTTTTATAGATGATGTTTTTTGTTGCCGCTGAACAAAAACATACTAAATCTATCTATATATACTATAATAAAAGAGTAAAAAAAATGTGTCTGTACATTGAAAATTTTTCCAAAAAAAAGTTGTTTAGTCCGAAGAAAAATTATAAGTTCAGTATTTGTGGACCTTCCGAGCAAAACACACCAGAAAAATTCTTGGTTACGTGAACGCGCCATATTGACAACAAAAAATTAAAAATCAACTTATGACGCAAATTATTGTTAATTTCTTGGATAGTTTTGTTGACGACGCCACCAATTATCCAGTTGAGTTTCGTAATTCACTTGCAGAAAATGGACTCTCGGCTCACAAAATAAGTCTTAATGTCGGAGGGCCAATAATGCTGATGCGAAATTTGACTCCGCCGAAACTGTGTAACGGAACCCAACTTAGTGTCTCAGCACTGTATGCCAAAGTTCAGCGGCTGAATTTCAGCCAATGCATGCCTGCAATGTTATTTGCATTACTAGCAAAACATAATGCCAAACTTTCGATGCTTTTGCCTGAATCGGACCTGTACCCGTATCCGTACCCGTACCCGTACCCGTACCCGTACCCGTACCCGTACCCGTACCCGTACCCGTTCCCGTTCCCGTACCCGTACCCGTACTCGTACCCGTACCCGTACCCGTACACGTACCCGTACCCGTTCCCGTACCCGTACCCGTACCCGTTCCGCTCCCGCTCCCGCTTCCGCTTCCGCTTCCGCTCCCGTTCCCTCTCCCGCTCCCGCTCCCGCTTTCACTCCTGCTCCCGCTCTTGCTCCCGCTCCCGCTACCACTCCCGCTTCCACTCCCACTCTCGCTCCCGCTCCCGCTCCCGCTCCCTCTCCCGCTCCCGCCACCACTACCGCCACCGCTCCTGCCGCCGCCGCCGCCGCCGCTGCTGCCGCCGCCACTGCCGCCGCCGCCACCGCCGCCGACGACGCCGCTTCCGCTCCCGCCTCCGCTCCCACCTCCGCTCCCGCTTCCGCTCCCGCTCCCTCTCCCGCTCCCGCCGCCACTACCGCCACCGCTCCCGCCGCTCCCGCCGCCGCCGCCGCTGCCGCCGCCGCCGCCGCTGCCGCCGCTGCTGCCGCCGCCGGTGCCGACGCCGCCGACGACACCGCCGCCGCCGCCGCCGCCGACACCGCCACCGACGCCTCACCCGCCGCCGCCGCCGCTTCCGCTCCCGCCTCCGCTCCCGCTTCCGCTCCCTCTCTCGCTCCCGCCGCCACTACCGCCGCCGTCGCAGCCGCCGCTCCCGCCGCCGTCGCAGCCGCCGCTGCCACCGCCGCCGCCACTACCACCGCCGCTTCCGCCGAGGCCGCCACCGCCGCTTCCGCCAACGCCGCCGCCGCCGCTGCCACCGCCGCCGAAGCCTTTGCCGCCGCCGCTGCCACTCCCGCTGCCACTTCCGCTCCCGCTCGCGCTTACGCTCCCGCTTCCGCTCCCGCTCGCGCTTACGCTCCCGCTTCCGCTCCCGCTCGCGCTTACGCTCCCGCTTCCGCTTTCGCTCCCGTTCCCTCTTCCACTTCCATTCCCTCTTTCGCTCCCGTTTCCGTTCGCCGCAGACGCGCCAAAGACAGAAGATTTAATTCTCATATCGGCACATCACTACTGTCCGGCGTTTCCACCGAACTTCAGCGGCTGAACTTCAGCTAATTTAGTGTGTCATCCCCACCGAACTTTAAACACTGAACTTTACCCGCTAAACTTCGGCATAGTCTGCTGAGACACTTAAAGTTTACTGTGAGTGGTGCCAGTGAAACTGTATTTATTCCGCGTATGCCACTCATCCCTAACAATTTTCCTTTTGAAAATACACAGTTCCATGTGTTTACTTGCTTTGCTATGAAAATAAGTCACAGTTTTAGAGGCTTAAAGCTGCTGATATGGATCTAAGGACTGGTTTTTCGCATGGCCAACTTAATGTGGCTTTCTCCAGGGTTAGTAATACTTCAGCTCTTTTCATACAGATAGATAATTTCATAATTC
Organism: Acrobasis suavella; assembly: GCA_943193695.1. Lineage (NCBI taxonomy): Eukaryota > Metazoa > Arthropoda > Insecta > Lepidoptera > Pyralidae > Acrobasis > Acrobasis suavella. The sequence continues at coordinate 14,677,999 of OW971934.1, read as the reverse complement.
TTTCTTTCCACACACAATGACACAAAATGACTGTATCAATCTGAAATGATTTTACATCATTTTACATGTCTTACACAATTTTTCCCAGCATTATCGACATTTTCCAACTTTTGTAATATATTAACATATTTTTGTACACAATGTTCAAACACTACTCGGAAATCTGCGACGTCGTTTCGCTGCTAGTGTACTGCCCTGCAGAGAAATCGTTTCTGCTGACAAAGGAGAGCAGCGGGGAGTACTGGATTCCTTCCTTCAGGGCTGAGAAGAACTGTTGGAAAATGACAGCGCATAAAATTAATTTCGAGCTGTTCGGCATGGACGCGGGGTACAACTGCCAGCCGCTCCGTGTCTGCAAGGTGTGGTTGCCGAACCACCCGCTGACGTGCGTCTACCACGCGGTCTACAAGGTCTCTATTAAGTCGGAGATCAAGAAGAGGACCAAAATGAAGGGCCTCCACAACCGGCTGCAGTGGATATCCAGCGCCGAGCTGGAGCGGCAGCGCGCGCACAGCACGCTGCGGAGCCCCGAGGTGACCATCTTCACACAGCTCGCCATGGGAGACCACCCAAAAGACAGCTTCCAGGACCTTCAGGAGATGGAAAGCGGCATGCTGATAGAGGTGTGCGAAGAGAACGTGATCGTGGGCACCGAGGCGGGGGGCGGGGCGGTGGCGCAAGCTACGCCCAACTGTGCGCTGCTGCAGGCGGCCGGCTATTCCAAAGACGATCAGGTCCGCATGTACCGAGAGTTCTTCGTGTTGGTGTTTCCAGCTCTGTACATGAGTCCGTTCGTGTTCACACAGTTCATGGTGGACCTAGGATGGCAAAGGGGGCAGTGTTCGAGTTTGTTCAGGGCTGCCGACGTGACTGGCCGCGGAGGGCTGTCCTTCCTGGAGACGATACTGTGGGTGGCAGCGCTTGAGCCCAGCACGCCGCACAGCGGCATCCCTGCCGAGATCCGCTGCAGATACATATTCAGATACTTCGACAGCAACCGCGACATGAAGCTGGAGTACGTGGAGTTCAAGGAGCTGGTGGGGGCGGCACGGGCGGCGAGACAGCTGGCCGTGGACGCGCTCAGCGTGGCCAGGGACGCCGATGTCTGCCTCAGGCAGCTGGGCCTGCAGCCGAACACGCCGCTGCCGCTGACGGAGTTCCTGCGCGGCGTGGGCGAGCTGCGGCTGCGCGGCACGAGCTCGCTGCTGCGCGCGCCCAGGAGCATCGCCTCCTATCTCATTGACTTGCAGTACGCCTCTTTTATTGTTTATTGTTTATTTTATTGTTTATTATGGCATACATATGGAGGTCACAATCACTTTAGTATAAATCTAAAAATGTACAGACACTTTGCTCTAGACTGAGACCCGAAAAACGTGCACACACAGCATGACAGGCAATGTAAACATTGTTAAGCTCAAGATACTGACTTAAATTGTCAGCTTATTAAGAAGTTACATTATATACGTTACAGCAAGTATTTGACTGCCTCCGTGGTCCAGTGGTCAAGGCATTTGCCTTGTGACCTGGAGGTCTTGGGTTCGATTCCCACTGGGAAGCATACTTTGTGGAAAAGTTGTTTCCAGTCTGGATAGGATATTGCAGGCTTGAATCACCTGATTATCCGAAAAGAAAGATGATTCCGTGTTTCGGAAGGCACGTAAAACTGTGGGTCCCGAACGCCACCTAGCGTTTGATCATCAAACTATCCAAGGATTGGTTCCTGGTTTGCCCTTTGGGTTGTGGAGGTCAGACGGCAGTCGCTCTGCGTAAAAACCAGTAACCTCGTCAAATCTCCTTGGTTAGGTAGCGGACCCCGGGCTCTGAAGCGTTACTGCTGAGGATGCAACCGGGAATACGCTCGGATGATGACAGCAAGTATTTAACAATTGGTGTTACTTAAATTGTTTAGAATTATGATAACATAATAATATTGTTGGTATGAAGCTCATTGACATTGTTTATTTCTAATTTTATATAAATATCGATTGATGTGCATGCTGTCTATGTTTTTATGTTGTTCAACCATATTTACTATTAACATGTAATATTATTGTACTTATTTCTTGACTACAGTGCAGATGCTTTGGTGAATAACTGTTAATCTGTATGTGATTTATGAATAAAATATTGGCTCCCAAAGGAAAGAATTAAAATAATATTGACTTTTAACTCCTAACACTGTAACAAGTACTTTCTTATCTCTCTCTTTCTCTCTCTCTCTCTCTCTCTCTCTCTCATTAGTTTTTATTTATATTAATACGCCGGAGTCATAAAGTCCACGCGAACGAAGTCGCGGGCATCAGCTAGTAAGTAAATAAATATAAAGTTTAATATATTTTTTTTATAAGATAAAAATATACTCAACAAATATGTATGTAGGGTAAGTGTCACTACAAGCCAGTCACTATATATTTTTTTAACTATTTCATATGTAGGGCTGAATCTCCATATATCATGGGAAGCAGCCTAAAAACGTTGTGTTTGCAGCAGATGGTATAAAAAGTTGTTGCACAGAGCTTACGTCTTATTCACCTCTTACCACACCTTAGGGAGATGCAAGGGGTTGTGACATTTGTATTGTAGTCTGCTGTCCTTAGGCACAATAAGTAATAAAATTTAAAATAAGTTTTATAAAAAAAAAAAACTTTTTTGGTTAGTAGCCTTTATTGTGAGGCTTCTTATTGTGTAGCTGGCTCAAATTTCAAATTTTGTTCTTCCAATAAGTTGCCACTTTTACGCCTTTCTTCGAGGCAGAGTATAGGTCAAGCATGGTACAGCTGGTAGGGTACAAAGGGCATGAGTGGAGGTGCTACATAGTCTGGTCGTCGTGACCACACTAGCACTGTGCTTCTGCTTGGTCAATGTAGCGCCAGCGCGCCAGATTGTGCCCTCATTGACCTACCTCGGTTCGGAGGCGATTCAAGCTCCTCTATGTGGCCCATGGCAATTTATGACCTGGCGGTAGCTCTTCTGAAGGTTGGATATAATCGGGGGGTGAGGCTCCCGCCAGATTGGTAGTCTAGAAGAATTTGGTTGTTCTTTAAGTGGAACAGTATAATTTATAAAGCTATTCGGCTTTTTAGTCGGCTTATAGATGGTCGGCTTCATAGAGAATGTCTTCTATCAAAAACCTGTTTCCCCTTCTCCAGAGCACATGCTACAATTCAGCGCACTGAAGGCGGAGCAATACCTGTCAAAGGACAGAGCAAGTTCCGTTTCGTTGGTTTCAGACATCCAGTTATTATGTGACAGGTTTTATTGAGAGCGATGTCTACTTCTCCAGCATGGGCAGAGCGATGCCACACTGGGCATGCGTATTCGCCAGCGGAGTAACAGAGCGCTAAACCGGTTGTACGTAGAACGTGTGGTGTTGCTCCCCATGAAATGCTTGTAAGCCGCTGGAGTAGGTTATTTCGAGATGTTATTTTTGATTTTGTATTTAGACAATGAGTCATTTACTGAGTTGGTCTCCTTGTATCCCCATAGGATGTTATGGCTGGGAAAGTCACCAATTCAAATTACACGGTCTGTGTAGTTCTGTGTTTTATAAAACTGGAAGGGTTGATTAGGTGACTGGAAGGGTTGATTAGGTGAGATGTGACTATGCAATGGCCAGTGTCTATTCTATGGCGATAATTTCAATAGAATTTCGTTAGATGCAATTGGAGGACTTCACAATCTATAAGATCGAGTAAAAATTGCTCTACCATACTGAGGATGAGGTATTTCGCCTGCCAGGACAAAATCAGGTATTTGGGGTCGTGCTTGATTGATGCCGCGGTGGGTTTCCTGCACACACAGGATATCGTAGCGTTGTTTGTGGCACAGTTGAGCCAGTAATTGTGATTTTTCAGCTGAAAACCCTTCGATGTTAATAGAGATGACATTAAGGGCTATATCATGTAGAGGGAGGTGGTTTTGGCCCTGAGAAGGGCCTTTAGCAATTGTATTAGAAGGAGGAATATTTTCTGCCAAAAGCCCTCCTTTTCATCTATCCTAAAGATTATCTAAGCGCACGGTAGTGTGCAGGCCAAGTTCCAGCAACAGGCCACGCGCATGCCGTGCACTATTTACACGAACCGTTTCGACCCACTTTTGACCCCCCTGTAGCTCAGTGCCTATTGCAAGTGCAGAGATAAAATTGTACCTACGTAATCTTATGCTAAAACTAAAGCAGTATGCCAAATTTCATAGATATAGCTTTAGTAGATCCTGAAATATGACCCTGTGAAAATAGCTAATTTTGGCACTGACTGACCCACTCACTGACCGGTAATCAAAACCTCTAGGCCACTTCCAAATGTCCTAGCGTTATGAAATTTGGCACGCAGGTCGTGTTTTATACGTAGATTAACAAAAATTCAGAAATTTAAGAAATAGGTCAAGCGTGAGTTGGCTCAATCGAATATCGAATTTTTAATAAAAATATTTATGAACCAGTGATACAATGAGAATACGATGAGAAGGTGGAAGGAGGAGAGAGGGAGGGAGTATAAAATATTGTCATAATGCACACTGTATAGCTTATTATTAAATACTGCTTACCTAAAAAAATCAGGCTTCTATAGTTATAAATTAATTTCGATAGATGGTGCTAGCGGTATAATCCCGATATTGTTTTTTTTCGTCTGCAGTATATATGAAAAGTTGATAAGAAATCGACAAACGCGGTCCGACCCCCCCGCATTCGTCGTAAGCGAATACGTAGGCGTAGGAACATTAGCTCGTTCACTAGGTACAGGTCGCGGCACGAAACTCTAGGGCTGACCTTGCTTGCGCAGAAGTCAAAAATTAATACCGTACCCGTGCGCAGTATCCCTCTACATGTCGCTCAGCGCTAAACTTACGTGCCGCAAGCTGTACCGCCCGGCGGAACCTGGACGATTTGCGTCCTAATTAGGCCCTTCTGGCACCGTAGCTTCGGCCCTTCCGGCAAAACATGGGGTGTTGCAGCACCCCAAAATTTGCCATAATCCCTAGCGCGCCCAAAGCCGAGGTTTCCCCCTTGGGAGCCCTTTGCGCTGCTGCTAGTAGTATATAAATATAGGAAGCCGGGCCTCTGGCCTGTTCATCAAATCTTGTCCGGGTGAAGTAGGAAATGCCGACCGAGGCAATCAATGTCTGTCATTTAAAAAAAAATTGACAAATTTAGCTTGAACTCAAATTTTAGACGATTTGCCCACAAAAAAAAATTCTCTGAAACGCAAAATGATTTCTAAGGTTAACAATGAACGCGGGCGTGGCACAAGATGAAAAAAATAGGTACGATTTCTTGAAAAAAAAAGTATTGAAATCCCACCAAAAACATATCTGTTAATAATTTTTCAAAACCATAAACCGACTTCACCCTCAAACTACTCAACTGATTTTAATAAAATTACTATGGGCCACCTGGACAGTATACTCATTCAAACAAAAAAATCGGTCCATGCGTCTTCGAGTAATCAGTGAACATACTTGAAGCGCGTTGAGTAAAGATTAAGCCAAGCGCAGGATCAGATGTTATGGCTAGTCGTAAGCTATGTACACAGGAAGGAAGGAAAAGAAGGAGATCACTATTTACAGTTTATTTATGTACACTTCACACTAGCACAAACAAATGTTATATATACAGAAGGTGAATGATGTAATCGGAGTTATGGATACGAGATGCTCTGCAAAAGTTTTTACAACTCCCTATTAAGACGAAGTGGTAGCTAAAGTGGCGCCCTCATATGAAATAAATTGTTTAAAACGAAATATGGTGATATTTAAAAATTTGATTTGTATCACTGTCTAGAAAGACCTTTAAGACGAAGTGGTAGCTAAAGTGGCGCCCTCATTTGAAATAAATTGTTTAAAACTAAATAAGGTGACAGGTAAAAATTTGGTTTGTATAAATGTCTAGAAAGACCTTAAAACTATTTTATGACTAACCTTTGAAAGTAATATTGGTAGTCCGTCTAGTTTTAAAACTGTTTTTCACCAAAAGTGGCCACATTTGGCGAAAAACAGTTTTAAAACTAGACGGACTATTCGTAATAATTTCAAAGGTTACTCATAAAATAGTTTAAAGGTCTTTCTAGACATTTATACAAATAAAATTTTTAATTATCACCTTATTTAGTTTTAAACAATTTATTTCAAATGAGGGCGCCACTTGAGCTACCACTTCGTCTTAAACTATTTTATGAATAACCTTTGAAAGTAATATTGGTAGTCCGTCTAGTTTTAAAACTGTTTTTCGCCGAAAGTGGCCACTTTTTGCGAAAAACAGTTTTAAAACTAGACGGACTATTAGTAATAATTTCAAAGGTTACTCATAAAATAGTTTAAAGGTCTTTCTAGACATTTATACAAATCAAATTTTTAATTATCACCTTATTTAGTTTTAAACAATTTTTTTCAAATGAGGGCGCCACTTGAGCTACCACTTCGTCTTAAAATTTATTTATCACAGGAAAATTTTAAAACAAAAAGCGAAAGCAAAAAATAGTAACTCGACTAGCCGCCGCACGTCAGGCGTGGCGACACCGTCTTCATAAAAACGGTTGATGGCCACGCATGCGCGCAGCGGTCTTTCATAAATGACAATTATTTATATACATGTAAAAGAATGTATGTCCGCTTGTATGTTGCGATTCATGAAAATTTACAATATTTACAACTTATTCATACAAAATATATGTACATACAAAATACAAGTATAAAAGGAGTGGCAGTGCAGGCCACATACTTACATAAAAAAAATTGGCAGGTTAATTAAATTATATAAATAATAAATTTAATTATACAATAATCAAGTGTTACGTACAGCACGAAAACCTGCCAAGTTCAAATTTAGAAGTATTATAATTTTAGATATGTTTAACCAAGTACCTACGTATTTTCACAACTTTACCATATTTTAAGTTGGATGTATGGTACGAGTAAAGTGAATTTCGGCCAGATGGACTGTTGACGTGAATAAGGTGACGGGTAGTAGCTGGATGCGGAAGGCGGAGGACTGGGTGTGGTGGCGAATCTTGGGTATCGCAAATGTTTACCAATGGATCAGGCTGTTAATGAAGATGACTATGATCGATTTTAAAGTGCATCTAAACTTGGCATTGGATTGGATTTCAACCCTTTTTTAGGCGAACAATTAGCCCATAGGAACTTGGCCCCCTTTTTAACAGGTATGTTTTTGGTGGAATCTATATTACACAATTAATATATATATTTTTTAAATCATCATCAGCTATCCTAAACACAACTAGCGATTAAATAATATTCGTTTCATTTGACGACCTCCGTGGCGTAGTGGTCACCATGCTAGTCCGCCACCCAGAGGTTTTGATCCCCGGTCAGGACAAGTCGGAAAATGTCCTTTTAAAATTGTCCTGGGTCTTGGATGTTTATATATGTATGTATTTATTATAAAATATAGTATCCCATAACACAAGTCTTGAACTAACTTTAGGGCTAGCTCAATCAGAGTAGTTTGTCCCTATATATTATTTATATTTATTAACAAATAGGATCAAATGGAAATCACAAGAACGAAAATTCTCATTCGTCACCACTAGGGACCAATGAGAATTGATTTGGAAGTCTGTCCCTAACCAAACATACAAGATACATTGCAAGTTAAAAGCTTATAAAAGAAACCCCAGCTTTCTCGCCTCCTTTCTTGTAAACGGCTGAACTGATTTCGATAAAAAAAATTAGTAATAAGTAAGTGACCATTCACCAGTACGATGACACAGACATATAGTCATAGACACATTAAAGATATAACACTCCTCTTTTTGAGTCGGGGGTTAAAATAACTTCGTCTTAGTTATCCATTAACTTAAAATGGCCTTTGGTCTTATTGTAACCCAAAGGCACTTTAAGCGCAGCGGATTTTTGGCTTATGCGTGATTAGTATCTAAGTAAGTAAGTATGTATTTTTTTCTGTAATTTCAGAATATAAGTATGTAGAGAGAGAAGGATGTCGATGTTGTAATGGCATCTACGTCGAAAATCTTGTAATCGGTATATCACTACATCTAGGTACCTAAACTTCAAATAATTACGTCTGGATCAGATAAAATCGTCTGACGGATAATGCTGATGATGATGATGATCACATCTGCATTTGGAAAATTATAATCTCTGTAATATTTTCTGTGATAGATCCAACAATATAACTATTACTTACAGATACAGATCATTATCACGTTTTTATCCCTGACGGGGTAAACAGTGTCTAGGTCTAAGACCGTAAAAAGAAATTAAAATAGTAAAGGTTTGTTCGCTCATTCTCTTGATTGGCTTTTATGATCTGAAAGGAAGAGGATCAGGAAGAGATGCAGCCGGTACATTTTAGGTTTTTTCTCTATTTCATGGAGGAAACGATTACTTACACAAGCACTTCTTAAAAATGTTGTACCTGACTGCAACTTTGTGATTTTTTTTCATGACTATGTGATAAAAAAATCGCAAAGAGCATGGTTTTATGTTTTTAACAAGACCATTTTATCTCAAATATAATGTAATACCTACATTAAAAAAACCAGGTTATTTGTTATTTATCCTTGAGTTTAAAAATCCAATATGAGATGGGCAATTTACCTACAGTACCTACAGTCTTAAGTGTCCTTGACAAATAATAATTATGGTGCCATTATTATTTACCAAAACATTTCTATTAGCATATTGCGTAGTTCAATAGATAGAATTAATGATAATATGTACCATTAGAATGCCACAAAATAATAAAAATAAATTTGTATGGGGTTGTCGATTTTTTTTTTGGTTATTATTTTAAATTCATTGGGTATACTATAGTGAATAGTGATCTAGTCTATATCCTGTGGTTCGATTTATTGCGGGTATAGGTCCCTTCCACGTTGTATAGCCAAAATTAATTAAAATTTCTCGTCAAACATCATTGTAAAATCAAAGCAAGCTTTAGGTTAGGTTTTGGTACAGATTTTTGCTAAAATTTGTGATTCGTTTTGACTGGTTAGTTATTATATTTCTTATCATGTTAATTTATGTAATAAAACTGCTTACGCTACGCTATTGCACGTATTTTTTTTATTTTCTTAATAAAGTCCTTATTACCCACGGTAAACAAATATGAAAGAATTTATAAAATATCTTAATTACCGACGAACATGTGATATTTCAAAGTTTTAATTAGAAAGAGAAGTCCGATATGTACTGATGACGTCAAAGTCCACATCATCTATAAATTTGCCATAGAAAATAGTGTTCTTGCGAGTGAGATAGACATAGTTTCGTAATATTGTTATACCTCGTTCGTATTTTAACCAAATCTTATTCTGTTTTCACTGACAGTAATTTATTTTTGAATATCTATGGATAAACTGGTTAGATAACATATATTTTTTTCATGCATATTCCCTACTAAACTGAGGAATTGTTAGCGCCTCAGAAATCGCTTATCCGCTAAATTTTGTGACTTCAAATTTGATACTTTTGGTACGGTAACATCTCACTCATTACCAATCAGATCACATTTAAGTTGATCTGATTGGTAACAAAATTGAATTGTTAGGAAACGTTTACATTAAATTTGTTTGTGTTAATAACCTGTACGAAATTCATCTTTATCATCGTGAACTTATTTGGGCTCCATACTAAATTGTCGTAAATTTTACAAGCACCAAAGGGGTGATATTGACCCTTTATATTTTTTTAACCTTCAGAGTTCAAAATGAAACCATCAAGATAGGTAGTTTGGTAGAGCATACCAGATTCTATATCAAGAAATAAAAAACATATTTTTTTAACCGACTTCCAAAAAGGAATAGGTTCTTTCGTCGCGATCTTTTATGTTTTTTTTTTATGTATGTTCACCGATTATTCAAAGACGCCTAAATTGATTTAGAAAATACTTTTCATTAAAAGGGTATACTTGTCAGGTGGTCCATAGATTTTTTATCAATATCGATTGGGTAGTTTGGGGGTGAAGTCGGTTTTTAGTTTTGAAAAATTATCTGCTAGCCTTTAGCCGCACCATGACTTCGTCTACATAAATTTATTCTTTTCTTTTGTATAAAGTCTCCTTTTGTATGGCAAAATAAGATTACTCATATAACGCTTCATTCACCTTTTCAATCCTTAATGAGTTATTTTTAATAAATATATTCCATGTACTCCCCGGACCCTGGTCTCAAACTATATATCCATACCAAATTTCATCTAAAACAGTTCAGTGGTTAAAGCGTGAAAAGATAACAGAAAGACGGCAGACAGACAGAGTTATTTCCACATTTATAATATTATTTGGAAGTATAGATTGTATTGTATAAATAATTTCTAGATTTAGGTAAATAAACAAAAATTTACAAAACTAAAGTAACTGAGTAGGTACTTCAAATTGGTTATCGATCGCACTCAATTTTGTTACTGTCTCCAAATGTTCATAGGCGTTTTCTTTTCTAAAACTGTTTGATATGTTTCTAGATTACATTAATAACTCCTTAATATTTTACAGAAAATAATAAGTTTTGACAATGACTACGATACTTTAAGCCTCGTATATAACATTTTAAGATAACTCGCAAAAAAAGGCTTCAATTAATTACCTATCAATATTGATCTTTAACCTATTGAATTTTGAAAACAAATACTTTTTTATCAAGTGTGTTTTGGTTTATATGTTTTAACCAAAACAAGTTTAGTAACCTAAGTTTACTGTCCTTAAACTGCAATAATGTTAATATTTAACGTAAATTTACTATTTTTATTATTAATTTTGATGCAACAAATATTACCAAAATTAATAGAACACAATAGTACCTAACCATGTATGGAAAAAAACTGCTTTTATACTTTAGCTGTAGATATTATATCAATACCATTTATAAATAACACAAGATGAATATTAGCTACACCTAATTTTTCATTAAAAGCCAGTAAATACAAGCTTTTGAAAAAAAAAACTTAAAAAATTCACACAACCGAATAAAACAAACTACATATTTATTACTTAGGTAGGGCTTGACTTGACTCATATAAATGAAGTATTATTTTGGGCTTAATTATTAGGTTATATGTAGTCACGGACTCGTAACGTCACGTTAAGCTTTTTCGTAATTATACCTACATTCCAATTCGAGAGAGGCTACAGTTTCAGGAATCATGAATTTTCGAGAAAGCGAGTGATTAGGTAAACCACTACTATGCCTTATAGCGATGCTGATATCTACTAAGCCCCAAACATACTCGTATTCGGTTTGTCGGGCCATGTTATGTTATGGCACAGAATAATTATACTTAAGTTAAATAATTTACCTAATCTCTACCTAACTATAAAAATAAGTATAGGTAGATAGCTCGATACATAACTTCAAAAGTTCTATACTATCTAGGAATGTGAGTAATATATTATATTTGTTTGTAAAAGCTTTATTATACACCTATAAATACAAATTACAATTTAAGAAAACAAGCACAGTACAAAGGTCGACTTATCCCAGATCGGGATCTGTTCCAGTCAGCTTTGGATTGAAAGGAATAGGTTTTACAATATCATTACAAATAACTACATAATACACTGCTAAAATACTATTTAAAATAAATACCTACACAAATATATACATATATTATAACTAAAAAATAAATCATCGAAGCACACAAATACTTAAAAAAAACTTTAAACACTTACATAAAAATATACAACTAATATACTACTTACACATATATCGACTCAAATCACACGTGTCTAGGAGCTTCCTAGTTCTGAATTTAAAAGAATGCACAGACGAGGACTTTTTATTTTACGTTATATTATAAATATCTATGAAGTAATAAATCATGTAATTTTTCCTTATATTTCAAGTAGAATCTTTGGCTTCTACTAAGTACCTACCTACTACTTAATCATATAAAAACCTAATACCGGTGTTTTTAGAAGAGCTAGAAATCTTTAAAAACTGCAAATGCCAAATGTCCAATCAACAAATTCAAATAATTTATTAATTATCATAGAAATAAATACGTAGATACTAAAAAAATGTACCTATCGAGCCATACATGTAACTACAATATTGTTATAACAAATTGGCTAACTTCAGTTTTAAAAGCTTTTTGTTTTTCTTTCAATGTAACCAATCCTATAAATGTGGCTCCCTTATTGGTGGCACATTTGCTGCTGGGCGTTTCGGCCCAGATTTGATGCTGCGAGGTATTTTACGAAGAATGCTTGATTTTGACTTTTATATCCTTAAAATAGAATCGAAAATGGCTTAGTCTCGTTGAGATGAGAGAGAGCGTTTGTTACGCCTACCATCTTGTGCTTCAGATGAGAGCTTTCATGATATTAGTTTCAGGGCGGAGATCCGTAGGCGTTGTGACAAACACAGTGCTGGTGTTGTTAGAAAAATTATAGTAATTGGTTACAGTGATGCAAAAATATTGAAATAGTAGATGGTTTTACATTTGGAGGCAGGCAATTAGTTACTTACTTATTTGAATCAAAAGTGAATCTAGATACGGGTAAAGTAGATACATACTGTGGTTACATAGGTAAGTGCCTAACTATGTAACAAAATTTTAGAGTTTTATGAAATCTATAATACTTTATATATTAAATAAATAATTATTTATTTAAGATAATCAATTGTAAAAAATAAAGACATGATGTTTCATAATCTTACGTAAATAACTTTGATAGAGTCTACAAAATGAACAACGGACGCGCTCGCGTGCCTAAGTGCGCGCGGTGCCGTAACCACGGCCTCATATCCAGCCTGCGGGGCCACAAAAAGGCCTGCGCTTACAGACATTGCCAGTGCCCCAAATGTGGGCTTATCAAAGAACGGCAGCGGATCATGGCAGCGCAGGTATGCTATTGCTAATTGTTGTGGAGACATAAATTTTGTTGCTTCTTAAACTTTACTGTAATGTTATAATGTAGGTCGGGTATGAATATTAATGTGGACTAAGTATCCACCACTTGATATCCAGTCTGCGGCGACACAACTAGGGCCCTATGCATAGATTGCCAGCGTGCCAAGTGTGGCCTTATCAAAGAACGACAGTGGATCATGACAGCTCAATTATACTTCCTGCAAATCCGCTACTTTCCAACAGCAAAAACTCAAATCAGATATTTTTTCTAAACGTCAAAACAAACATTTTCTATGGGATTTGCATGAAATACATACAAATGACGTCATAGTTTCTTGGAATCAATTAGCGCTCATCAGTTTTTCTGCAATAATAAGTAAAATCACGTTGAAAATGGATATGATCCATGACAAGCGACAATATTCTGTTAAGTTTTATTTTCTTAACAGTACTTATAATTTATATTTGACCCAGGACCTTATTGTAAGTCTGTATGTACCTGTACAATTTGCAGGAGGTAAACTATCAAATGCAAATATGATTATTTTTGGTAGAAAAAGTTGAAAAAGTCTATTAAGTATAATATGTAGCACACAATGACTATTATAAGAACTAGGTACCTAACGGCGTACCCTTCCCAGATTTTTCTTCTACAAAGTAAAAGAGGATATACTTAATATCAATGTATTGATATGGCGATGAAGAACTGCAGCAGATAGTGGCAGCGAAGGTAGGTGGGTATTAAGTGACCCCTATTTTTTTATTTTATTTGCCAGTCAAGTTCTATAGTTGGGCAAAGGCCGCCCCTTGTTGTATCTTTACTTTTGTGATAATAATACGATATAAAATTTACTGTTATGTACCTACCAGGCTCTATGGTAATCTGAGAATGAAGAGCCTTCGCCCTTGACTGCAACCGGTAGTTTAGCCACCGTCCTAAAAAACTTGTGAAGTGTTTTGATAGAGTCAATTAATATACGGACAAAAATCAAACGCACTTTTCTTCTTGAAAGTAACAGACGCGATTAATTCAATACTAATGAGTTACTTTTTATAAGTCTAAAGTCTATTAAATGCAAAATATATACTCGTACCTACATATTGTCGCTGCTTAATGGAAAAATATCACTATTTTCTTGTCATACATACCTACTAATTCCTGATGACGAGGACATGAAGTCAAAACTCAAAATCCACTTAACGTCCGATTTTAATATTTACATATCTACCTGAGAATTCCTTCATATGACAGTAAAGACTGGCTTCTTCTTAGGGTTTGGTACCCAAAGGGTAAAAACGGGACCTTATTATTGACTCCGCTGTCCACCCGTCTGTCTATCTGTCTGTCTATCTAATGAACCGTAGTAGCTAGACGGTTGAAATTTTCACAGATGATATTTTTGCTGCTGCTATAACAACAAATACAGAATAAAGTAAATATTTAAAGGGGGCTCCCACACAATAAATGTGATTGTTTTGCCGTTTTTGCTCGATATTGATAACGGCAGCAGTTAGACGGTTGAAATATTCACAGAATATTTAGTTGTATCATCATCATCAGGTCTTTTTGTCTCCACTGCAGGAGCACAACCCTCTCTATACTACCAGAGCCATACTTGGCCAGAGCAGCCAGAGGACTTGGCCTACACTCTCCTCGCTGGCCAGACGGGTTGGAAAGGTCTCATTGATATTTATAAGCTTTGTTTAGCTCGTATTCCCTAAGTCGCCTTCTACGACATCCACGGGAGGACTTGGAGTGGCCCTATTCTACTCTGCCGGAAACCACACGGCCATTTAGTTGTATACCTACTCACTTTAGAAATGAATAATTAAATTAAAATAAAATAAATATTTAAGAGGGGGGGGGGGGGGGGGGGGTTGGGCTCCCATACAACAAACGTGATTTTTATAGATATGGTACGGAACCCTTCATGCGCGAGTCCAACTCGCACTAGTATTTCTGTGGCTTACACTAGGATAAGTCTATGGCCGGTAATTTCTGTTGCTTACACTTTGATGAACGGTCATGATGATTATCTTTACTTAACAGTTAATTATCTATAATGTTTTTTAAATCTGTGATTGTAGTTTCTTTTAAAATAATCAATAAAATTCTGAATGGAATATCTAAACAAGTCATTACCTAAAAAAAAAATTTTTAGGACAAGCCTTTCAACAAGGACAAATTTTTAACACAAGCAGATCAGCTCCATGTCATCATGATATTGCATTGTGACGCGATATACGTATGCGTGCAAAATTTCAGCTTGATCGGAAACCTGGAAGTGGGTCAAAAACTTGCAAGATTTGATTACAGACAGACCGACCGACAACGGGACAGGTAAACTAAGTAAAGGCTTGTAAAATATGATCCAATTTAGCATAACGTTCATAGTACACGTTTGCACGTATTCTGTGGCATAGCAATGAATAACTTCACATTAAAAAAAAAAAAACAAATGAAAAACCTTTAAAAAAAGCAATCTGTAAATGATCCGCTTCCAAAATTCCACAGCTAATTCTAAAATAACATGCAATTCAGTGGCGTTAATGTGTTTTAATGTAGTGAAATCGAGAGCAGCTAATGCGGCGGCAGTTTATTTAAACAAGTGGCACGTGTTTACTTTAGCAGCCGGATGAAACATCGATCGGTTTACACAGTAATGCATCGTGCATGCGAAGTCGAACCCGATGTCCCATACCAATTTCATCCCGAAATCATGGCGCGGCGATGGAATTTCGAATATTGAACTAAGCTACATATAATAATCAAATTTTTTGAATGACAGACTTTGTTACACAATAAAGACCGCGCTCGCTTCTCAAATCATGGGCTGGTCTTGTTCATCCATGTCACACAGCTTATTTCGATTAGAACTTTAACGCTGCCTGCTCATAAAGCTGATGAGGTAACTAATATAAAAGGTTTGCAACTTAAACATAGGGAGAGGTATAATTTTCACTCAATAGGTATAGAGAAAGGAACTTTATTTTTACTAATTATTTTGTTAGTCTGTTATTCGGATAAATGGTCAGAAGACACCGGGAAAATAGTTTGTAAATCAAGGTGGTAACTAATATAAATTCTCTAGTGGTACAGAGTGTGGGGATCGAGTTCTGTTTACGTTTGCAATGAAGCGACGATCTCGCCCTGGGACTGCGGCCGGCAGCGCTCCCTCGGGTGGCCACTATCGCAAACACAAACACTCACTGTTTGTCATTGATTTTCTGCTAAATTAATTTATCAACATTACGATTCTTGTCACTTATGCCGCGGGGTTACAAATCACGTCTATTTCCTTTATTTTGGAATTAAGTTGAGGGGAGTTTTCGCGTAGACAAAAGATCCGTAGCCCAAGCGTAGCCGCGCGCCGTAGAACACGCGTAGAGGACCTCTTGTAGCAGGACTACGGCAGCTACGCAGCTTTGCTAAACTATATCAATAAATTTTATATTTTTATTCTTAAAATTATATTTATTTATATTATAAAAATATGCTTATTTAATTTATTTAGTTTCGAATAAAATATAAAGAAAATATGAAAATGTTTTATCTCGTAAGTATTTAACTAATAGCAAAGTAGGTTTACAAATATCGCGATTTTATTTCAAAGGTTATTGGTATAGGCCAAGAAATTATATTTGCCTGATACGAGTATCTGAATACTTATTTGTCATTTTGAACAACACAACATTTTTCTACAATGTAAAATTCTCGCTCTATCAGGTGGCGCTCAAAAGACAACAAGCAGCTGAGGACAAGATAGCGCTGCACCTAGCTTCCGTGGAGACTGGCACAGCGCTGGAAGCCCTGCCTCCTGGCCGGATTTTTGGAATGCGAGTGACGAGGCCCTGCCCTAGCCCAGGCCCGGAGCCGGACTCTAATGCAGATGATCAGATTGTAAGTTTCCTAAAGTTCATTTCTGCCAGCCCTTATTTGTTCTATTTGACTGAAATTCTATATATCTGTATCCTTTTTAGGGACAAGTACGAGCGTGGGACATTCATACTTCCCTCCTTAAGGCTAGATTGCTCAGTCAGTCAGATAAGACTAGGAATTACAAATCAAAAAATCAGCATATTCCCTACAGTAATTATTAGTAGCAGACTGTTGTAAATGAGAGTTAGCTTGCTTTATAAAGGAATTATTTCTCACCAACAGGACACAGACACGTTTTTACAGTACAAAGGTCGTGTGTAGAAGAAGAACATACAATCGTTTAAATTATGAATGCCAAACCAACAAAAGTAAAAAAAGTATAAACCTTGTGTTGCCAGCAACATACTGCGGGCCAGGCGCAATTCCAGACAATAAATGACACAAGCTAATATACTACTATCAGATATATAACCTATCAGTTAGTCTATTTGCATATTACATAAAAAAAAATATTTACTAGCTACGAGATGCACCTATCGTGCTTATCAGTAATACTTGCAAAATAAAGTCGTTATACATATTATTACAAGTTGCGTTCAACGTGCCTGCAATTATCATGTACATATCAAAGCCTTGTTGCTTACTTATTATTTAAGTGAATTATGAACCATACTTTCTTATAAATAAATTATAGCTAAGTTACAAAAAAAGAATTAGATTATTTCAAAGCTAGTAAAAAACGACTAAATTACATTACATAACCAATGATGTAGCACACATACTGGCTAAAAACTTAAATATTACAACGTTTAAATCCCAATAAAGGGAAAAATAGACCTAAGTTTCAATATCAGATTATTTTAAAGGCAATACACTTATTCCCTGCAATGACCTGGTGTACAGCTTGCCATCAGCTGTTTTTACTTGAACAACTCTCACTTTTCCATCATTCCCTGGAAAAACTTTAACAATAGGTACGTGTCATAGGCCAGACTAAAGGAGGAGCATTGGGCTCCTTTAATAATACCAGCGCACCTACTGTTACATTTGGCATGCTGTGAAACCACTTATTTCTATTTTGTAACGAGTTCAAGTAGTATTTGTACCAAGCGTTCCAAAATCTTTGCTGTAATTGTGTACATATTTTCCAATGGTCCAAAATGGTAATATTTGCAGCAGAGATATTCTTTTCGAGATACATAGTTAAAGCTCTATTTACTAAGAAATGGCCGGGAGTAAGGTAGCAGTAGTCATTGACATCCTCAGAAAGAGGCAAAATTGGTCGCGAATTTAGTGTGGCCTCTATTTGACATAAAACAGTACTTAACTGCTCGTAAGTTAATTTGGCATTAAAGACAATACGCTTTAAATGATATTTCATGCTTTTAACAGCTGCTTCTGCAAGACCTGCAAATACTGGCGCGTAACTCGGGGTAAAATGGAACCTTATGCCTAATTTTGTAGCTAGGCCTTGCACAAGCGTCTGATGATTACTAGAATTATTAAGTTTATACAGCTCAGCCAGCTGGTTCCTTGCCCCACGAAAACAACCACCGTTATCACATAATACATCGCTGGGCAAACCTCATCTACTTATAAATCGTTTAAAAGAAGCTAGAAATGCCTCGGTTGAAATATCAGAAGTCAATTCTAAGTGAATGGCCTTAGACACAAGGCAAACATAAACGCATACATAACCTTTAGATACTACAGCGATTCTGGCATTTTTGATCAGCACTGGCCCAGCGAAGTCAATTGCAATTTTTAGGAAGGTGCTGCTGTGGCTTGCAGTTACTCGATGCTGGGGCAAGGATCCCATTAGCTGCTTCGCTGCGCTTGCCTTAAGCCTGAAACATACCAAACATTTATGGGTTACCTTTTTTACTTGTCGAATTCCATTAATAAGCCAGAATTTTGGGTTTAAATTAGCTAGAAGTAATTTTGGGCCAGCATGTAATAATCGCTTATGTTCATCCTGTATTATCAGGTGAGTTATTCTAGAGTCTTTGGGCAGAATTATAAGGTGCTTTTGTGGTAGAGGAATGTCTGAATTGGTTAACCGACCCCCTACTCTAAGCATGCCATCTTTATCTAAAAATGGATGTAGAGCTTTCAGGGGCCCTCGCACACAATCGCCCTTTTGTAATGAGAGAATTTAATTTCTGAAATAAACTGATTGCCCATGTTTTAAAATGAGATGTAATGCGTGTTGTAATTCATCCCCCGTTAATATTAGACCTTTAGTTTTAGAACAACTTCTTGTATTCTGACAAAATCTTAATATATAAGCTAATACCCTTGTCATTCTACCTATATCAGAGTATTTTTCGAGTATTTTAGAAAAAGCATCACTACACAGCATTAAGACTACCTTATTCGGGTTTGATTTCCTTATACCAGGTAAGTCAACAGGTAAATCAATTATATCCTTACAAAATGTATATTCACTTCGCAAGAAACTCGGTCCTTCCCACCAGAGGGAACATTTGGGAAGCTCTTGTGGACTAATACCCCTACTTATCAAATCGGCAGGGTTATCAGCCGACGGCACATGCGACCAAGTCCATTTGCCTGTTTTTTGCTGAATTACGCTTACTCTATTCGCTACATAGGCCTCTAGCTTAGTAGCATCTGTCGCAATCCAAGCTAACGTTATTTTTGAATCTGTAAATAGATAAATATTATCTACTTTTAAGGAACTATTTAATACTAAGTAAATCCTTTCCATAAGAATAGATAAAAGCAAACAAGCATTCAATATTAATCTTGGTGTAGTAGATTTCGTACGAGGGTTTATTCGCGATTTTGAACAGAGTAAGCTCAATTTGGCCCTACCTGTTTTATCGACCACTCGTAAATATATCACGCATCCATACCCCGTTGAACTAGATGCGGCGGCAAATCCGATCAGTTGCACAGCAGCTGCATTGCCGGTGGGGATATGTCGTGCTAAATAGCTCCATATTAGCTAGACTGTTGACAAACTGAAGTCACACTTCTTTTAACTCAGTAGGTACACACTCATCCCAGCCAACATTGCAAGTCCAAAGCCTTTGCATTATGCTTTTTGCTCTTATTATAATCGGACTAGCATATCCCATAGGGTCATAGAACTTAGATATGTTACTAAGAATCTCACGTTTTGTAACAGTATTTGTATTAATCGACTCCGGGGCTCTAATAGTGAAGCAATCCTTTTTTATATTTAATGTAAGTCCCAAAGCCTTCATATTAAAATTATCCTTTTGAAGATCAACCTCACTGAATTGTTGTTCAGCCTTGGGAATATCACTCAAAATAGCAGGAATATTAGAAGCCCATTTGTGCAAGTTGAAGCTTCCTTGGCTCACGAGCTCGCACAACTGTCTCTTTGCCTCAATTAATTGTTGCTCCTTGGAACATGAGTATAAAACATCATCGACATATGTGCAATTATTTATTATAAAGGATGCAATTGGTAGTTCCTGTTCATGTCTCCTTGCAAGCTCGCTCAGACAGCGTGTGGCCAAGTAGCTCGATGACTTTACTCCATATGTGACAGTATCAAGTCTCATAGCCTTTATGGGCTCGCTAGGGTTACTACGCCATAGAATGTTCTGAAGTGAAGTGTGTTCCGAATTAACTAACACATTTCGAAACATTTTTTGTATATCACAGCTCAGTGAGAATTCTCCAAATCGAAATAATAAAATAATATCAAATAACTCTTTTTGTACCATGGGTCCATTTAACAAAATATCGTTTAATGAAAGTTTTTTATTAGTTTTCATGCTCGCATCATACACTACTCTTGTACGGGTACTTTTACTATGCTCATTTATTACAGCGTGATGTGGCATAAAGTAAATTGGATCTTCATTGAAATTATATGAATCTATATCAATGTAGTGCCCATGGCCAAGCTCTATGTATTCATCTATAAACTTTTGATAATTTGCCAATAAATTAGGATTCTTTTGCAGTCTTTTTTCTAGGCTCAGAAATCTATGTAAGGCTAGATCGAATGAATTGCCTAGCACTTCATTTACTTTGCTAATTTTCATCTTACGTGACCAATCTACTGTGAATTTTTTATTTTCTAATTTTACTGTTTTAACAAAAATACTTTCTGCTAACTGCTGCTCTGAATCCCCTTCTATTAGCAATTGAGGAACACGCTCCACTTCCCAGAACTTTTTAATGTTTTCACTTATATCTGTGTCACATTTGGTACAAACAAGCGATACAACCTGATGTTTAATGATGTCTGATGTCACTGTTCCAGCGCTGTCGTTCAAGCGCAGCATCCATAGGTCGCTGGTTCAAATCCGGCTCGAAGGACCATGTTAGTAGCAGACTGTGTAAATGAGAGTTAGCTTGCTTTATAAAGGATTTATTCCTCACCAACAGGACACAGACACGTTTTTACAGTACAAAGGTCGAGTGTAGAAGAAGAACATACAATCGTTCAAATTATGAATGCCAACACAACAAAAGTAAAAAAAGTATAAACCTTGTGTTGCCAGCAACAGTATTTATCAACGCGAACAATCGTTGAACTTTTCAATGTTAAGTGCGTCTGCTTTTTGTCATAGCCTATACACATCGACAGCGAGACTAGCGATTCTTTGCCGGATTGCTGCAGCGTATCTCCAGATTCTGCAGGCAGTGCAGCTGCTGTATTGTCACGGTAACATTCATATTTTTTGGGATTAAATTGGGCTAGAAAAAAACATTATTTTTGCATCAAGGCTTTTTACATCATTATTTCACTGAATACTCGCGTTGAGAGTTTTTGGCGGGAAGTCAAGGGGTTCAGTTGGAGTTTGCTTTAGTTTTGTAAATTGATTCTAGTGGACTTTATAATATGTCATTGGTGTAATTTAGTGTTATAAATGCTCTTTCTCATGAAGAATATGAAAAATGTTTAAAGTGGACACTCATAGTGCGGGTGTAGTGATATTTATTTGCGGACTTTGGTGGGCGTCTTAAGGCGCCGTCCGCCACTCAATCATCTATGAAAATCAGTGGACTTGTATAGATTTGTCGCCAGAAGCTCCCTTGAAGCAATCAAAGGTCGTACACCAACCTTTAGGTTAGGAATAAAGAAGTGAATACATAAAGAAGGGCTCTAAAGGACAGTATCCAGAGCCGTTAGATAATTATTAAAAAAAATACTCGCGTTTGGTTGTCAGTTTGTTCATTTTATTTCTGGATCTATTCTTTTTTACGCAAGAGAATTTTTCTCCCGACAAATTTTGATAACAGCATTTCTGTTTAAACAACTTGTACGTTTGTTTTAATAACAAAAAGTCGTTTTACATATTTTTTAATATCATTAACTAAGTTAAATAATTTGTATAGACCTGAAGGTAGTGAAGATGGAACCGAAGCTGAGAGAGCTGTGAGCACAGCGGGACTCGAAATGCTGCGGAAGCTATTCCCAGGCAAGAAGCGGTCCGTGTTGGAGCTAGTTCTGCGGCGGTGCAACCACGACTTGCTGCGCGCGGTTGAGCATTTCAATGCGACGCATGTGAGTTTGTATAGGTTTTACACATAGATTTAGAAGTAAGAAGATTGAATTAGCTTTATGTAAAATAAGACCAGAAACAAAATGTCATGTCTGACTTTAAAAGGGTTGCACCTACTACACGACACATATAGTTCGTCGATATCGATAAAAAAATTATATTAATTATGAAGTAATATTCTTGTTAATGTATGATAATAAATAAATACTAAAACATTTTAATCTCTTTGTCTCTAGCGGAGTAGACTTAGCCCAAGCCCAAAAGTCAATATGTATAATAGTAGACCCGTAAGTGGATAATAAAAAGTAAAAAAACTAAAACCCAACTACGACAAAAAACGACGCTGAAAAAGTATAAAACAAGATTTTCAGAATACTGAACTGAACAAAGTTGCTAATGTAGTTGCAAGTAAATGGACACAGTAGACTCTACCAAGATGCCTTCGTTGTAATTTGACAATAATGTCATACAATACTATTCTGAACTATGCAATATTCACTATGTAGAGATAAATTTTCATGTTTGGAAAACCGCAGTCACACGTTGTCAAAGTGCTACGGTAGGTAGGTATGTAACGTGTGACACGCCTTTCCAAACATGAAAATTTATCTCTACATTGTGAATATTGCATACTTCAGAATAGTATTGTATGACATTATTGTCAAATTACAACGAAGGCATCTTGGTAGAGTCTACTGTGTCCATTTACTTGCAACTACATTAGCAACTTTGTTCAGTTCAGTATTCTGAAAATCTTGTTTTATACTTTTTCAGCGTCGTTTTTTGTCGTAGTTGGGTTTTAGTTTTTTTTACTTTTTATTATTTGTACTATTTTGGTGTTAAAGTGTATTTGTGGCGCATAATATTAACAAAAGTTAAATAAAAATAACTCATATTTAACATCATTAAAGCATTCTTGTAATTATAACAAGCACAAAGTACTCGTGAAGCTCTTTCAAGTGATACCAAACACGGTATATTTATTTTAATTTTATATTAACATAGAACTTTTAGTCCGCTAGAGAACGCAATACTAAATTTAGTGACAAGCTTTATAGCTCATAACCAACAGAATATCAAGGCCCTTCTTATGGTACTGCAGTGGTCTTATTCTGATAAGTAGTAAAGAAGCTATGAACGAAAATATGTGAATTATATGCCATCAGCCCATGTATACAGGTAAAGTCACAAGCAAATGCTAGTAATATATATATATTCAAAATGTACAAGTAAAGCGCTTTCAAATGATACCAAACACGGCATATTTATCTTAACTTTATTTTTTTCACGGCGCCACATTAGATTTTGTGAAACCCCATATAGCCTATAACCAGCGGACAATTAAGACGCTTCTAATGATATGTCATTTGTCGAATTCTGATAAGTAGTTTAGAAGTTACGAGGGAACAGATGAACATACATACATACATATATACATAGCCTGTCAAAATCATAACCCTCCTTTTGCTTTGCCGTAGTCGGGTAAAAATGGAATAATTTTGAAAATGTAAAAAACTTTTATTTACTTCTTTTAACTTTCGCTCTTAAATTTTAAGAAGCAATTTTTTTTCTTAATAGTAACTGTTTTATTTGAAGGGCCAGGTTCTGGTGATGTAGATAAATGTCTCTATTTACATTCGAAGTTAGTCTTCTGATTTTCTATTTTACCTGAATTTAAAATAGTTTTCTAAAATCGATATTGTTGATTATTGTTAAAAGGAGCGACATTCTACTGAGTTCAAGTTCGAATTTGAACTTAATTTCCACGTATAAAATACTTCTCACGTAAAAAGGGCTTCATTTGAAATAATAACAAAAAATAGTCCACCATCCAACTGAAACATTATGTACATTTACTGGTACAAAAAATGGAATCATTGATTAAAACTTGTAATGTGCATAGAGTCCTTGATTAGATCGTGCTTCTACTTTCTTTGTATTTAACGCGTTAGCTCCAAATGTTAAATGCAAACAGTACGAATCTTTGTGGGAGTCCAACCCGGTCTATTTACAATGGTTATCCATTTTTCTTTATAATTTACATTTATTGGAAATCTGTAAAAATAATAAGTCATTAATTACTTTTACTACAATTTGAGAACTTATTACGCGTTTCTTACTACTAATATTGATGTTTAACAAGGAGTTGCGCTATGTTGATAAAATTGACCGTAACAAATGTTGGGAAATAAATTTTACCAATCAAAACTGAAACTCGATATAAAATCTGCAAATGCTTTTACTTAAAAAGATTTGTACTGTAATTGATTTTGGTCGAATCAGTACAATAGATTTTTTATCGATACATATGTATTTTCATGACATAAAATGACGTCAATAATTAGTCAAGCCCTAGCGGAATCAAATTCTTTTATATTTTATGCAATATATTACTGAAATCCTTTAATAACTAATAAATATTGTGTAATCTCTATCATAAAAATATAAAATGCGTGATTTTAAATGGTTTTTTGGTGGAGTTGCGAAGAAAATATTGACTAACAGGTAAAGGACGAGTCTAGCAAAGTTACCTGTTGAAAGTGTATTTAATGGGATTATAGTTTGTTGTTGTATCACAGTCGATAAAGCTGCACAATACCATCTATCCAAGGCAAGAAAAGTTATGAATTAACACAGTTTACAATTAGAAAAATCCAATTTTCGTGTGACACAAGTCTGGTTTCTAGAAGTCGACTCATTCAACAAAGAGTATGTAATCACTGAGTATGTAACTGAGTATGTAATCACTTCGTTTTAAGAGACGGCACTCCATACATTTTGCCGAGCTACGCACGACTCCGCTAATAATTACCAATATTACAAAAAAGAACACAAAACTAAATGTTGGTAGAATCACTTCCGTCAACGTCACGTTGACAGTTATAGTGATGGGAGTTGCGTGTTATGGACGATTGTATAGTGTTGTACTTTTATCGTCAATATCGATACTTATAGGTACCTGTACCTATATTGATTCATGATAAAGGTAATCAATAAATAAAACTAAATTAAGGTTGTTTTTTTTTATTAGGTCTTGCTCATAATTTGGGCTTTTTTATAATTATCAGTAGCCGTTGCTTCATCTGTGATAAATTTGGCATTCATTACTTTACAATATTTTCTTATGAAAATAAATGCGATTTTTTTTAAATAATTCATATTTGATATCATGTTTTATGCGCGTTAGCCACTCCACGTTACAATGCACCATAAATTGCGTAACACAATTTACACATAAATAGTTACTGTAATAGTTTTCAAAATTTTCAAATGCTGATTTGGCCTGGCTAAACCCACCCCTGTTTCGGTATATCTCATTTGCCACCACTGGGGGCGGCTACCACTGGTGGCAGACGGGACAGTTTTTATGTACACGTGTGCCTGATGCCACCACTCGCGACGACCCCACTGGTGGTGAAAGGCAATCGCCTAGCATTCACAGTCTCATTTGCTCCCAGTGGTGGCGAATAGAACAAACAAATGGGAATCGAAACCAGAGTTTGTTCTATTCGCCACCACTGGGGGCAAATGAGACTGTGAATGATTGACGATTGCCTTTCGCCACCAGTGGGGGCGTCGCGAGTGCTGGCATCTGGCACACGTGTACATAAAAATTGTCCTGTCTGCCACCAGTGGTGGCCGCCCCCAGTGGTGGCAAATGAGGATATACCCACTGTTTGGCATAACCCTACACTGGAGTATGTCAGTGACTTTTTATCATCCCACCATTCCCTTAATTAAACCAATATAATTATACATATTGCTTTGTGGGTTTGTATTTATTAATGAACTTTTACAATCATCACAATTTAAGTTTCGCATTAATCGTGCCGCTAAATAGCCACTAACATACACCACAGGTTGGTCCTCAAACGAAAATAGTTTTTCTATTATAGGGTCCTCTTCTTCTTCCTCGGGTAACGACAACACAGGTATATTATCACTTTCATTTTCGAAGACTTGACTTGGTGTGCTTTCCACTTCATTCATAATTGTTTTAACATTGCTGTAATTAAATAAAAATGCGTTCGCATCAGGTTCACAATTAGAACCGCGACTGTGTGGTGCATTTAAAACAAATATAATTAAAGCTTTTTAAGCCGCTGTGAAGTGGGAGCACGTGGGATTTTTGATGGTGACACTGTGTTTTCGTATCATGACAAACAGATTCTCCAGCGCATCTTGGTTAAGTTGACGCAAATTTAAAAATTAAAAGCCTTCTCTTTTTACTAACTCCCATGTGTCTTTTAAAGATTTTAAAGTAATTTTAAATCCTTTTATACATCGCACATGTTTTAACTGCAAGTGAGAATCCGACTTTACAAACTTTATGTTGTCTATATATCTTATCACTGAATAAAGATTTTTCAATTCTATTCTATTCTATATCATTATAAAAACGTCCCCACATTTCATTTTTTTTGTTTGGTTTGAGAACTTACGTTTTCTCTAAGCCCTTTTTTGACATCTTTAGGTGATGATGGACCATTACAAATATCAAATAACTGGTCAAATTTTTTGACTATGTCGGCTGTTTCTCCAATCTCACTTGCAGCTAATACATATTTCCAAGTTAACATGTTTAACACGGCTGCCATTGTGTTACTTAATGCATGGGTGGCATACTTTACGCGCATTTTTATTTTATAAGTGGGATGTACCATTTTGCGTCACTTTGGGGAAATCTAAAAAGTTTTTACTATTTTTTTCTGCTTTTACAAGCCAACACCATTTGGCAGTTTTCTCACCCCATTTAATTTCACCAGTATTATTAAAAATATTTCTTATTGACTTAAATAAATGCGGTACATCAAACATGATAAAATATTTCTTATTTTCAAATGTGAAAAAATATTCGTCCGGAGGCTGTCCTCCTAATTTTTTTTAATAATGTTAATGAGCCTACATTTGTCGGACCTTGGTCACACATTGTAGTCACTACTTTAAAACTAGCCTCTTCCAGTACCTTATTAATATTTTAAATAATGACACAAAACCTTTCGGACGAAATCGTCCCTTTCACAAAATAATAGGCTATTGTATGCTTATATTTTTTTCGGAGACCTTGGACCATAAAAACTATTTATACATGATCTGCGATCCCCGAACGTCTTTCATCGCCGTAATCTTCATATTCTTCTATTTTGTCAGAGGATTTATTGTAAATAATCTCTTTTTAATGCCATTTCGTCAAATAATAAAGAACATTTTTTGTCTTTACTGGAGAATTTTTGCAACATTTCTTTTGCTTGTTTGATGTAGTTCAAACAAGGAAAAGAAATATTCCAGGTTCTAAGGCAACACTTTGCAGTGGTCTTTGTAAAGTTTTAACACTCGGCAAAGACATTCCCCATTGCACATATCGATAAGCTTTCGGAGATCGCTTAAATATGGCTAAACTCCACATTTTAGTCTTAATGGACCAACGTTTCCCGGTTGGTTTCCTTTTATAATTTTTTCTCAAATCATCTACCAAATTTTTTAAGATAATATTATCTACTTCATCCAAATTTATGGAAGATCTGCTTAGTCTTTTAATTGTTAATTTTTGAGACTTCAATTTCTTCAATATTTTTTCTTCTTTCTTCAATCATTTTTCTTCCCGTGTATCAACATCTGAAATTTAAGAAAATATATTATGATAGGTACATGTTTATTTACTAGGCAAATTATAACAAAACCCCGACGAAACCATCTAGTGATAAGTGGCGGAACTACATCATATTCTAACCTATGTTAAATAGAATTGATATCCGTAGTGCCATCTATTATCTGCCAGGTAAATTTCAAATCCCCGTCTTTGAAGCGTTAATAGCCAATAATGACTGAATAGATTTTTATCAAACAAGGCTAAGAACCACCGCAAGGGAAGACAGACCAGTATCGGATCTAGATTTTTTTTTTAAATGAAATGATTTCATATCAGTACCGGATCTAGAATTTTTTTGAGGCGGGGCAAAATATTTGAATATGCCGCCCCCTAATTGGTTTTGCCGCTTACTTGATTACGATTACCAGAATAGTACGCATACACGGGGGGTTGCAGACAGTAATGGTCAGTTAAGATCCAGAACGAGATGCGATTGTACATTTTTGAGCAGTAAATAACTTTATTTCTTCAAAAGTAACCAGACGCCGCCTCCATTCCGTATCGGTAGCATAGGAAGGGTGGATATATTCGATTTTGCCGCCCCTCTGACTTCGCCGACCGGGGCATGGGCCCCGGCTTGCTCCCCCCCTACATCCGGGGCTGAGACAGACAGAGAAAGACCGACCGACATTAGAGTTATAGCACCCCTCTTTTTATCGGGGGTTTAAAAATAATAATTCTGTTTTGGGTGCTGCGCAGGCTGCAAGCAGCCCGCGGTTTTTCGTGCGGTTATTAAAGTAGGCTAATATATGTTTCCAGTTTAGAACAGGTCAAACAACTATGTCAATCAGTGAGTGGTAAGTGTAGCTTTATATTTTATTTGGACCTTAGTTGTCCGGAATAGATGTATTTTTATATTAATATTTTTTTTCCTTTTTCACTTCTCACAACCTGTCACTGAGGACTGTCCGACCTAACACATCACACTCGTACTTTTCACTCCAGTATTATTGCACATTTACAAAGCATAGTAAAAACCAAATAAAAATAATACATACCCTTTGCTTTAGCACTTTTTCTTTTTCTTTTATAGCTTTGCACAATAATATCATCTTCACATGAAGTACCTGCATCTGGTGCATCCGAGGAATCTGAAAAATAGTTTAACAAGGATTTAAACTATTTTATATTATTTAGATTAGGATTATAAATATCTGGCTGCCCACATGGTCAAATTAACAGTTCATTGTTTGACTATCCTAAGGGAACTTTACATTTCCGTGGTTAAAATATGTGTTTGTCCAGTTATTATTTAATTTCAATCTATTCACCTGTTTTTTTACCTGGATTATCACATATGTTGCCGAATAACTGGCTAAGATTCCATCTGGAAATAGATGGCTGTATAGGAAAAGACAAACGTGGAGTAAAAAAATAAATAGGCTTCTACTAATACTTATTAAATATGAAGTAAAATCAAGAGAATGGCAGTTGTCATAGTACAGCCAATTTTATTCATATAATATAGGCCATACTATTAAAATAGTATTGGTTGTCTTAATTATCGTATCAGCCACAGGAAGTCCACTGCTGGACGTAGGCCTCCCCCAAGGATTTCCAAAACGACCAATTGGAAGTGGTCTGCATCCAGAGTTTTCTTGCAACCTTGCTTAGGTCGTCCGACCACCTAGTTGTTGGGTGTCCTAGGCTGCGCTTATCGGTACGTGGCCGCCATTCGAGAAACCTTCTGCCCCATCAGCCATCAGTTCTTCGTGCTATATGCCCCGCCCACTGCCACTTCAATGAGCTAATCCGCTTGGCTATGTCAGTGACCTTCGTTCTTCTACGAACCCCTTTATTTCTGATTATGATAATGAATTTACCAATCATAGTCCTCTCCATAGCTCGTTAGACGACCTTGAGTCTTATGAGACCCAAAGTAAGGGACCATGTTTCAGAGCCATAAGTCATCAAAAGTCAATGTCAAAAACACACATCATTGATTAAACATTTTCTTCTTGAGACACTGAATATTAGTTTTTATATATAAATACAGCCCACATTATGCCTGTTAAAAAGCAATTTCAAATTATTCTATTTTACATACATGTGCAATCAACAGCATATTTCCTCTCTTCAATGGCCCTAGACGATCCAAACTCCATGTTGGTTATGTCTTACAAAGCATCTAAAAATATGAAAAACTATGAAGTTTTCAGAAAGTTAGCACATTCATTACCCATGTGGCTTCTGGCCTAGAAAAGAAAAAAACCAGTCTATTCCTGTGGATGTAGTTAGAGGCGACTAGAGAAATAGGCACAAACATCTCGAGCTACCACTATGTTAAATTTAGCTTAGATTATTTTCCGCCATAAAGTGTGGTCTTTTTACTTATTTTTTAACAACAAGCATATAAATAAGCGCAATAGTCTTTCTCAATCAAACAGCATTATGTATAAATTATGCACATAATGTATAAAATATAATATCTTACTTGGGTCGTGCGAAGTACTAGGCTTTATAGGAGCTTCTTGCTGCAATTCATTTTCACCTTGATTTATTTGTGGCGCCTGGTTCTCTTTAGGAGTGCTTCTTTGTAAATATCCTGGGAAAGCAAACCATAATATAAAATGCTACCAGAAATGCAACATTTTTGTGTGACCTTAAAAATGGTTCATTTTACAAAAATTGTTTTTTTTTGACTGACTACTTTTGGCGCTCACTCACACTAATGCAAAGCGGAGCGTATCCCTCGAAGAATTTTACAGTAGTGTGGCCTTTTTACACATTGAAAATAACCGGGCCAAGTGCAATTTGGACTTGTGCATGAAAGATTCTGTACCATTACATCTATAAAAAATCACATTTGTTGTATGGCAGGCCCACTTAAATATTTATTTTATTCTGATTTAATACTTGTTGTTATAGCGGCTACAGAAATACATCGGCTGTTAAAATTTCAATTGTCTAGTTGTTAACTATCACAGTTCATGAAATACAACCTAGTGATAGACCCACAGACATCTGTCTGTGGGTCTGGCACTAGGCTGTATTTCGTGTATGTATGGATGGACAGCGGAGTCTTATAGAGTCCCATCTTTACCCCTTGGCTAAGGAACTCTAAAAATGTACATCTAGTATGTATACCTAATAATAGACTACTATATTTACATAATAATTGTTGTAAACCACAAAACAGTGGCTGTAAACAATCCAAATTGTAGTTTCTCAGCTTTGCCCAGCATAAGGTTAAAAGTGTCTTGTTAAAAATATGATAAGGTACATACTACATACCATGACTTGGGTATTGGCCAATATGCATTGGAAAATCTGCGAAGAGTTGATTTTCTAATGGTTGTAATGGTAAATTTAAAGTCGGTATAGCGTTCACTGTCAGTCCCTTATTTCTTTCATTAAATTCTTCAGGTTGAAAATGTATGTTGCAGACAAATTTCAACTCATGAGCTTCAACCACAACTGGCACTTAAAATATACCACAAAACAATTAAATATACATATTACACATAATAACTAGTGTCCACATTAAATATGAAGTACATACCTGTCAGGGTCCAGTGGTATTCGGAACAAGTGCACATTGGATCCCGGTGTACGTCTTCTATTACATATAACGTTTCCCGATAGTCGAGACTTATTTTGATTTTCCATGGTGATCAATTGATCATGGAGAACAGTTGCTAACCAATGTATGACTAGTTGCGCAAAACGTCTAAGTAAAAAAGAAAACTAAGAGTAAGTGGCGATAAACTAAAAAACACTACAAATACTGTACTAAGTTCGAGAAATTTTGCGATGAAACGTCTAGTCGAGAAAACACTTAAAATCTATTTTTGGCGATGAAACATCCGCATATTTGCATTTGAACACTTAAAGTAGAAAAGAAAACTAAGAATAGTGGCGTTAAACGTCCAATTATAAACTAAAAAACACTACAAATACTTTGCAAAATTCAAGATATTGCGATAAAACGTCCAGACGAGAAAAAACACTTAAAAACTAGTTTTTGGCGATAAAAGGTCCACACAAAAATGGGAAGCACACAATCCAATCAATAATTTCACAACTTTCTTACTTTTCCTTAGTTCACAACTGCATCAAAAACTTTTTTCGCCACAAACATCAATAAACGCGCCATGTTCAGATATAAGAAAAAAAAATGGCTGACATGCCATGACAAAGACTTGTGCCAACGTTCAAATAATTTTAGTTAACATTCTTAAGTTGGTGTAGAACACGGTCATCCAGATTTACAGGTCTTTTCTAATAATAAGCTTTATTGTATGGTTATAAGATCTAGAATTCAATGAAGCATTTATTAATAATTTCTGTTCTTCTTGAGTGTCCACCCACATGAGAAGTTGGTCACACGCCAATCTAACCGCTATCTCTATTGCTCTTGTGACGGCGACCATTATAGTATTGTTTGTCTCACTTTGCTAGTTCTGTCAAAATTATAGGACTATGGTTTCATATGTCAGACTATTGTCAGGCTGTTTTTTTCTGCTACACGATATGGCGAGCACCTTATGACAATGATCTAGACTAATCATGGAATGGTTGTGCAAGAGTTTGTATCTAGTGCATAATAAATGAATGAAAATTTTTTTGACGTATGAAGATGATTAATAGATGCAATACTGTAGTATAATAAGGGGTATTAAAACATGAATGTGGGTTTATAACAGTATCACATGAGTGTTTCAACACCTAATTATTACAGTTGCATACAAAACTTTCTCTACACCTATGATATGAATCCTCTAAAAAAGGTTCTAAATCATACACAACTGTACAACAGTACAGTAAATTACTGGTAAGTTTATATTGCTGAGTATCTAATACAAACTAACGAATGGATAAACTAATGAATAGGTAATTGATGTATATCTGGCTCTATGGTTGTGACATTGTCATTGTTACTTAATTTCTACGTCAATAAATATATTCTTATATGATGAAATTAATTTATTTCATTGGCGAAGAGGACTAAGTAGTCAAAATGAACGCGAAACAATTTAAAGAATTTATGCAAATACAACGCGAGCAACAATAGCAAATATCAGACGTTTTACAACAACAGCGACTGGCAGCAACACTTGGTACGGAGTCTACCAGCTCGGCGAACACCAACAACAACTGTAAAAAAATCACAATTATAAAAAATTTCAAGTGTGATACGTTTAACCCTGCTACTACGTCGGTAGAATATGTTTTAGATTTTTTTGAAAAAACATGCGATATTTGGGGCGTGAGCGAAGACGACATCAGGAAAGAACTCTTATTCTCTTGCTTAATGCCAGAAGTTTTCCACGATCTGAAAGTTCCGATTTTGAAAACAGTCTATACAAAGACGTTAAATTTAAACTACTCGACTTACATCGATCTAAGTCAACATTTTGTTGTCTTAGATCAAAGCTTTAACTGAGTTTTGGAATTGTGTAAGAGACTGCAATGAGTCTATGGAACACTACGCTAACAGGCTCAAGAAACTCGCCACCGACTGTGGCTACAAAGATGAAGTGTTCGAACGTCTGCTTCGTGATAGATTTGCGACCGGCATAAACCACCCTCAGCTAGAAGTGGATCTGAAACAGAAATGGCCCGACCTACAAGAACATTACGATGGAAAGACTGTGGAAGTTACATTTGCCAAATTCTTTGCAGTAGCTCAGTCAAGAGAGCTTGCTGAGGGTGACATTCACGTTGGCTTACCTGCTGCCACAAACAAAGTCAGAACAAAATTCGACATGGCGCATCACAACAAACAGGGTACGTCCTTATGCAGGATTGGTCTAGATCAGTGCCGTCGATGCGGTGCATATGATAGGCATAAGGTGGGCAATTGTAAGGCAAAAGACCATACTTGCAAGGAATGTCAAACACAAGGGCATTTTGAAGATTGCTGTATCAAGACTGGGAGAGCCTATTTGACGAGCACCAACTCAGGGAAGAAAAGAACAATCAAAATAGAAAACAAATTACATAAAATTAGGAACTCTGACAGCGACGAGTGTTTGTCAGAATCTTCTACAAACTCATATGATAGTGACGATGTCTACAAGATTGAACGCAAAAGAAACAAGGACAGCAAGCGCATTGACATCACACTCAACGGTGTCAGATGTACGATGGACTGGGACCCGGGATCAGTGTACTCCATCATTAGCACAGAATTTTGGAAACGTATTGGAGCACCCCCTTTAACAAAGGCACCAAAACTACGTGCCTATGGGAATCTCAAACTCAAACCAAAAGGACTTACAGACATAACAGTTGAAATTCTTGGAAGACAGAAAATTTTGCCTGTTGTAGTTATGGAAGCCAACCCCATGCTTTTTGGTCTCCAGTGGAGCGAGATGTACGAAATGACATTTCCAGAACCCGTCTATTCAGTTAAGCCTACTCAACGAGATACCAGAACACTTAAACAGGTATTAGACACTTTCTCGCCTTTTTTTGACAACAAACTAGGAAAAGTCTAAGCGCACGGTAGTGCGCAGGCCAAGTTCCAGCAACAGGCTGCGCGCATGCCGTGCACTATTTACACGAACCGCTTCGACCCACTTTTGACCCCCTGTAGCTCAGTGCCTATTGCAAGTACAGAGATAAAATTGTATCTACGCAACCATATACTAGTACTTAAGCAGTATTTGGCATACTGCTTAAGTACTAGTATATGGTTGCGTGAAGATATATTTCATAGATATAGCTTCAGTAGATCCTGAAATATATCCCTGTGAAAATAGCTAGTTTTGGCACTGACCGACTGACTCACTGACCGGTAATCAAAACCTCTAGGATACTTCCAATTGTCCTAGCTTTATGAAATTTTGCACGCAGGTCGTGTTTTATATGTAAATTAACAAAAAAATAAGAAAGTTAAGAAATCGGTCAAGCGTGAGTCAGCTCAATCGAATATAGAATTTTTAATAAAAAATATTTATGAACCAGTGATACAATGAGAATACGATGAGGAGGGGGGAGGAGGAGAGGGGGAGGAGAGGGGAGAGGGGTATAAAAAATTGTCATGTATACATAATAATGCAAACTGTATAGCTTATTATTAAATACTGCTACCTAAAAAATCAGGCTTCTATTGTTATAAATTACTTTCGATAGATGGCGCTAGCGGTATAATTGAATCGCGATGTAGAAAAAAATAGGTACGATTTCTTGTAAAAAAGTATTGAAATCCCACCAAAAACATACCTGTTAAAAGGGGGCCAAGTTCCTATCGGCTAAAAAGAGTTTAAATCCAATCCAATGCCAAGTTAAGATGCACTTTAAAATCGATCATAATCATCTTCATTAACAGCCTGATCCACTGGTAAACATTTGACCTAAGACTTGAACTTGGCAGGTTTTATTAAATAGGTTAATTTAATTATATAAATAATAAATTTAATCATACAATTAATCAAGTGTTACATACAGCACGAAAACCTGCCAAGTTCATCAGGCGCATAAGAACAAGCGGACACTCCACGACAAGCCAGCGCTGAGGCACGTCTTCCACTGGCCACGGCTGTCTTGCAGGGAGCACCAACAAGGCGCAGTGGGCGCACCACCGCGAAGCCACGACGTCTCATCGAGGAGATGTCGTAGCTTTATAGGATGGGGACGAATGATGTATATCTGGCTCTATGGTTGTCACATTGTCATTGTTACTTACTTTCTACGTCAATAAATATATTCTTATATGATGAAATTAATTTATTTCAGTGTAGAAAATATTTATTGTAATAATAATTTAAATTTTGGATCGTACAATTATTGGAATGCAAATTATTTTTATTCGATATTAGTAAATATCGAACGAAAATGGCGGGATACGATGTGAATTCGAATAACCAATAAGGCTGTGGTAGTGAACGGCGCGAACATGAAAATGTTCTTTTTTTGAAATTCATAATATGTGGCTGTTTGATGAGTAAGGAAGGGAAGGGATGCGTTGTATAATGAAATTTAGTACAACATTATAACACTCGTTTGGATGCTTGGTTACTATGACACTGGGTGTTTTAATGTTGGCAATAAGCTAACTGCTTCAGAAACTTTTATAGAGGATTTATAGCATGGGTGTAGATAAAGTAAATTTTAAGTAATTTCGAACGTGACCTTAATAGGTCAAGGAATATTGCTGAGATATGAGGTTGTAAGGGCAACTAGTAGTAGTATGAGGGTAGAAGCATTTATTATATAGCAGCTAAATCAAAGTATAGATTCGATTCAAATCTTTTCTCAGATCCAGCGAGATAAATTGCCTTCATCAGCAACGAGTGCGAGTCTAGATGCCTCCGTGTCTAGTTCCGAAGAGACGGAGACCAGGTGGTCCGCGTTCAGGCCAGTTGGACCTCGAGCACCGCTCCTGCCCGCGCTCGTCATGGGCCGGGTCTGCGGCTCTGATTGGCTGGTGCCGCTTCCAGCTTTGCCAGCGCTGTCGACCCCTCTTCTACTGCCATTTCAGCATCCAAACCCGACGCAGGCCCCATGCAATCCTTGCACGCCTGATTGTAGACAGTGTAATTCACATCATTGAAACGACACACCAAATGTTTGAAGAATGTTGTGTTTTGCAAATGTGGTTCTTATAAGATCATGATAGTTTGCGAATATGATGTTATGAGAATATGATGTATCGTGTTTTGCGAATATCGTGGTCTTTTGAGATATGATATTCAGCGACG
The DNA here is from genome assembly GCA_943193695.1 of Acrobasis suavella. Classification (NCBI taxonomy): domain Eukaryota; kingdom Metazoa; phylum Arthropoda; class Insecta; order Lepidoptera; family Pyralidae; genus Acrobasis; species Acrobasis suavella. The sequence continues at coordinate 14,641,480 of OW971934.1, read as the reverse complement.
AAGCGTGTCAAATCCCCTTCAATAGTGCAGAATCTTTTTGATGTATTTGTTTCTTGAAAAATCTGAACCGGCTACTTTAGGTATACTAGGTAGTTTGCAACATACTTATATTTAGGTATAATTTGACTATAACTAGACAATTTGGACAATCTTTTTATTCAAATATGGGTGATCGAAACTGTGCAATGATTTACGACATTAAATTTAGAAAAATCGGTTTAAAATAAGGCGTTAGCATAGCACGGAAATCATAATCAGTGATCGGAGTAGATACATTGTTTGGGGGTCAATGAACTGAAACATTTATGTGTATAATATCTCAGAAATTTCGGGATTTAAAAATTATTAAGATTCTTTCCGGAATTTCAAAATTGTCACATGTAGAATAAATGTTGAGCAAGATTTGTTTTCACACTTGCAACATAATTTCAACGGTATAAGTGACTGGCTATCTAAAGCGAAAAACTATGGCGAAACTTAGAGAAAAAGACGTTACAAGGAGACAGGAAAAAATGCAAGAGATGGACACTGCGCTGACTCCAGAGAAAAGGGAATCTGAAACGAAATCCCGGAAAAAGTCTTAGCCATTTTGTGATTTCTATGACAGTGCATGATACAACATAAATTCAATCTAGGTACCCACTCCGATCTCTGATCATTATCTAAGCTAGATATAATATAAGTAGGTAGTTATATTTGTGTCTTAGTTATATATATATATGTAAATTGTACAAAATTCTCATGGCTAAATTTTTCTATGGTATTTATTAAATAAGATTATAAACGTTCGTGCTTTAAATGTAATATTTTTCATAAATATGAAATTGTAATAACTTACATACTTTGGCTAACATTGGGACAGAAATGGCTTGTTGTAATAAAATAACTACATACTCGTATTTAGGTAATAAAGTTTTATTGAATGAACTTATGATGTTGAATTTACCTATCCATACTTATTATACCTAAACAAGCGGCCCGACCCGGCTTCGCCACAAGTACGTGTAGGTATATTAAATACAAGCTGATCTGCGACTTCGATCGCTTGGACTTTATGACTCCGGCGTATCTGCATCATGTTCCAGATCTTCGATTTTTATGAAAAATGCACATCAGGGTGAACAATTTTTGCTAAGGCGTTATTTTTGTATTTCTTATATTATTAGTTTAGCTTAATATTAATGATCCACATTATGGTTCTGCATCAGGTTTCCCATTTTCCAAAATGAATTATATCCTATATGTAACACAGCTACATAACGAAAAAGTTTCATTCGATACCGTTCAGTTTTCCAGAGATTAGCGTTTGGAAACCAGCGATTTAGAATATACAAGTAGTGGTACAAACAGATAGTCATTTTTTTAATTCTTGCTCTATTACTATGTTAACATCACCCCAATTTTTTTTGAAAATATATTTAATGTACAGACACATTTTGTTACTGTTTCATTATATGTACTCGTCGTAATGTAAACCTACCCGGATAAAATTATTGACATGTCGATGTCCTTACATGGCGGGCCACTTGTGTAATCTGTCTGGTCGTGTCATATTTGTTAGGTCGTTTATTGCTTTCTGACCACGTTGTTTTCAACATTCGTATGAGAAAGAGCATCTCAATCATTTAGGTAGTTATTCAACTAGCTACAGCAGGCTTCTAAGTGTATTTCAAGCTTTCTCTCATCAAAGCTTTAGATAAAACCGTCACGAGTAAAGTACTTGTATTGACTAGTGATTGATTTATCTATCCGATGGTACTAAACAAAACCATAAAACTACTGCCGTTTACGAACTTGAATTTAAATATATTACTCATGTTTTTTGCTTTTATCAACACATTTTCAATCTATTAAAAAAAAATCTTCGAGTCGGGCCTTGCTTCTATTTGTTATTAGTGCGAGTGAATGACAGATATTAGCGCATATGATTTTCTTCTTATCGAGTAGAAATGGCTCAAATTAGATATTTTTAGATTAGAACCTAGCCAAGGCAACCGCTCTGTCATTGGCCACATTCAGATCTGTCTTTGTACAAAGGAGTCGGGCAATTGGGACATGACAAAAGATGGTCCATGGATTGTGTGACCCCACAGTCACTCACACACACTGTTGCCAGAGTTCTAACCCCATTTGGATCTGCTCTCTCGGCATCTCCCTGTACCAGATCGGAGTCTGTTTAAAGATTTCCTAAGAGCCCATGGGGGATCCTTAGCCGGGGCAGCTTGTCATCAGGTGGAATGTCCCAGAACTTATTTTGCCACAGTGTGGTTTGTGTGTGTGTGTTTGAGACTTCTTTAGGTGGTAAGCTACACTGTCTCAAAAAATTGGTGCGGCTTTTAAGACGCGCGGCGGGGGGGGGGGGGGGAGGTCTTGCCTAGAATAGACCTTTCTCCATTTTTTGCCAGTTTTGAGCAATACTTTATTACCCTTATCCTTTTTCATTGCCAGCAGTTCGGTTTTGCTGGAAGGAAATCGAAAACCGAAGCACGATGCAATCGGTTCTTTCTGCGATCTCTCAAAAGCATTTGACTGCGAAGATCATCCGACACTTTTGCTCAAATTCCTTCAGTAAAATTTTGACGATAAGTCTATAAACCTCATTCAATCATATTTAACAGAAAGGCTTTAGAATGTTGATATTAATGACATAAAGTCAAAAGGATCTCGTGTTCAAATGGGTGCACCTCAAGGTTCTATCCTAGGACCGTTTCTCTTCTTACTTTACGTTAGTGATTTGTATTACGCGGTTGAGAAACAGGCTTGTATTATGTTGTTTGTCTAAGACACGTCTCCTTGAAATAGACCGTCATAGCGAGGACGTTACTGCGGTGAAAGACATTATCAGCCATTTCTAATTGGTTTTCAGCCAATAACCTTTTGTTGAATGCAAGACCCAATGGATTAGATTTAGTCTTCCTAACGTGAGGCAGGCCAATGTTGATGTGCTGCTGGATGGTTAAAAATTTGATCTCGTTGAAAATATTACTTACTTGGGAATCACAGTAGATTCAAAACTTCAATGGGATGCCGCCCATATTTCTAAACTCGCTAATAGGCTTAGCTCAGTGGCTTAAGCTATTAAGAGAATGAGACAATTGACAGATGTAGCAACTTAACAGTAACAATTTTAACAAAAATAGCCTATACGTTTTATTTACGATTTAGGATCGAGAGACTTCCTAAGAGGATTTTTTAAGAAAATAGATAAGTATACTCTCTGTACCATCCCAGCACATATTTGAAATTATAATGTAAGTATATAAGAAAAAATATTGCCTTATTTAATTTAATATGTGATCTTACGGGTAGAAATTTACGTTACATAAATGATTTAGTTACCGCATATTATAAGCTAAAAACAGTCAGTAAGTCGTTTAAGGGAAACCGTATAATTTTTATTATAAATACGCATATTTGATCATAGTTCTGATTTCCGCATAAAGCTAAACTCGTTATCTGTCATGATCCGTCGCAATATTCATATTCTTTCCCTCCTCTTCAACTCCCTCTTTAATCCATCTTCTCCTGATTACCTTCACTGCAAATTAAATTTTTGAAATGTGAATAGTCATTTGCGGTCAGCCGGCAGCCTCGTTCCTGAATTTCCATCTCATTCATCACAGTCGTACTCGAAGTCTTTCACAGTTATGGCGGCTAGGCTTTGGAACTCCATTCCTGCTGATGTAGTGGCAACTTCATTTGATTCATTTAAGGTAAGATTAGCCAAATCTTATACTGAGCTAACTCAGTACTTAAGAATATATAATTGTATGTTGATTTAGTATAATTATATCTATGTCGTGAAAGGGGACAGAGCAGTGACTCTGACATCCCGAGTGACGTAAACAACCCAATTGATTACTTACAGTACGAAAATAGGCGAGTGTCAGGATGAAACGTACTTACAGTCACGTCACTTTACTGATGTCGCCGCATGAGAGACCTTACGTGGGCCTTATAAAAATGTAACGCTAAGATAGCGCCCCACGACGCGCTGATTCATGTATTTCAACCACATGAGTCAAATCCTCTGGCCCACACAGATATTGAATTCTATGTCCAACAGGGTTTACTGCCCAGGAGAAATAAATTGTCGTTGAAATAAATCGGATTACCAATCTACATCTTTTACAATAATCGCAATTTCAAGTCATGGCCAAGCCATAGCAATTACGCAAACGAGTAGTGCGTGCCACTTTAACTGCGACTCTGTCTCTAAGGCGACCGGCATTATTACTTGTTGCTAACGTAATTTGCCATCTGAAATCCAACCGTTGCATTAATTTCAAATTTGACATCAATCTTAATAATTAATGATGACATAACAACGTATTCTCAGTCCATATATCTAATTTTAATATCAGGATAATTGTAAGTTGACGATTTGGGAGAAAATGCTGCAGTAACAGTTTGTTACCGCTTCATCTGTACCTACTTGCGCTTAGGAGGCGGCGGCAATAAACTTAGTTGTAAGTAAATGATCTGAAGTCAACAACTACCTATTACAAAATCGAGAGAAAAACAAATTACAATTATAAAGTGATACAAATATCCAAAGATAAAAATTTTGACTTTGACTAGTTTTAAGATTTATCTTATAAAGTATTTTTTTTTTGTGAGAAATAAACTCAGATAAGAAACAAAAAAGTCCTAACATATACCTATGTGAAATTAATATCTAAAATTAGTTATGCGCACATCAATGACAACTATTTTTAACTATATATGGACGTTGTTGAGTCTATTGTATTAAAATCAACTTCAGCTTTGGATGTGTTTTGTTTATTCATGTCTTTTGTAACTTGCTCACGCTTTTTAGTAAAATGTACGATTATATTTTGTCAGTCTTTTTAATATTATACGTCTTTTACGATTTTAATTACATTTTACGTACACTTTTCACTATATTAAGTGGTCGAATATTAGAAAAGCCACTATCTGTAAAAGATACATCAACAATTTATGGTAAGTTTTTCGATATACTCGTATTTCAAAATTGTAAATGTGCGTATTATTGATCCACGTCCGCGGGCAAAATTCTCTGAGTCTACCTACTTGGACAAACGCGTTTGTATGAATGTATGTTTCTTGATAACCCAACTGTTTAAAATCCAAACTTCTTGATTAGAAGATAAATACTTTTTTAACTCCGAATAAGTATAAGAAAAGTCAATCAACGGGTTGCCCAAATTTGATATTGGTTCTGAAACACCGCAAATTCACAGTTCGCAAAAATTTAATTCAGAATAACACTCAAAGTTGGGAACCTATATGAAACAAAACAAGATAAAGTAAACCCCTTTTTTGTAATAGGTTAAAAATTACAATACGAGTACATTCCAGGGATTTGTACTTTTCTTGATTGTGACACAAACTTCAAAAGTCTTCGCTTGGCCCGGCTGCTGCGAGAGATCGACATAGCTCGATTCCATTATTATGACCGCACAGGGATATACCACCGGAGCAGACTCTTCCACATCAGCTCCTTGCAGGGAAGCACATTTACCACAACGGACAAACCAGTCGGATTGTTTCAGATGTATAAAATAACCACCAAGGTAAGTTTGTGATAAATAAAGTAACACATTCACAATTGATAAATAAAGTAACAGTCACAATTGATAAATAAAGTAAAGACCATTTTAGGTCTTTACTTTAGGAAAGACTAAGTGCGTTAATTTTTCACTATTGAATAAACCTAATACTCACATACCTTTGAGTCTTAATGGTCAAGTTCTAGAATGGGTACCCAACACCAAATTTTTAGGCATAACTGTAGACTGGAACTTAAAATGGGATAAACATATTGAGGCCACTGCCAAGAAACTTAGTTCGGCAGCATATGCTGTGAGGAGGGTCAGACGGTGTACTAACGTTGAAACTGCTAGGCTAGTATACTTTAGTTATTTTCACAGCATAATGTCATATGGCTTGCTCTTATGGGGTAAAGCGGCTAACATACATGCTATCTCTGTGCTACAAAAGAGAGCAATTCGGTCGATCTACGGACTAAAATCACGCGATTCCTTAAGAGAGTTATTTAAATCTATAAATATTCTTACTGTGACATCTCAATTTATTTACGACAATCTTCTATTTGTTAAATCTAGGTTAAATAATTTCAAGAAAAATAGTGATGTTCACAGTTATAATACTCGCAACAAAAATCAGCTTCATACGCCTAAATTTCGACTTGCTAAAATTAGAAAGTCACTCTTAGGTCTAGGTATAACATTATTTAATAAACTTCCCGAAGCGATCGTTAACCTACCAATGGCAAAATTTAAAACACATGTTAAAAAAGTTTTATTGAACAATGCGTACTATACTATCAATGATTATTTAAGAGATAAAAACGCGTGGATACTTCCTAAACATTTTCCATTACACTCCACACATGAAACATAAATAGCTGCATTTTCTGTTACCATAATAAGCCTACTGTAAAAACATGTAAATGCTCTGCGATCAATAAGTGACCAACATATAATTAATATTTTCTCTTGACAAGGTCTGCGAGTTCGGGTTTTTCATGCTCACTAAAATGTCCAATCCGGTGGTGGCGTCGCTGGTCGGGTCGTTGGATACCCTCTAATATGGTTGAGTTTAACGATGGCTGATCCGTGCGTCAACTCGTGAACGGGTGCTGCCGGGAGGGACTGGTCAGCTCGGCTTCGCTTTTTTGACTACTTAATATTTTGTATTACGCAATTTATGTTTGTTTACTGGTTCGCAAGCATTACATGTTATAATGTGTCAACATTGTATTATATTATAAGTATTTATTAATTAAAAGACAATTATAATAATATGACAAAGCCCTTCTGGCGAGTAGGCGACCAATACTGTGAAAATGAGTTTCTTTCGGCGTTTCTTCTCAGCAGTGGTCGTTACGAAGCGCTGGTATCGGTAGCTTTTCTTTAAAAATAAATTTTAATATACTTTACACGTTACATAAATTATACTTATTGACGTGTAAAAGTGCCTGTAAAGGTCTAATTACTGAATAAACATTTGAATCTTTGAATCTTTGGAAAAGCAAAAACAGTGTTATTTTTTTTACGAAAACTTACGATTTATTTTTATTTCCATAAACAAAAACAAAATCGTACTTGTATTATCTGTATGTCACGTGATGAAAAAGGTCGACCGCCGTTTTTTATAATTATTTTACGGCTCTGGATACAAGTGCCTATCTTAATTTATTCTTTTGGGTACCGTGCCCAAAGGGTAAAAACGGGACCCCATTACTAAGACTTTGCTGTCCGTCTGTCCGTACGTCCGTCTGTCTGTCGTCTATCATCAGGTATCTCATGTATCTCATGTATCCGTGATAGCTAGACAGTTGAAATTTTCACAGACAACAAATACTAAAACCGAATAAAATAAATATTTGAGTCGCCATTTTGTTTTTATGAGTAATAAAATAGTTTGAAAGGGTTATCTAGACAAAATATTGAATGATATCTTCATTTCCTTTCAAATAATTTATTTCTAATGGGAGTAGCACTGAACCCTGAAAAATTCATTTATCCCCTTAAAATAATAGGCGCACACTTTATTGGGCATTTATAATTGGATAAATAGTTTGCAATCTAGTATATGTTACATACTGCAGGTATGACGTCGCAATCATGGCGGCTGTCGTTTTAGTGCGAGTATGTTTTGCGTAATTTTTCTAAATTTAATTTATTAGCATAGTAAGTCATTATTTTAAGGAAATAAAAATATCAGTTGACTTAAAGTTACATTGAGGACATATTAACATAGATTTAAAAATTAAAAAAAATGGTTACTAAGCAAAAATACGTAAATTCAATGTTCCTTATGTATGTTAGGTTCGTTAGGTTATCTTGTGATCAAAACATTACTCAATCTTAGGGCTAAAATATAGACCAAGATAAGTAGTATCATTCAAATTTATTTTGTAATTTCAACCAAATATTTTATGTTATTATTGTATATTTTATATTGCTATTATTTTATATTAGGCTTTAACCAACGTATTTTTATACTCAAACTTAGGGCGAAACTAACAAAGACACCATAATATGATTATGGCAAAACTGTAGGCTAGGTTATGTTAGAACTCTGACCACGTCCTATATGACCAATATGTTTATGCCAAGGTGTTGAGCCTATAGTAACTATAGTAGTGTTACAAATACTTAAAAATATATATAATTATAATTTTATGTTAGCTTAGCTCCGTGTTGCTTTATGTATGTTAGCTGTTTTACGTGTTGAAAAGAGATGCTATATTTTAATTAGATGTCAATAAAAAAAAAACTTGTTAATTTAAAAATATGTTTATGACATCTCAATCATCTTCCATTAGTAACTTCGGGCAAAAATCAAGAAGGATTTCAAAACATATCTACATATTTTGAAAGAAAATATAATCGAAAATCGGTTTCTCAATAAGTTTTCAAATGAAATTTCGGTTAAGAGCGCGCATAAAGCTAAGAAAATATCAGATTTCACCCGCGCACTTCACACACCCCGCTTTCGTCCACCGCTACAGCGAAGTCGCTACCACAAATTAGAAAGAATATATTCGGACAGATGGGCAACAAGCCTTCTAAACGTCATTTCATACTTACTAATGACATTACCCAGGACTCCATTGCGCTACCGTAGTATCGATATGTCATACATTGCGCTTTTTGATTTACTTTTAATAATATGAAATCTTGGCGCATTTGCTTTCTTGCCCCGGGAGCCCGTCCTCCGCCCACAATACCACACCTCATCCCATCTTTTTCCTAACCTTAACACTTTTGAAGTTATATCGGAAATGAAAAAAGGAACATTGAATTTACGTATTTTTGCTTAGTAACCATTTTTTTAAATTTTTAAATCTATGTTAATATGTCCTCAATGTAACTTTAAGTCAACTGATATTTTTATTTCCTTAAAATAATGACTTACTATGCTAATAAATTAAATTTAGAAAAATTACGCAAAACATACTCGCACTAAAACGACAGCCGCCATGATTGCGACGTCATACCTGCAGTAACATATACTAGATTGCAAACTATTCATCCAATTATAAATGCCCAATAAAGTGTGCGCCTATTATTTTAAGGGGATACATGAATTTTTCAGGGTTCAGTGCTACTCCCATTAGAAATAAATTATTTGAAAGGAAATGAAGATATCATTCAATATTTTGTCTAGATAACCCTTTCAAACTATTTTATTACTCATAAAAACAAAATGGCGACTCAAATATTTATTTTATTCGGTTTTAGTATTTGTTGTCTGTGAAAATTTCAACTGTCTAGCTATCACGGATACATGAGATACCTGATGATAGACGACAGACAGACGGACGTACGGACAGACGGACAGCAAAGTCTTAGTAATGGGGTCCCGTTTTTACCCTTTGGGCACGGTACCCAAAAGAATAAATTAAGATAGGCACTTGTATCCAGAGCCGTAAAATAATTATAAAAAACGGCGGTCGACCTTTTTCATCACGTGACATACAGATAATACAAGTACGATTTTGTTTTTGTTTATGGAAATAAAAATAAATCGTAAGTTTTCGTAAAAAAAATAACACTGATTTTGCTTTTCCTAAAGTAAAGACCTAAAATGGTCTTTACTTTATTTATCAATTTAATTTTTATCCGAAGAGAATGGCCTAGCGTCATTATTTCTGTTGTATGTACTGTTAAGCTCAAAGACCGAAAACGCTCAATGAGTGAAAAAATAGGCCACACGCAATCACGGAACGACCACAATGCATTGTGGCAGTATTGATAAGGGCCACGTTGCGAATTGGAAATATAGGGAAGAAGGAAAACTGACCTGGGTGCGTGGTAACATAGATAGGTGACCACACTTTCATAGCTTTAGCAACCCACCATTAATCAAAAATTTGCCAGTAAACGTCATTTAAATCATTACACTCCTTCAGCAGTTGGGTAAAAATAAGCAATAAATAAAAAATCGCAATGTATGTCATTACTATCTCTATGGGTTATTATTTTAAGATTATTACTATAGTGAACTGCTGACTTATGACAAGACCCTGTTATTATTTGACAGTTTATCAAAGAAATGGCCGTTGCCCGTTTCTGACTGCTTGTCATAGCATCTTCGTTGTCTTATATGATCGCACATACATAGTATAGCCATAATAATCAGATAAAAATTGGGTAAGTGCGAGTCGGATTGATATATCTGTCTGTGTGATAAGTAAAACGAAAGTAAGTAAATAATATAACTATTTATATTTGTGAGTTTGGTTTTTGGTGTTTGTAACTGGCCAAAACTGGGTGTCAGAATTTTTGTGCTACCTAAAGGTATCTGACTTAGCTTGATGTCTTGATGATAGCCATACAATAATGTCAGCCGGGACCAAGGCTTATACGTGGATTCTAAAGTACGAAATAGATCAAGAAATTTTTATGCCACTTTCGGTCACCCATGCAAATATATTTCTTTAATATAATATGCGTAAATCAAACGAACAATTAAAAAAAAGAAATGTGGTGTCGTGGGACACCAGGTAGGAACGAAGTTCCTTCGGCTAATGTAGAATCGACACAATTTGCAAAAGAAAAATCGTGCTCAAAGGTACCTATTATACACTACTCGCTTGTGTATACGACTGTCGCGCCTGCGCACGTCTCATTTAACGGTTTTATTTAACGAGGTCATCCTTACGGTTTTACTATCACATTTTTTTCAGTTCGGTCGCGCAGCAAAATCCCTATCTCCTTCAAGCCTGCCGTAAGGAACTTCGTTCCAAAAATGTATTTACTTTAAGTGATATGAAGACAAAAAGAAGCTAAAGCAGCTCTGAATTACAAAATGATTATATATTATAAATAAAAAGATTACACGGTCTTCCTTCATCTTCTTGAGCCGAAAGTCGAAACACGTGAGAAGTCAAAAGCATCGATTTGTTTTGCTTATACTACATTTATGACGATGACGATACTTATGCATGATAATCGATGTAACACAAATATAAGAAAAGTAAAATAACTAAACAGAAAAAATACATGCCTTCGACAATTAGCCATGAGTTTAATTTTTATCTTCTTATTCTTATATACGTATTCTCTTTTGAAGTGTTTCCTGTGATTGTTTTTGTTTGCCATTATTTCCATGTAGTATTTTCTTGGGCTGGAGCACAGAAGCACAGTCTTCTCGTCTCAATGGAGCGATCACGACTGATTGATGAAACAAAACATGCCTATTACCTCGGGTCATGTGCGATAAAACGAGAGCATTCTGCGCGGAGTAAGAACGTAGTAAGCGCCCAAAAGCGCCGAATTCGTTTTATTTTAATTACTCGTGAAATAAACATTATTTTAAAAAAATGCTAATACGGCTTATAGGCGAAATAATTTTATATTATGTAGAAAAATATTGACTTAGTAACACGCATAGTTTTGTCAAAAAAAGGATTCTAGTTGAAAATTAGACGTAACTTTGCGATGTTTTTCATCACTAAAATATTACGGTTTTATGTTTTTAAAAAGACCAATTTATCTGAAATATAATGTTATATCTACATTAAGAAGACCAGGTTATTTGTGGTTTATTCTCGAGTTTAAAAATCCAATATGCGATGGGCAATTTACCTATAGTCCCCCTCTTAAATGAAAATATAGAAAAAAATAAAACAAGAAACGGACAAGTAAAATTCGTATAGCAAAATTTCGTCTTTAAGATGGGTAACCCTTTGACTTGTCCTTTGCACTTGTTGTGGTAAGCATGTACGTCATAAATATGATGGGTATCTCTCAGCCTACATTGCAATGTTATTCGAGCGTGCATAAGTATTTTTCTCAAATATATACTTATAACTACTTTTAATCAATCCGCGCATTTTAGGTACGTACGATTGACACACAGATCTTAAACATTTTTTACAAGTCCTTGCATAAAAATATAATTCTCTTAGCACAGAATTTTACGCAAAAGAGGAAGAGTGTAAAACACTAAGAAATTTCGCTGTGCTGCAGTGTTTTTTAGTAAAAAAGTTTCAACACTGCAGCACAGCGAAATTTCTTGGTGTTTTACACTCTTCCTCTTTTGCGTAGAATTCTGTGCTGTAGAACACACTATGGGTTGATCGAAGCACTATTTGATTTTCAGTTGGTTTATTGGGATGAACGTTCATTTTTCTTTGAACACGAAGTGGTGACGCTGTCAGACAACACGATAAGGAACACAATTGTTTCTCGACAATATGCCATTGGGAAACACGGTGATTCTACAGAGGCCTTAATAAAAGGACTAGTTGGTGCGGAAACGAGACCTCCTTGTCCAGAGTACATCAAGAATTGGCTTCGAAGCATGGAAATCTCTAGAGAGAACCTAAAGAAAATCAAACCAGTATGAAATAGAAATGACCTATATCTTTGATCGTGATCTAGTGAATTCTATGAACTGAATTGACCTAATAAATTTTTGATAAGTTATGTGCTTGTTTCATTCCAATCTTACCGAAAAATACAACAGAGAAGGAAATCCTAAGCATATAGTATTAGGCAAACATTATGTATATTTACTCCATATATCAATTAGGTATTCTGAGATATTAAAATGTGAGGGACGCAGAGATAGACTGAGCTGCACCACCAGGGTTCCTTTTTTACCATTTTGGTACGAAACGTTACTCATATTTTAAAATTATCACACAACAAATCTTTCTGACTTCTCTTTGACGTCTTTTTAGGGATCCGTACAAAACATGCGTCTGTTTGTCCGTCCGTCCGAAATACGTTCTCTTACGGAAAATCTTTGGCATTGTACGAAACCCTCTCCACGCGAGTTCGACCCGCACTTGGCTGGTTATTTATCGATCTTTTGGCAATGGTCCAGGGCAAAAAGCTTACGTCAGTAACCTAAGTAGGTACTAAAGCTACTTAATTTACGTTAGACTAACGGTAGTCACTTTAGACTATTGACAATTCTTAACGCAAAAACAAATTACTAATTAACTAGACAGACGCACCTAATGATGACTACTTACAATACAATAGGTCTATAATATAATGTAGATGACACGTAGTGATGAAAGCGGTAATTAATGCGTGAACTTGAACTCGAGTGCTGTGGTTTCTCTGCTGCTAACTTCAAGCCATTAAACCGGTTCAGTGACACTACGGGCCGTACTACGCTTCCCATATGTACATAGCAGTACTTTATACCACTCGTCTGTTCCATTACTCTTTGCACTTTGATTATAAAAATATAATCATGTATTGTATCGTCGCGACTGTTGTGGCTATTTTGTACGTTTTGTGGGACGTTAATTATTTCCTGAGGATAGCTTTCACTATAGGAATTGGCAGACTGTTCCAAAAGAAATGCGGAATTAATGAATCTACAACTATTTATGGTAAGTTTTTTGCTATAACATTATTTTACATAATTACTTAATTTTATAAGTTATAGATTTAATTGTACTCTACAACTTGTAACTAAAAGGGGTATCGATCCGATCGTAAAGTAAATCAATGTGAACAACTTTTATAACAGGACCATCCCTGAAATCGCGAAAACAAATTCTATCGCTCCATACATTTTGACACGGTAGGAGGACGGTTTTATATGGAGCTGCAGAATTTATTTTTGCGATTCCAGGGATGGGCCCATAGTAAAATTTGTTCACATGGAATAAGTACGTTTACTCCCTTTTCCGTTGATACAGATTTCGTTACAGATTGCATAATTATTTGACATCGAATTGATGAAATTTTCACTGATAAATAAAATTAAATACTTACTAAATTGATATTTCAAGACAATTTGTCAGAGTTATTAGAAATATTATTTTAGTAGACAAGTAGAATGGATTTTAAAGACAGTCCTCGTAATCTTCTCGTCCTATTATGTGTATCTACTGTGTATTAATCCACACATTCGTTCTACAAAAAAGAGCGCTTTGTCTTACACAAACAATATTAGATTGGAAAATAAATTATTAGGTATTATATTATATGACCGATATTAAAGGTACATACATGATAATGATGGTGCATTTGCAACTCTTGTATAGTAGTGTAGCCACGCTACGGTTAGGTACACGTAACCTACCTACACACACCATATGATAGCTACCTAAGCTACAGTAGAATGTAGAGTCAGAATATGCTAATAAGTACAGTATAATCCTATAGCTACCTACAGCAGTTTTCATCGACATATACATAATAATTGGATATTTGCTTATAGCACATGTATTTCATACATGAATATTCATAAATTATCTTTAAGAAGCGGCCTGCATTCATCGTTTTTAATTTTCGTTTTAGGTACATATACACACAAGTACAAATATAATCAGAAAAAATATACTTACAGTTGAATAGGAATGTGGACTAAAATTTTTGGGTCATTAGATAGATTATTAAAAAATATGGTACCTATACGTATTTCTTTTCTCTAGATAGGTAAGCAAATAATGACAAAGATATAGCGCATTTAAATTTCGCGTGACGTCACGATCAGCTACGATATTTAACCAAAGGTGACGTAAATCACCTCCACTCCGAAATTTTGAAGCGCTGTATTATTGTGAATTTTTACTAATTTGCTAAACGAAAAAATATATTAGGTTGGGGAAAAAGTCTTTTCGCATATAGTATGTATGAACTTGTAATAAAACTACTTTGGCTATACTATTTGTACCTGGCTGGTTTTGGTAATATTTAAAAGTTTAAATTTTAAAGAAGATAATTCCAAATTCAAATTAGGAAAATGCGTGATTTTCATTTGTTTTTCTTACCGTCAAGATGAGTGTATCTAATGAAGAAATTAGATACATTTTAAAATTTTACTACCAAAAAGGTAAAAATGCAACGCAAGCCGCGAAAAAAATTTGCGATGTTTATGAAACTAGTGCAGTGTCTGTGAGAGTAGCACAAACTTGGTTTAAGCGTTTTCAATCCGGAAATTTTGATGTCAAAGATGCACGTCGCTCTGGTCGCCCTGTTACGGATAAAATGGATGCTATTTTTGAAAAAGTGGAGCAGGATCGGCATATCAGTAGTTACGACGTAGCTGAAGAACTGGGAATTGACCACAAAACAGTTTTGGCGCATTTGAAAAAAAATGGGTACACAAAAAAGCTCGATATTTGGGTACCTCACGAGCTCTCTGAAAGAAACCTAATGAACCGTGTACTCATTTGTGATTCTTTATTACGACGTAATGAGACCGAACCATTTTTGAAGAAATTGATAACTGGTGATGAAAAGTGGATCACTTACGACAAGAACGTGCGAAAAAGGTCATGGTCAAAGGCCGTTCAGGCTTCACAGACTGTGGCGAAACCCGGGTTAACTCGCAACAAGGTGATGCTGTGTGTGTGGTGGGATTGGAAGGGCATTATTCATTATGAGCTGTTACCACCAGGCAGGACCATCGATTCAGAACTCTACTGCGAACAACTGATAAGATTAAAGCAAGAAGTTAAGAGAAAGCGGCCGGAATTAATCAACAGAAGGGATGTGGTTTTTCATCATGATAACGCTAGACCTCACACATCTTTAACCACTCAGCAAAAATTAAGAGAGTTTGGCTGGGAGGTGTTAATGTATCCGCCGTATAGTCCTGACCTGGCACCTTCAGATTTCCACCTGTTTCGGTCTCTTCAGAATTCTTTAGGCAGTGTCAGGTTAACATCACGAGAGGACTGCCAAAACTACTTGACGCAGTTTTTTGATCAGAAGCCCCAAAATTTCTATAGCAATGGGATCATGTCCCTACCTATAAGATGGCAAAAAGTTATCGAACAAAATGGTACCTACATACTTTAGTTAAATGTAAATAAACTACTTATATTAAAAAATGTTTTGAATTTTCATATAAAATGCGAAAAGACTATTTCCCCAACCCCATTAGTTCTTTTATTTTTGTATGGAAGCGGATGGTCACATAGAAGTTTTATTAAAATCTGTTTGATTTCAAAGTAGGTTTTTAGTTTTGAAAAATTATTATATATGTTCCTCAATTACTCGAAGACGCCTAAACCAATTTAGAAAATTTTATCTTAATACATTCAGAAATAATCTGAGTGTATAAAAATAAAACGACCGTTAATAAATTTTAACTAACTTTTTATTTATTACAGGTTTCTGTACGACGCAAGATGTGGACATCTTCTTGCGGCACATGAACAACGCGAGGTACGTGCGCGAGCTGGACTTCGCCCGGTTCCATTTTTACGACCGCACCGGCATCTACGCGAACATCAAGGCGGTGGATGGGCACGCTCTGCAGGGCGCCTCCAGCATCAGATACAGGAGGACCATCCCTATATTCACCGCCTACAAGGTTGAGACTAAGGTAAGGGTTGAAATACATTTTCAGTCATTGAAGCGACTAACAGACCTCAATGAAACATTCGATTTAGAACAAACAGCTCGTCCATAAAGGTAAATATTCAATAAAGACTACTTCTATGGGTCAGTCGGATCACTTGGGGAGACTATCTAACCTTTAATATTTATTTTAATAGTAATAAAAGTCTTGACCCACTCCTGTAACTCATAGGGGTTACAGGAGTGGGAACTTATAAATAATATAAGCCGGCACTTATAAGGTCCTATCGGCAGCCTTGCCGATAAGACCGTATTTATAAGAGCCGGCTGTCAGCCTGTTCTGATACTGAGTCTAAACTCGTATAGAATAGGTATTTTTTAATAATATAAATGTATTAGCACAGATTAACACGAAAACTAGGTCTGTATGTGTGTATGCAAAAGATCAAGGATACCTTTTTATATTTAATGAAACTCAGCATTCAACGACGACTCGCACTTTATCGAGACATCGAATTCACAAATCTTGTTATTAATTGCAGTTGGTGTACTGGGAGGACAAGACGCTATTTATTGAACAAAAGTTCATTACCCTGAGCGACGGGTTCGTCCGTGCTGTGGTTCTTTCTAGACAGAACCTCATCAACGTGGACGCTGCCACTCTCTTTAGGGGAATACCCGGCGCCGACCAAAAGCCAGAGTGCCCGGAGGAAATCAACCACTGGCTACAGGCCATCGAAGTTTCTAGCGCTAAACTAAGGAAGAAGGATTAATTAAGAAATATGTACATATAAATTATGAAACTTGAACTTATCTAGTTTAATAAGAAACATTTTTTATTATATTTCTGAATAAAAATGAAAGGTTGTGGGACCTGCTTTGCCTTTTTAAATCTGAATGTAAAAACAACATCAGCATACAGACAGACAGATGTTAAAAAGTGCAGCGTGAGACAAGTATCGAATTACGCGTTGTGCAGCACTCCATCATGTCGCGCTCCGTGTAAAGTTACTGTTTACAAAACCTGCGCTTTATGAACAGAGTAGGTATTAGGATTTATAGCAGTAGGGATGTTACAAACAGATCGATTGTCGACCTTACTGTATAGACATGATGGATTAATAACATTATGATATAAGTGCGTTATGGTGGTCATAACACACTAGGCGGATTTTGCATATATATGCAATTTAATAGAGCCGAGTGTGTTTAACCAATATACGCACGTATATCGTACGACGTTTTCAACACACTTGCGAGGAATAATACCCCATAAACTGAACTTTTTGATTTTAAATAATCTCAACCATAAAACTGTGATGCACACTGTTATTTTCCGTCTTACTTTTTAAATCAGCGCGGCGCGCTGCCTACTGGCTGGCGGCGTGCGGCGAGCAGTCAGCATCGGCCGGCGGCCAGTTCGAAATTTGAAAAAAAAAAAAGTGCGTTTATGGATTATGGAATATAAATTCACTATTTGCGTTTAAAACGCACGCGTGTTATTTGAGCTGATTTATATATCTAAAAATGGTGAAATTAGATCCACATTACGAGCAAGGGTGTTGAAAAATAATGATACAGTGATTCTGGGATGTTATTTATACGAATGTGGTCTAAATAGGAGTTCCAATTTTATTTTCTTACTTAGCAATCATTTGCTAGAGGAATACTGTAAAAATGCAATCACTGGTTGAGCTGATTATCTAAGTATAGTTTAATTGATAACACGTAAGTAAGTTAGTAGTTATGTATCATCATCATCCTCTGTAACCTTCTATATCACTGCTGGGAATTTATGCCTCTTTCAGAGATCAAGAGACCGCCCGTATCATTGATGAACCGGCGGCGGTGTAAGGATATATTCTGTCTAATTTGTGGCGGTGTACGGCGGCCAGTGTTGCCAGTCCCTGCGTCGGGTATCGGACGATTCGCTATCTGAAATGGGACGATTTTTGGACAAAAAGGACGGCTGGAGCAAAATCATATTTCGCCGCCCCATGTTGGTTTTAGCGCATAGGGCTGGAGAAATACTTTGCGGCGAACACACAGGCAAAAAAACCAATAGGTAGGTACGGAAGATAATCACACCATCCATCCATCTAGTGTCACTTTTAAGTAGCGAGCACTCAATCACAATTTATGTCTTACAGTCCCACCCCACTATCTATCACTAACCTCACTGTCTGTTCACTAAAATCACTGTTATTGAGTAAACTCAACTTAATTTCAATAAAATAGGCAATTCAATTCAACTCAAACTCAACAAACAAAATTCAAGCACTTGCTTGCAATGAAGTGAAGTGGTGTGTGTGTGGTGGTCTGTGGTACGGCTGCGGTGTGCCGGCCGGCCTAGCCTAGGTAGGAGTAGGACACATAATTGTGTTTGTGTGCATGAAAGGAATGACAGGCAAGGCAAGCGATACGGGATCACTGCGCGTGGAAAAAGGATGGCAAAACAATATCGTCAGCAGTCTGAAGTTCTCGCATTACGCGCTGCACCTTTCTTACGTTTCATTTCACACATTTACTTACTTGATGAATAAAACGAAACGCATTATTTTTTTGTAATGAAGTATTAAAAAATATATATTCTGTATGGCTATTTGAAAAATGGCTAAAAGGCAGATGACAAACGCCGTAAAAAAAATAAAAATAAAAAGATATTTGAAAAGGGACGGATTATATGAACGGACATCGAAGGGACGTTGCGATGTCTAAACGGACAAAAATCGTCCCTTTTGGGACGTTCTGGCAACGCTGACGGCGGCAGGAATGCGTGTGAAGTAGCATAGTTTTTTGGCTTACTTTATTAGGCGTCTGTGTTTAGGAAATCGGTCGACCACACACATGACATCGGTATATTATGACTATTACGTTTTGATATTTTTTTTAATTAAAAAGGAAGAAATAAATACTTAGAGTAAACGTATACCTATCTATCTATAAATAGACAAAGTCGAATTTTTTAAAAAGAATTTTTTTAGGATTATGAATAAGGAAAAAAAATTAGGCAATTTCCAACTTTCCATATACACCATTATTTTAGTAAATATTCTATACATAAACTATACAGACTAAAAAATAATAAATTCATAATTAAACTACAATTATGTATTAATGAGCAATTATCATTTAAAACTTTGATAAGTTCCGTTTGGTAAGATAAGGTACGTAATTACACGATTGATATACTTACGCAAGTCTGAAGATCTAGTTAGTTGACCTATGTGATGGTTGCAAAAGGAGATCTCTACGAAAATGATTTAACTGGTTGATGTTATGAGCACAAAAACGAGTTATGTAGTAGTTCTAAATTAGGCTATCCAAAAATGTCAAGTACCAAAGTGGCGGAGAGAAGTAGAGCGGCGGCAGTGGCGCTAACCGCGTGTGTCGTGTCGTGCAACAATAACAGAATATCCATTAGCTTTACAAGTCGTCACTAAAAATACTATTTACGATCTAAAAAAGGACACTACGTTTTTTCTTCGTAAGCAATGTTAAGAAAAACAAATTACTCAAATATAAATAAATAGGTATGTTATTGAAATCGCAAATTTTATCAAACAATTGGTTGACGATATACCTAACTTTAAAAGTAAAGAATAATATTTTTAAACTGGGTTTACAGGTTTGTGAAGGTACATATTATGTATTCGAGAATATATATTTTTTAAAGCGGCAATTACATACAAATAATACATTTTCTTTGAAAAATTATGTATACAATGACCATCAAATTATCTGTCATTTCACTAAATACCTCTTTGACTTCGTAATGAATGATGCTCATTATGACATTGTTGAGGACAAGTTCCGTAGATTTACCTATCATAATAATTATAATATATTTTATAGGAAATCATAGAGGTAAGAAATAACCAGCCAAGTGCGTGTCGGGCCACGCGCAATGTAGGGTCCCGTTGTTACGAGGTCACGCAACTAGAAACGTTTAAAAACTTATTACTGCTATGAATGTTTTACGTGTCCATATACAACGGTACAAGGCAAGATTAGAAATAAAATTACTCGTCCTTTACATGTATGGGAGCTTCCCTAAAAAAAAAGTTATCGAAGTTTTTTTTGCTACTTTTTTGCATGACTAATAATTACACAAACTCATGCCAATTTGCAGCTTTCTAGTACTTTTAGTCTCTGGGAATACTCTAGGAATCCTAATAAAAAGCTAAGAGCAAATTCAGCGTCCTTAATTAGTGTTTGAGCGAAAATTCTAACATTTATTCCGTCACGGATCCCAAACTCCAAAGTATGTTTAGAGCAATTATAATAAAAACGTTTGTCAACTGCGCGTATAGCGATATCAAACACGGCCCTAGAGTGTTGGTGCAATGCCTGGCGCATTGCCCAGCCTTGTGCTCCACCATGATTGACGTACAAACATTTCTGCCCCTCGAGCTTTTATTGCAAACAATTGTCAATCAATACTTTAACACGACGTACTGTTTGGCATTAGTCGCAGATAAGGATATTGATTGCACCTACCCGGTAAGCTTTACTTACATAGCTCCCGGTGATATTCAAAATTTGACGTCTCAAATGCTGGAAGTATCTGAACAAGGCTGTTCGGATTACATAGTTCAAATCAGGGAACCGGAAACGTTCATGGTGGCTTTCGAAGAAGTCAATCAAATGGGTAATATAAGAAGAAGTGACAGAAAAGTTATATTTTTGCCTTACGAAGAAGATGAATTTTATACAAAAAAGTTACTAGACGTTCTATCTTTGATACAAACGAGCTTTTTGGCGAATCTTTTAATAATTTTACCGACTGTAAATATAAATCACGTAGAATGTGAATCATATGATTTGGTGACCCATAAGTATGTTGGTCCAAATAATGAGACCAGCCAACCATTGGTTTTGGATAGATGGAACTCTTGCACACATAAATTCCATGAAAATGTAAATTTGTTCCCCCATGATATGTCAAACCTATTCGGAAAAGGTTTTAAGGTGGCTTGCTTCACTTACAAACCTTACTCATTATTGGATTTGGACACAGCAGTAGAACCAACTGGCCGCGATGGCACGGAGATCAGAGTCATGCATGAGTTCTGCAGGTATGAAATTTATAATGTTTACAAATAGTACAAATCATTTGTCATTTATATAGGCACAGATGAAGTAGGTACCATCATGAGATATTGTTTTCATGTTAGCACCACTGAAGTTAGGATATGATTGTTCGTAGATTGAGCACCTAATTCTGTTTTTTACTTAGTAGTTGGAATAATAGGCCCTACTTATCGAATAAACCGACCTAATAAGATACATATATACAGTCTGATTAATAGGAAAACTAATAATGTACTCGTTCAGGTAAATTCAACTTTGGCTAACGATACGTAAGCTTTTTTTTGGATAACCAAATGATGAGTATAATATATATAGATAGATGAAAACACGTACGATTTTTTTTACTGACAAAGAAAGCTTCTATAGAGTTAAGTGTAAATAAAATTCGATGACATGATATCGGGAAACCGAAATTATTTGTTCTTTGATTTTGATTCCTTTGCGTGTTTCCGCCATGTGCCACCAGTTAGTTCATGCAAACTATAGCCTGCGCGCCCACCCCCTACCGTTAGCCCCATCATACCTGCCTCTAACAGAGCACTCGCCACCTACAGATGCATGCACCGCCCATGCTATTGCATCCATTGTGGTCGCAACAACATCTGCCGTCGTACACGAGCATGAAACTTTAACTTCTGTATTTTAAATTCTATTTCACCTAAATTTATTTTAAATAACGAAATTATTTGTAAAATTTTATTGCTTTGTTTTAGATGGGTGAATTGTACGGTTCAAATAATAAGGGACGACGAACACGAGTGGGGAGAAATATTCGAAAACCGTACAGGTGTCGGGGTGCTTGGCAATGTGGTGGAAAACCGTGCAGATGCAGGCATATGTATGTCGATACAATGTGTATTCCTGCTTTATCAAAATTTATGTTTAGTAGTTATGTTATCTTATGAATGACATTTTAGGACCGCGTTATCTCAATTCGGTGGAAGCCGTCTTATAGGTAAGTATGTAAGTAGGTACCTGAAACCATTAAATAATAAATAATCTAAAATATAAGATCAAAATAGCTTAGTTCACAAATAAAAATATCGTAGCATAGTTAAGTAAAATCATTTTCAAATCTTCCGCGTATGTTCTGTTTTTTTACATTCTAATTTATCTATTGGTTTCAGCTGCTTTATATTCGTGGTTCGAAGAATACGTACTTTTAGATTTCACAATCCCGACAGTAAGAACTGCTATAACATGTGTCGCCCCTTCACCTAGGTAAGCTCATACCTCTGGTATTTTTAAATCCAAAGATCAAAAAATAATTTGTCTATAATTTCTCTTGAGAGAAAGATGGAATTTTTTGGGGGAGGCCTACGCGTCTACAGGATGCGCTGATGCCGATGATTAGGATGACACAAAAGTGTATAGGTATTGTTATTTTTTGTAATCAGTATATAGGCTTATAAATAATAAATAAATAGTTTCTCTTATATTTTCAGATTATTAGGAAGTTGGGAAATACCTTTGATGCCATTTTCGCTGTTCATGTGGATAGCCGTGCTCTTTACTTTGGTCTTCGCATGTGTAGCTCTAACTGTTGCTCAAGGTTGCTCTACGGATAGAGTCCTTCTTACTACATTTGGCATGTTGATAACACAAGTATGTTCTTTGGTCTAGAATTCAGAACAATATAAAATTCTTCTATCAGTAGTTAAGATCTTTTTATGAGTTTGTAAATTAATGTTCTTTGTCCAATATTTAAGTATGTTTTGGACCAACGATTAAAATTTGCTTATGAAGGAACTAATAGCTAGGCAATGTGGCATTTTTATAAAGCAAACAATGAAATGTATGCCTATTGCAAATAGAATACGGTTAAATTGCTTTCTTTTAAATGAACCAACGTATAATGTCGTTTGCTTAAAAAACAACTACTAATATTCTCCTCTTGAATCGGTGTTAAAATAAAAGTTAATCAAGTTTACATTCGTAAAGACTTCCTATGTAGGTACACCGGGTGTAGATGGCTGAAGAACCAATAAAATGTCGACCTTCATATGTACAAATTCTCCAATTTGTACATATGAGGGTCACAAAACTTGTGTATTAAAATCACGATTGTTTAAAACACCTTAATGTTATATCCTATAATTATTATTATATATATCTTCTGTAACTGCCTATATCAGTCCACAATTACTGGTCTAAAGGAAACTCCCAATAAAGATACTAATTTCATCATATTTGATTATATTATACTTATATCATATAATTATTCTATTTTGGATTATAAACAGATATGGCCAAATTGTAAATGAAAATATTTAAGATATCTTACTAGAGAATAGCATTTTACTCTTCCACCTTGTTTTTTAGTCTCAGCCTACCGCTGCCGCCGGCAAAACTTGGCGTGTCCGCAGAGTTACTACCTGGCTTTTAATATCCGGACTAATTTTAGACAATGCATACGGAGGTGGATTAGCGTCAGTTTTTACTGTACCTAAATATGAACCTTCAATAGACACTGTCCAGGACTTAATTGATAGGAAAATGGAGTGGGGGGCAACACATGACGCCTGGGTGTTTTCTTTGACGCTGTCGGAGGAAGTAAGTTATTTTTTCTTATTTCAATATATTGAATGTAAGTACATAATATAATAAATAAACCGGGTTACGCCCTGCATAAGTAACCAGGTACTTACGTCAACTAGTTTAAATTGATAGTCCTCTTATTTTTTAGCCACTGATAAAACAGTTAGTGAGCCTCTTCAGAGTGAAGTCAGCGGACGAATTGAAAAAGAAAAGCTTTACAAGAAGCATGGCTTATTCGATAGAAAAATTACCTGCTGGTAAAATTATCATTTTATACATAGCGTCAATTAGTTACTAGCATCTGGGGGCACGATAATACCCATGCTAAGTGGAGCAAAAGCAAACAACAAACAAAAGCACAGCAGAAGCATAATTTTCTCGAAGCAATTCGAGGTACTTTTAATACCATCAACTTTGTAAGAAGATAGAAGGCTAAATCAGTTATCGAAGAACGTTCTGTATCTAGCTAAGTACAAATTCTTTGTATGTACCTATAGTTTGAAAAGAACTGGCGAAAGGTTGCCACTGACAGAGATAATTGGAAGATTATAGGGGACATTGGGACACAATAGGCAAGTAAAAAACAAATAGTTTGCGAACAATCGCAAGCCGAAGATCCTGATTTACTCACTCATCGATTATCAAAATTCAAGAAAACGAGTAGGTACCTACACTTACTTCTCTAACTTTGACAATCTCCGTGGCGTAGTGGTCATCATGCTAGTCCGCCACCCAGACGTTCCGGGTTCGATCCCCGGTCAGGGCAAGTTGGAAAATGGCCTTTTTCAAATTGTCCTGGGTTTGCGTGTTTATCTATATATGTATTTGATATAATATAGTAGCGTTGAGTTAGTATCCCATAACACAAGTCTCGAACTTACTTTGGGGCTAGCTCAATCAGTGTAATTTGTCCATATATATTTATTCCAGCAGATTTAGAAACTTTGGAATTTATGTATTAAGCAAAAAGAAAAGGTAGTCTGCCAGTATATAAAATGTATTTTGTGGTAGGTACCTACCTACTTGTTAAAAGATTCTTTCTACCGTTAAAAGTTTTTAAGATCACAATCCATGTAAGAAACTAAGTCCATTTAAAAGTAAAATTACTTGGCAATTCCACAGAAACATAATTTTTTAGTTTTAAATTAATTCATAATTTTTGTTTTAAGGTAATTTTGCGGTTGGGGATTACATAACTAAGGAAGCTTTAATTAATTTATCCCTAATGAAAGAAGATTACTATTATGAGCAATGTGTAGTAATGCTACGAAAAAGCTCTCCATACACGGAAAAAATAAGTAAATTGTTAGGCCGTCTTCACGAATCCGGCTTATTATTAGCTTGGGAAACTCAGGTAAGTACGACAAATAGAAATGGTAAATGGAAGCGACTCACATGCTGTCCCGTCTCAACCATGCGTAAAGTGGGATAAGGTAAGGAAAGTGAAGAAACTCATGTCAGTTAGACTAGTCAAATCGGAAGGTACGATACGAGGACCTATTTATATTGCTTCTTATGTCAATTTGGGCTTATGGGCTCTTTCGGCTGAAATATTGATATTGATGATCAAAGAAAAAGGCTAATAATGACAACTAATTAACACTGGTGTGCATGGCTAGAAAGGGTAGGACCACGCGGGCGTAGTTACGGGGGGTCCGAAGGTCCAAAAGGTACGGACGTAAAGGCAAGGACAGTGATCCTATAAGGGTTCAGTTTTTTTTCCTTTTTTGTACGGAACCCTTAAAATTATCATGGCTTGGTATAGCTTCCAAACGGATGGATCGATTTCGATGAGGATTTTTTTACGTGAAAGCAAGTTCCCTTGCTGTGGTTCTTAGCTGTATTTTTAAGGGGGTAAACGCTTGGATTTTTAAATTTACTTCACAAATAATAGATGGCGCTACGGATATCTCGGATGGAATACGTGTAGTTCCAGCACTCATCACCAGATGATGTCGTCGAGGGTTTTTTAATTTGCTTGGCAAATTATTTTTTTCTTCTTCTTTTTTTTAGGTTGCTTTAAAACACATGAATTACGAAGTTCAACTGGAAGTCAGACTCTCACGTTCACGTAAGGATGTTGATACCGTCGAACCACTTAATTTTAGACATGTAGTGGTAAGTAGGTAAACTTTTATATTAGAGAGAGTACCTACCAACGTATGAGTACCTAAGTCACACCTAAGTGCATATTGTTACTTATTGAAAGCTAAGTTGTTTATAAAGGTATAATTACCTTAATTCTACCTGAATCTGATCGACTTATACTCGTTGGTGTAGTAAATGGGTAGATATCTCGATATCTAAACTAGTTACTTTATGGAGGGATCACTGGTAGATAGTAGATACCAAAGTTTAATATTCTTGCATCCTTCGGATTATGTAACTATATAGAAAGGTACCTAATATTATATTAATCCTACCGTCCATCGTAAGTAATTATTTTCAATAATTTTTCAGGGAATTTTCTTTATTTACGCATTTGGCGTTTTAATGTCAGCGGCGCTCTTCTTCACAGAGTTAATATGTAATAAGAAACTTAAAAACATCTTAAACACTTAAATATGCAAAATACTTTGATAAATTACAGATTTAGCGAATTGTCTGTTAAGAAACAAAGAAATCATGTACAAACTAGAAAAACTACAAGTACTAATTTCGTAAAAAAGAAGATTGAAAATGATATCTAATGCCACGTACTTAACCCTTAGAATGGCCTAGTGATTTTTTGTTCTGTCTACTTTGGTAAAATACAGGGTGATGAAAAAAGTAATTCTTGTTTTATTTTTATTTCTACTGATTCTTGGAAAAATAACCATGTGGTCCCTATATATATGAGCACTGCCCGCTACCCGAATGGAAATGGGGTCTCTGTGTGGCCTGGCCACTGTCCTGTAAGTTAACTTCATACCTATTAAGGGTAAGCTATATTACTGTAAATGAATTGTTGAGTGTTGACATAATGAAAAGAAAAAAGTGTTAATATTAAAAAAAAACTATTATGTGTGTTTAATTATGTGTGTTTTGTCAAAATTACGAGTGGTTGCAAATCCTTGCGGTATCGATGATATACCTACCATATTATATAAATAGTGTGCAGATGAGCTGACACTACCTTTCACGTTGCTGATTAATCAATCTTTCACTGAAGGTACGTTTCCGGATCTCCTTAAAAAAATCCTTGGTGAAACCGATCCATAAAAAAGGTAAAAAGACCGACCCTCGAAACTTCCGCCCCATCGCAATTCCCTGTACCGCATTTAAAATATTTGAAAAAGCTATGGGCAATCAAACATACGAGTTTTGCGAAAATTTTAATATTTTTGGTAAGTATCGGTCTACTACACTAGCGACATACAAATATGTACAAAAAATACTGGAGTTATTGAACGAAAAAAAATACGCGATAGATACTATGCTTGATATGACCAAAACATATGACAATATCCAGAATAATATTCTACTAGATAAACTTTACGGGGTAGGCATCATAGGCATCGCTCACGCACGCCTGGTATAAGTCGTAGGTACTTGGAGAATCGGGAACAATATGTGGAAATAGAACATTATGACCAAAACACCGGAACTACCTATAGCCAAGTAAGATCAGATGAACAGTTCATGAACTGTTTTATTCCCCAGGGAAGCGTTTTCGGTTGTTTGCTATTTTTAATTTACATAAACGACCTACCACAAACCCTAACCCAGACTTGCGTACTATTTGCGGATGACATTTCACTACTAACTCCTTACACAAATCATGACAATTTAAATCAACTACTAACCCAAAATATTGACTCTGTTGTATCGTGGCTATCTGACCATAATCTCGAGGTAAACTTCGCAAAAACCAAATTGATACAATTTAGACCATACCAGAAAAAGGCCCTTGACATAAATATTAACTACGGTGGAATCAAACTTGAAAGTGTCAATAGATTCCAACTACTCGGAATAGTTCTAGATACGCATATGGACTGGAAAGCCCACGTTGATTGTCCAGATTTACCTACGCACTTCAAGAATTGAAAAAAAAAACGACTGAAGCAAATAGACTACTCTAAATAGAATAATCGCTAATATTGAAAGTAGAGAGAGCTGCAAGCCATATTTTAGGATCCTCAAAATGTTGACTGTAACATCAATTTATATTTTGGAGGCCTGCACGTTTGTCCGCAGATACCCCCAATTTTATACAAAGAAGAATGACTTACCGCGACGTTACCCATTAAGGAAAAAAAAATCAATTAATATAACTTTCTTCAAAAATGGAAATCTTTAATTCTGGGCCATTAGCAATGACTACTAAAATATATAATACCTTACCGGACAGCCTAAGGGCAGAGAAAAAGGATTCTTTATTTGTAAAAAGATCGAAACAGATACTTACAGAAAAGATTTATTATATGGTAAACGAGTTTTTAAACGATAAAGGAATATCCAACTGACTAGAACTAAAATTTACAATATTAATTAACACAAAACAAAATACTTAGGTGGGTATTTCCAATTTAATAAATTTAATAATTTAATATATTTTTTTAACTGACTTACATATAAATATACTCATAGAAATAATTTATATAAGTAGATTTAAACTTGACATTTAATTGGAATTGATAAAATTGACATAGTAAAATCAAATAAATAAATAAAAAAGTGGTAAATTAAAATTGCATGTAATAAAATAATGATTTATGCGATAATATGATATTAAATAAATAAATAAAAATAACCTCTGCTTATAATGCTACTAAATATTAATGAATAATTTTAAATGGTATTTTTATTAATTTATGTAATAAATTTTTCTTGTTCTAGAACACCCGCTTGCCGTTCCATCTTATCTTTGCAACACCCAAAAGGGTTCATATTGTACCTTATAATGATGCACGGAAGGATTCTAAAAAAGATTTTTTCAAAAGTAATATGGGTAATTTTTTGGCTACTGGAGGACACTTCAAAGTGACGATACCAACTTTCAGACGCTTTCTGTTTGGCTCGGCAGACGCCGATATTTAGGGACAACAATCAAGTGCACATATTAATATTATAATCTCCCAAGAAAGTACGGTGGGTCAAAATAACCGGCCAAGTGCGTGTCGGGCCACGCGCAGTGTAGGGTTCCGTAGTTGCGAATGCCCACTTTGAGTTCTATCCGTCACGCAGACGGATAGAAATTGGCGTCAAAGTCATAACACTCCACTTTTTTGTTGAGGTTTAAAAATAAAAATATATGTGTCTTGAGTAGTGTTTTTGTATTTTTTTCTTTACACTGTTTAGACTTGTCCCAGTAGGAAAAGTTTTTCGTAATAATAAATTCATTAACCCTCATTCCTTTTTCCGAATAAAACACAATTAAGAAATGACTAAGTACATAGGAACAATGATTAAGTACTGTTGTCGGAGACTTAAATCGAGTTTCCCAACAAGTTGGTCTTAAAATGAACATGGACAAAACGAAAATAAACATGCATCTTTTCTTTCACTCCGCTCGAGCGCGAATCAAGACCTGGAGTAGCATTTTTGAAATCACTTGTCACATCACGAATGGTTTACGTATGCGTATCCAAACGGGCACATTTTTGAAATGATAGTTTGCGAAGGATTTGCAACGAGTGGTCTCGACCACTCGTAATTTTGACATTTGTGTCGCAGATATGTCAAAGAAACCTTTCATAAAGAATCCGTTTCATTTCGTGCTGCTTTTTTATAAGTGGTGAAATTCTTAAAAGAAACCATAGACATATTTTCGATGTTTTCTGCGTAAAACTATATTGTTTTTCGCTGACACGATGGTTTAAAAATACGTCAGAATTGTTTTTTTACGCGAGTGGTGAGTTGGAAAACTACACGTTTTGTGTTTCGGTAAGTCCTTAAATGAAAAATAGCACTCCGCGCCATGTTGCGCTCGAGTCTTTATGTAGACTTAAGTGCTCTAGTCTGGGGGTCTTGTTGGAACGAGTCGAGCTGTGCAATTTGTCAGCCAAGCCTAAAATTTAGGATTTAAAAGACTCGAGTTCTTTAAATCTCTAGATAAGCGTCACATTTTCCGGGTCTTTTATTTTCATACGTAAACATATTCAAAGTCACACATTTATCCATGCACAATATTGCGCGTTATTATGTTTTTTTCCGAAGCATAGAACACAAAAATCGTGACCTACATCATTGTAAAATATGTTGATGATGATTGTTTATTATATAGGTAAATGTTTTGTAAACGAGTATTGTGAGTCTTGTGTAGTATGGAGTATCGTATTGTCGATATTAGATTTATGCACGTTTCATGCACTAGGAAAGACATCCAAATGGCATTATTCATTTTAATCCAACCAAGTTGAATTGGAAACAATAATACCAAGAAAAGAGACTTTGACCAGATATTTAATTTCACAGGATAAAAAGACATCAGTTTGACACTAATGACACTCATTTAGTGACACCACGATAAAATCAAGAAAAGAATACCTTTACTTGTTTCAGTCACCCATTTATCAAAAATCTTTTTCGCCGTGTAAGATTGCTAATGTCAGTTATTACTTAAAATGACAAAATAATCAGATATTTTTTTATATCTCTTATCTCTGTTCCGAATAGTTCTCTGTTCTCTGTTCCGCCTCTAGAAAGAAGTGATCAATCAAGTGACAGTGCTGCCAAAATGGGCGCAAAATCTAGCGTTTTTTTGCGTGTTTACTTGTTTAGCGCTAGTTTTAATTTTTAACGCTTAGCTTAGCAATAATCTAGCGCTTTTTAATTTATGTCATAGCAACACTACTAAATTTATTTGTACCTTCTTGTGTTGTAAACTTGTGAACTTGTGACTTGTTGTGACATGGGTTGGAAACTTGGAACATCCGAAAAATATTGTTAGACAAAAATGATGAAGCTGGCCCTTTTTTTTTTTTTTTTTTACGGAGGAAAGATCCCTATTACGGATACCCGTCAGCATGCGGGGGAGGCTGTCGGGCTAAAAAACCTCCGGAGTTCCATCTCAACCGCTTTTGCCGGGGACACGGGAACGGAAATACATCCGCGGCGTCACAGCGTCCCCCCCACTCACCAAGTCGGCACGTCCGGAACTCACGGACGCGCCGTACCTCCTCGGGCCAATTGAGAGGCGGCAAACTCCCACGCAGTCCACCGCCTGTGGACCCATGGGAGCCAGATAAACCGGCTCCCAGCGGCGGAGAAGATGAAAGGCTCCGCCGCTTACCCCTCGCCGCAAACGCGGTGCGGCACCGCTCGGTCGCGGAGGATAGGGAGAGCGGCAACGTAACACCGACACTCCTCCTCCTCCGCGACCGATCTCCATCCACAGCCACGGCGGTGTGGCCCCGCCTGAAGCGCCGGGAGGGCAATGAAACATTCCCCCCCCGGCGGCCCCACCCCGGGTGGGGGGAGAACTTCCCACTCCCCCGCCGCCCCATTGGGCGCATCCCTACAGGCTCAAGGCCGAAGCCGAGCCCGCGGGAGCGCCCCTCCTCGGGTGGGGGGAGAACTTCCCACTCCCCCGCCGCCCCAATGTGGGCGCTCTCTGCTGGTTGACGAAAGCAGGAGCGCCCCCTCGCGGGTTCCTCTTAGCTTCCCCGTGGCCACCGACTACCACGGGTGCTGAGCCCCCCCGGTACGACAAACCGGGAACCCATTGGGGGGGGGGTGATGAAGCTGGCCCTAGTTCAACTATTTTAATTTAATCAATTTAATTTCAGATGGTTGATTTTTGTTTTTTCGTTTATATTTCACTCAGGAAAGAAATGAGAGAGATCTTTGCCCGGCAGGTGTCAAGGGACACCCAATATAAATATATATAGGTCTAAATTAAATTCAAACTCTTTTCTGCGTTCTAAAAACAAGTTTTTATTATCTTCATAAATTTGAATGAACAAAAAGTGCCGTTACAACTTTTGGTCTTCATTTTTTCCGTCTACCTCTCTTTCGCAACGCGCGATAGGGATCTTCGTTCCAAAAATTCAAGTAAAACCTGAACATAATTTATAAAATGTAAAGCGCGAAATCTAGCGGATTTTCTAAAGTTTTAGCGCTCAATCAGATTTTAAATTTGGCAGTACTGTTAGGTGATCAAATCAGTGTGACCATGTGTGGCAGTATCCTGCCTTTTTGGCAGATTCCGCCCTTTATTTTACTTTTTACATGTTTGTTTGATGTTTTAGAAATCCGGCAGTATTTGGCAGAATATTGCTATTTAAGCTGGCAGATTTGGCAGTATAGTCTACAAAAGGAGCAGTATCGACAAAAAAAGCAGTAGGTAGGAATTTTATAAAATCAATGGCAACATTTTCGACGAAGAATTTGGTTCGGGGATTTTTTATAACATCTCTTCACTTCAAAAGTGCGATTTCTGAAACGTATGGTTTTTGTATGGGAAAACCAATCGTTTAGGTGACTCCGCGTTTCAGAAATCGCACTTCAGGGAATCCATTTTTGAAATCACTTGTTACATTACGAATGGTTTACGGGAGCGTTACCAAACGGGCGCATTTTTGAAATGATCGTTTGCGAAGGATTTGCGACGAGTGGTCTCGACCACTCGTAATTTGACATTTGTGGCGCAGATATGTCAAAGAAACCTTTCATAGAGTATTCGTTCCGTTTCGTGCTGCTTTTTTGTTCGTGGTGAAATTCTTAAAAAACCATAAACATATTTTCGATGTTTACTGCGTAAGATAATATTCAAAGATTTAAATGTTTATTCAGGAATAAGACCTTTACAGGCACTTTTACACGTCAATAAGTATAATTTATGTTACGTGTAAAGTATATTAAAATTTAATTTATTTTTAAAGAAAAGCTACCGATACCAGCACTTCGTAACGACCACTGCTGAGAAGAAACTCATTTTCACAGTATTGGTCGCCTACTCGCCAGAAGGGCTTTGTCATATTATTATAATTGTCTTTTAATTAATAAATACTTATAATATAATACAATGTTTACACATTTTAACATGTAATGCTTGCGAACAAGTAAACAAATATAAATAGCATAGTAAAAAAAAGAAATGTGGTGTCGTGGGACACCAGGTAGGAACGAAGTTCAAAAGTTCTTGTGTATACGACTGTCGCGCCTGCGCACGTCTCATTTAACGAGGTCATCCTTACGGTTTTACTATCACATTTTTTTCAGTTCGGTCGCGCAGCAAAATCCCTATCTCTTCGTTCCAAAAATATTAATGAGTCAAAAAAGCGAAGTCGAGCTGACCAGTCCCTCCCGGCAGCACCCGTTCACGAGTTGACGCACGGATCAGCCATCGTTAAACTCAACCATATTAGAGGGAATCCAACGACCCGACCAGCGATGCCACCACCGGATTGGACATTTTAGTAAGCATGAAAAACCCGAACTCGCAGACCTTGTCAAGAGAAAATATTAATTATATGTTGGTCACTTATTGACTGCAGAGCATTTACATGTTTTTACAGTAAGCTTATTATAGTAACAGAAAATGCAGCTATTTATGTTTCATGTGTGGAGTGTAATGGAAAATGTTTAGGAAGTATCCACGCGTTTTTATATTGTTTTTCGCTAACATGATGGTTTCAAAAATACTTCCGAATTGTTTTTTAGGCGAGAGGTGAGTTGGAAAACTACAAGTTGGTGTTTCGGTGAGTTCTTAAATGAAAAATAGCACTCCTGAAACGTGGAGTCACCTAAACATATGGTTTTTGTATGGGAAAACCATACGTTTAGGTGACTCCGCGTTTCAGAAATCGGACTTCAGGGGACCCGTTTTTGAAATCACTTGTTACATTACGAAATCTTACGCGAGCTTTACCAAACGGGCGCATTTTTTAAATGATCGTTTGCAAAGGATTTGCAACGAGTGGTCTCGACCACTCGTAATTTTGACATTTGTGGCGCAGATATGTCAAAGAAACCTTTCATAGAGTATTCGTTTATTTCGTGCTGCTTTTTTGTTCGTGGTGAAATTCTTAGAAAACCATAAACATATTTTCGATGTTTACTGTGTAAGACAATATTGTTTTTAGCTAACATGACGGTTTCAAAAATACTTCCGAATTGTTTTTTAGGCGAGAGGTGAGTTGGAAAACTACACGTTTGTGTTTCGGTGAGTCCTTTAATAAAAAATAGCACTCCCGAAGTGCCATTTTTCAAACGCGGAGTCACCCAAACTAATGGTTTTACCATACAAAAAACCATACGTCTAGTGACTCCGCGTTTGAAAAATCGCACCACTGGAGTGCTATTTTTCATTCAAGGAGTCAGCGAAACCCGAAACGTGTAGTTTCAACTCACCGCTTGCGTAAAATATCATTTGATCATATTTTTGAAACCGTTGTGTCTGCGATAAGTAATATTGTTTTACGAAGAAAATATCATAAATTTGTCTATGGTTTTCTAAGAAAATCACCATAAATTAAAAAAGCAGTGTAAACGGAACGGATTCTCCTTGAAAGTTGTTTTGACATTTGTGCGCCACAAATGTCAAAATTACGAGTGGTCAAACCACTCGTGCAAATCCTTCGCATACGATCATTTCAAAATGCTCCCGTTTGGAAACGCTCGCGTAAACCATACGTAATGTGATTCCTTAGTTCAAACATAGCACTGGTTGTATTGAATTTGTAGTTGTTTCATTCAATTGTGATTGCGAACCTATTAAATGCTGAGCACAATGTTTATAATAATATTATATCTTTATTTGTCAGTTGTTTTTCTTATTAATTAGTAGGATAGAAAAACTCTCGAAGACACAATTTTGTATCGGCATTATTTCGGCATTTTGTGCATGATTTGGCAGCATTTGTCCGTTTTGTTGCCCAAGCCGGGCAGGATCTCTAATTTAAAGTTGGTCACACTGGATTTAATACTCTTTGGTTGTGTCAACTGTCAAGTTTAGTTTAGTCTGTGGCGTAGCATATGTAGTGAATGGTTGTGTTTTGCGTAGGTTTACGTCGCGGGAAAAATCGATCGATAGTTTGATTCACTTTATTGCAAGACGAGCGACGGACACGTATCCTAGGAATATTGTGATTTCATTAAGTGATGTCTAGTAAATGAACTTTAAATTATTAGAAATGAATTCAACCAACATGCATCTTTGTTTATTAATCTGCTTTTCTTTATTTCTCTTCTCGTCAAGTGAATTTGTATGGAAGCATCATAATAATGAAGAATTGATTCAAGTTTTGGAGGAAGTGCATGAAAAGTGCCCCAATATAACAAGGGTTTATTCTTTATCTGAACCGTCTGTTCGCAATGTTCCTCTGTATGTTATAGAATTCTCGGATAATCCAGGATTCCATCAAGCCTGTAAGTATTGCATATATTTAAATGTTAGTCTACCTCCTTTTTCATAAAAATTACGAATAAGTACTAACTCTATGTTCATTTACACAGATAAACCTGAAATAAAATACATTGGAAATATTCATGGAAATGAAGTGCTTGGTCGAGAATTATTACTAGGATTGGCTGATTATTTGTGTGAGCAATATTTGTTAGGGGACCGCAGTACTGTAGCACTTATACACAGTTCTCGCATTCATTTTCTACCATCAATGAACCCTGATGGCTGGCAATTAGCTACAGAAACGGTAAGTTAGGATGTTTTTGGTACATCAATATCCAAAGCTAGTTACTGTGGTACTATCTTATGGCTTTCTGGAGCTCCTCTGTGCTTTGGAAGGCATGTATAAGCGTTGGTCTTGGCTGTTATCATTGTATGGCAGTCGTCAGACTATGTCAGATGCCATTAGGCTGCCTGAAAAATCTGACACCATTGTTGGCTACTTACACACGTAAAACTAAAAACTAGAGCATGTTGTTGAGCTTTGAAAATATTTTCTCTCACATTTAAAAAAACATGAATTTACTTGACTTAGATATGTGATATAAGTGTATTTTTTTAAGGGTGGTCAAGATTTCCTGATTGGTCGCAACAATAACCATTCTGTGGACTTAAATAGGAATTTCCCTGATCTTGATGCTATCACATTTGAGTTTGAACGCCAGGGGGTAAACCACAACAATCACTTGTTGAAAGATTTGGCTCGTCTTGCTGAACCAGTAAGTTATGTTAATTCTTTATTGTACAAAAAGGAAACAACACGAATACAAAAGAAAACATTACAAAGGCGGACTTATCCCAGGGATCTCTTCCAGTCAACCCAAAACCAGAGGAAAGCATGACATTTAGTAGGGTGGAACATTGTACAACACTTATGGGCAACTATACATCCAAATTATATATATATATATATTTAACTTATTCCTGAAAACTTTGCTTTGTTGTTAGTTCTGGCCATAGATGTAAAATTTTTTTTACTTACTCTGAAATCTATGCATCTGGCAATATGTATGTGTCCTGGAATTTGTAAAGTAAATGAATTTGTCATGTCAAATAATAAAAAGTACCTAATGAAATTTCAATAAGGATAAAACAAATAGGAATTAAAATACCAACACACTCTTTTTTTCATCTTACATGCTGTATAAATTTAGTGAGTACTTTACTAAAAAAGTAATTATTATCATAGTTAGAGCCAGAGACCCGTGCTGTGATGCGGTGGATCATGTCCATACCATTTGTGCTGAGTGCTGCTATGCATGGAGGGGACCTGGTGGCTAACTACCCATATGATGCGAGCCGGAGCGGTGCTCCTATGTCTGAATATTCGGCAAGTCCTGATGATGACACTTTCAGGTATGTGCTGAATATCAGGCGATTGATCTTAAGTACCATACATTTTTTTAAAGAAAGGGATCTTTTAGATGCGTCATAAAAGTTGTGGAAATAACTTATAGTACCTTTAATAGCATAGTTAACAATTTAATTCTCTTTATGTACAATTTTACAATTAGACTACTTTAAAACTTTGTAAACAGAGCTTTAGAGCTTTTAGACTAGAGCATCTTTATCAAGTCAATAGTAGAATACTTATCAAATGTAATTAATGGCAAAAAACTTGTTTCATGTCAAGGTAGTCAACGTTTTGTTTTAAAATTGTTATTTGAATCTGAAAATATTTGTAATGATTTTTTTTCTATTAAGTAAGTAGGTACCTATAGTAAAAATCTGAGAAAACCTCATTTAGGTACCCTGCTTAAAATATAATTTACAAAAATAAACTAGATGCTTTTGAGTCATATATATCACTAAGTACCTCTAAATACCTCCATCTACCTATTATTTTACTTGCATATGTACTTGAAAATAGGGGTCATCCAGTTTACAGAATAAGTAGGAAAATTATTAAATACTCTATATTTTTGTTACAACAGGGAACTCGCCATGACCTATGCGTCTGCGCACGCGGACATGGCTTCGGCGACCAGGAGGGGCTGTCACACCACCAGCGCAGAAGGAACTTCGTATAACTTTGGAAGGCAGGGCGGAGTTACTAACGGCGCTGCTTGGTACAGCTTAAAAGGAGGTGCGTATACGAGATCCTAATCCGAGACTTCTAGTTTGATGTGTGATCGTATTCAAGGATCCTTCTTTGACTGCGCAGCAGGCGTCAATACTAGCAGCGCAGAGGAGACTTCGTACAACTTCAAATACAAATCGCGACGCGACAAGTACTACTTAAACGTTTTTTTGACCATGAGATCATCATATACATTTAAAGGTACCTCTACAAAATATGAAGGTAGAAGTATATCCTCTTATTGTTTTTACAATCATTGAATTCACATAACTACTATACACCACTCAGTACTTAATCGATTGTTCAGATATCTTTGGCTGGAGGATGTTGATATTAAGCCTTAGCTTCATAATACATAGGTATTAATATATTATAATATGTAAAAATGAAAGAGTGTTACTTTTCACGAAACAACAGATCGACATGTTTTTTAAGTAGATGTACCTGTTTTAGACACAATATTGAAAAGCATTCTCTCTACATTGTATCGCAGAATTAGTTAGGATCGCTCAGGATGTGCGCTTAAGACGTGATGTAGGTTAAAGGGAAAACATGAATTTTGCCGGGGTCCAGTGCTGCCCCCATTTGAAATATTTCATTTGAAACGAAACAGAGATATCATTTCAAATTTTGTTTTGACTAAGCCCTAGATAGCCCTTAAAACTATTTTATGAACTACTGTTTACAGTTTAAGTGAGAAGCTTTGCTACGCAAACTAGCCAAAAGTGGCCGTTGATGATTTATTTCAAATGGGGGCAGCACTGGACCCCGAAAAAATCATGGGGGGCTACATGATTTTTTCGGGGTCCAGTCCACTTTTGGCTAGTTTGCGTAGCAAAGCTTCTCACTTAAACTGTAAACAGTAGTTCATAAAATAGTTTTAAGGGCTATCTAGGGCTAAGCTTGGACACTCAATTAGAAGTAAAAAGCCACATATGAGTTTTTGAAATTACATTTTTTTTGTGAGGCAAAAGTACTTATGACAAATGAAATAAGTGGTTTTATTACTGAGTTCCATCGACAACCTTTCGTCTCCGTGATCAGACACTAGGCATCGTAAACCATTAAGTGCTCGTCAAGATAAATCAAACCAGTACTACTCAATGAGGTTATGTTGTTTAATAACTGAGTTCTGTCGAATATCTCCTGGCTTCATCATCAGAACAGCTCATTGACTCCATAATATTGTATTGTCATCTTACATACACAAGTATGCAAAATGTCAGTTCTATCCGTTGAGGATAACTGGGTTGCAAGGTTTGACCTAAACAAACATATATACATACCTACATACATACAAGATACATGGCAAATTAAATAAAAGCTTGTAAAAAATATTGACGGTGATTGAAAAGAAGCAACCTATTTGGTAAAATCGTTCGTTGCATGACATTTTACGCATGTAGGTTGAGGAAGTCATTGAAGCAGGAAGTATCAGGAGCAAGCGATTTGCTGTCCATTGTACAGTGTACACTGGCATTTAAGATATAATTTAACCGAAGGCGGCCGTGAGACGTGGACGGCTTAGCAATGCTAATTTTAGCATCCTTGTCAACTTCATACCTATAACCAACCAATTAGTTTTTATGATCTTTTTTCCCGTGCAGTTTGAGAACAATAGGTGGTTACGTTACGTACGGTACTTAAATAGGATATGTCATGTTATAAACAACGTCTGTATAGTTGTATAAATAAATATGTAAAATTTGAATAGAAATGAATGGTATATATTTTAATACCTGGTATTCTGTTTATAGTATGCTACACGATATTGTGGTCTAAAACAAACTACATTGAGAATACATATCATATGTAGGTACTTATAGTAGGTATTAGATTCTCGAAATAAATAACAAACAAAATATTAAAAAAAAATTACCTGTATCTACCTATGTATGTCTAATTGTCTATGCATTCAGTTGAGCGCATCTATAAATAAATATATAAGGACAAACCACACAAATTGAGCTAGCCTCAAAGTAAGCTTAAGCTTGTGTTATGGGATACTAAACCAACAATATTATATTTAATGATAAATACATATATGGAAAAACACCCAAGACCCAGAACAATTTGAAAAAGGCCATTTTCCAACTTGCCATGGCTGGGGATCGAACCCGGAACCTGCGCATTGGAGGACTAGTGCTATATAATTAAATAAAACTAGTTTCTAAGTAAAAGCATGTTGAAATATCTTTAGATGTGACAAGACAATGACTTAAGGTGACTTGACATTATTCGAAGAAAAGTACTTAAATATAATAGTCAAGCAAAGAGTTTACAACAACTAGCGTGTTGACCATTACGCCACAGAGGTCGTCATTCTATCTATAACTGTATAAGGTATCTTGTATCTCGTTGGCGTAAACATACCTAATTATTTTAAAACTGCATTCTAATTAGTTTACTTGAGCCACCATTAAATATGTGTTTATAACGATCGATGTACAGATTACTTATGAATAATAAAGAAAAATAAAAAAAAACAGTTTGCATAAGATAATACTCTTCATAAAGGATCAATTAACACTTCTTACACTCTTCGTGAGACATAAAGTAAAAAGTTACCTAGTTAATGTAGTGATGAGATTTATGCGACGCAAAAACATAATAACATTTGTTTCAGGCATGCAAGATTTCAATTATTTGGCAACGAATGCCTTTGAGATCACTCTGGAGTTGGGCTGCGATAAATACACGGCCGCGGAAGATTTGCCGCGCGAGTGGGAGCGAAACCGTGAGGCGCTGATCGCCTTCATGTGGAAAGCACACGTTGGAGTCAAGGGGCTCGTGAGCGACGACTCGGGCTTCATACAAAACGCTGTCATATCCGTGGTCAATATAACCGGACATATGCCCAGACCCATACGCCACGATGTTACTACAGGTTGACATTTCATGTTATCATAAATATTCATCAGATCGACATTGAAGCGAGTTTTTTGACATTTCACACATTTTTATCCTTGGTCGAATTTTACAGTCATGTGAAATCTTGCCTAATTGTAATGTCTAGATATAATCAAGGGTCCAGGCCTGGTCCATTTAACGTATAAAAAAAAACACGAATAAAATAAAAGGAACAAAAAAGATAAGTATGACAATTTACCTACATTTGAAATATGTCGCAGGATTAAATGCATTTTATTATATAACATATTCGTTATATACCAAAAGCAAGTAGGTACAAGTAATCTAGTCTACAGTGTATAACATGATTTATTGGACACGCGCTCTTTAACAATTCTTAAATGGCATCCCTTATTCAGTCTATGCATTCAGTTGAGCGCAATTAGGAGTGATAGAATTAATTAAGTGTATCCTTCCAGCCGCAGGGCGACTTGTCGTCGTTTTATCGTACTTAAACTGGTGACTTTTTAAAAGGTCTTATCACGCACACAAAAACTGTTTATAAACATGCTCATACATTTAGGGACTGTTTTCTAAATCTTAGTTTCTACACGGTCAGTAAACTAACTTAGCGAAAGTGCTTGAAAAATATTGAATATAATTTTAATATTTATAGCAATAGCTTCATTTCTTTAAGAAAAATATGCTAAAAGACAAAATTGTAGTGTGTAGATAAATCTATTATTTACCGATAAATTGGTGAACTCTATTTTATTGTTCTTTG
The DNA here is from genome assembly GCA_943193695.1 of Acrobasis suavella. Lineage (NCBI taxonomy): Eukaryota > Metazoa > Arthropoda > Insecta > Lepidoptera > Pyralidae > Acrobasis > Acrobasis suavella. The sequence continues at coordinate 14,600,504 of OW971934.1, read as the reverse complement.
TAGTACACATTGAAAACGAATGTGAACTTAACACAGTTAACCTAATACAGATTAACAATTAATCTGTACCGTGGACGAGGCCATAGTGTATAGTGTATCAAAGTGTATAAATTTACTTATCGACCTTTAGTGTTGCCAGTATTTTGGATGCTTTTAGCTGAAAAGTTATACATATATATGTATCTGCAGGTGTGTTTGGCGACTACTACCGCCTGCTGACGCCCGGCCACTACGAGGTGACGGCGAGCCACCCCGGCTACTTCCCGGTGTCGCGCGCCGTCACCGTGCCGCACTACCAGAACAGCGCCATCGTGCTCAACTTCCGGCTAGAGGTAACACCTTTTTTCTTCAGGTGCCTGGCGCAGTTATCATATATCGTGAAGCTTTAAAGTAACGTCTTTGTTTGCTCGACGGAACAGCTAATAATGGCTAGCTATCACGGTCCACTCTCGGTAGTTTCTTAGCCACGACCCATAATGACATCTTTTACACCCCAAAATGTTTCTTTTTAGATCGCCATGTAAGTGAATATTCACATGATTTTCAAATGTTTCGTTTGATTTTTGTTTTTTACTTAAATTGGTACAAACATATAAGATTTGCTTATTAGCAGTTTATGACTTGACGAACTTTGAATTACAGAATTACACTTAAGGATAGATAAAAGTAGTTTATTCCCATTGTCCCCATAATTTTGTCTCCATTATGGAGACAACGGGTACGTGATCAAATTTCTTAACCGTTGTCCCCATTGTACGTGGCAGGTACAGGCAATGAGAACAATGGTAAGTTAAAATTTCACCTATAATCGTTCACTTTAATTTTTTTACAAGGGGGTAATACATATAGCGCAGCTGCGCAGCCGGTCTAAAACTAAAATGAAAGTTATTTTGTATCACGTGACTCGCATGTTTGTTTGCCGCCCTATAACCTAAAAAAAAATAGGACTTGATTAGCACAGTAATGAAATAATACATACATACTATTACGTTTTTATCCCTAACGGAGCAGACTGAGCATTTTGCGTCTTGCGGCTTTAAGCAAATAGAGACTAGGGCCGCAGGACTCAAAGGCCACTTTTAGCGTGACGGTGGGTGAGACGGTGGAAGGAGGAATCGAAAAAGTGATGGGTTGCTAGCCGCATCGCCTAATAACATGATTCATGAAATAATAATATTTCAACATTCTGTTAATTTTAATTTTATATGTATTTGTATAGGTATAATATTTCCATCTCCTCCCACCTGTTTTTTGAACCGTTTCATAAAAGTAAGTACCTAACATTTTTTCATTTATCTTATCATATGATATAAAATAGTAGATATAACTCCTCATTCACACCTATAGGTTTGTAAGGAAGTGAAAATCCATAGTCACTGCCTACCCCCGTGGGAAACAGGCGTGAAAATATGTATGTATGTATTCCCACTTCTACATAAAGTCAATATACGTAAAACCATAATTATTTTAATGTAATCTCGCTGTAAAACCACTCTCACTAAAAATTTTAACGCAATGGGGACAACGGAAAGATAATTTTCATTATTTTATCAAATTTCCGTTGTCTCCTTTGATGGGGTCTGCGTATGGGGAAAACGGGAAGTAATTTTAATTTATTTATTAATTTCCCATTAATGGCGACACCGAAGTTGAGGACAACGGAAATACACGGATGAGGTTTATTTGTTCTTTAATACGTGTCAGAAATAAAATAACCGACTAAGTGCGAGTTGAACTCGCGTGGAGAGTATTATATTGAGTTTACCACTTTATTTTTAATTGATAGAATTCTTAAAGGTGTTCGTGTAACCTACAAGTAATTAAGTATATTGTGTATTTTTTTTTTTAATTTTCGGCTCTGTAGTTTTGAGATCAGGGATCGTCTTCTTTCATGATTTAATCAACACTATTACTTTTACAATGATAACTAAAATATATTTGAGATCCTCATAACGAGCCCTTTCATTTAATATGTGACACAGTAAGTAATCAATTTTTTTTTAATTTCCTAACATACCCTCGAAAATGGCCTTTATTTAAAAAAAAAATTTACATGGTTACTTTGCTTATCTGTGTTTGGGTCATAGGATCACACCATCCTATCAAATTTGACGGACAGACAGACAGACACACGAGTGATCCTATTTAAGTTCCGTTTTTTCATTCTTCGGAACCCTAAAAAACAGAAAAAGAAACAGAACAATTTGGAATCGATAAATAAATCTGAGGCTTTTACACCATTCTCGTATTACAGACAGCAATAAATACCTTTAATCTTAGTCGGGTGGTCGCGATTTCATATAGATACTTACTAGCCCCAACATTAAACATGCTGTTGTAGTTAAAATTAAGGTAGAAATCATAATCCGATTTTTGTATTGAAACTTGTTACACTATTTGTTAGTTCTTGTCGGATTGCTTGCGAATGCGACCTTGGGTTCTTTCGAATCACGTTGGAGTTATGTAAATTCCCTTAGATATTTTTTTTATTATGAAATAAAAATGCCAAACGAGTTTTCATCAAGCAACGTTGCGCGTACAGGTTGTAACATCCGCCTGACTAATGACTTTTAACAATGTGAAAAGAAGGGCTTTCTCATGGGTTTTATTGTGTTGCTATTGTGTCTTACGATGAGATAATTTCAGTTATTTATTAATAAGTTAGATCACACAAGCCCCAAGGCAGAAGCGTCCTATGAGTTACTTTTAACTTTTGAGGTTCGCTACCACTCTTATATTAAAATAATAAAGCATTTGCTTTGTACCTTCGCGCTTTGTCACAACTTCGTCAGAAAACTGTTACCTTAATTAGGAACAATCGATTGTTAGGACAGAAACTAGACTTTTGCTTTCTTTATTATCACAATAAATATTTCAGAGTGACCCTTAGAGTTCAAGTGTGAATCTTTGAGTAGGGGTTGCTCAACGTTCCTATTTTCGCTTTTAAATGTAGTTCTCCTCCAAAAGTTATGCAACAGCATGTGCAAACTGTGAATCTCGTGAATATTTGAATACTGATGGCGGATAGGAACGTGTTTGTGACAAGCAGGTCAGGCATGTAATTCGCCCTGACTTGTTTGTTGCTCGTGGGTAAATAGCTACTGAAGACGAGACTTATGACGTCACGCTGCGTCGGTTGAAAGTTCATATACTGATTCGGTTTGACGCAAGTCCGCCCACAGTGTGCTGCAGACGGGGCGTGGGTGGCAAGGGTGGGACAACGCGCGTTTATCGTATAATATTCTATCGATTCTTCTATCCATATGGATGTATGTAAACTGTTATCATATAATAACAGTGCAATTTTGCTGTATGTACATATGTATTTGTAGGTCGCTCTTTACTGACGATATTAAGACCTTAAAAACAACGTGAGATGAACGGGAACTCCCAGGCGCACACCAAATGAACCTCGAGTCTGACAACCGTTTGCTGATGGGAAAATCACCTCGTATATTTATTAAGTTTTTCTCATTTTGGAGCTTTCCATGTTGTTTTACTAGCTGTTGGAGCCCAAAGTGCTCTTCCCGGCTTTCCCACAGATAATAGTACATAGTTATGTACAATACAGTATAGTATGGCATTGCCGGAGCCCATACAGCCCAGTTATATTTTAGGCAAAAAATTGAATACCGTAGAATATTTTTTTTCTCTCGCAACGATATTAAGCATATTTTCGTGTGATTTTATAACAACATTTTAATAAAATTGTGGTCACATGCATATAATTGCTCGAAGAGTACATTTCGCTAAATATCTTTGCCAAATTTAATAATTGGCCAAGTGCGTATCGGGCCACGCACAGTGTAGGATTCCGTAGTTACGAATGCCAACTTTGAATTCATGCCACTAAAAACGTCTAAAAACTAATTTTCTATTGAATTTGTATTAAATTTTCCTTTTCCGATTACATTTTATAAGTTGATCGACTATAACTTTTTAATTTGTAAACTCTACTTAGCTCTGATTGTTTTCCTTTAAATTTCGTTATATTTACTATACTATAGCTGTTAATTTTTTCACGTCTTCATATATACCCGTTTAGCAGATTGGGGGGGGGGGGGGGAACACTTGACTCTAACAAAATTTTTTACTTTAAAACCAAGTATTTCAGAAACAGATCCCTTAATCGAAAAACGATGTTTACAAGCTCATAATATTTTTGAAATACCTATTTAACGATACCCTACATGATTCGTTAGTCGAAAAAATTAAATTGAGCAACGCTAACAAAAAATTTTTTTCTATATTTTATTTTACCACTTTTTCCGCATTATTTATATACATACCTGTACTAAATTACAGCTTTCTAGTATTTATAGTCGCTGAGTTAGGCCGCGGACGGACAGGTAGACAGACAGACATGGCGAAACTATAAGGGTTCCTTGTTTTGACGACCTCCGTGGCGTAGTGGTCACCATGCTAGTCCGGCACCCAGAGGTCCCGGGTTCGAAACCCCGATCAGGGCAAGTTGGAAAATGGTCTTTTTAAAATTTTCCTGGGTCTTGGATGTTTATCTATATATGTAAATGTTATCGTTGAGTCAGTATCCCATAACACAAGTCTTGAACTTACTTTGGGGCTAGCTCAAGCAGTGTTATTTGTCCCTATATATTTATATTTAGGCTGCTATTTAGTGAGGCTGCTATTCACGCCACGCGGTATTTTGCCAAGGCCAATCAACACACTTGCAACGTTATCATTAAATTTGATATAGAAAATGCGTTTAACAGCGTAGAACGGGACGTAATGCTAAGCGAGGTAAAGGAGCATACTCCAGAGCTTTTCCCTTTTTTGTACCAGTGTTACGCATCTCCTAGTCATCTTTTCTTCGAAGGTGCTCCCATTACTTCGCAGGTTGGTGCACAGCAGGGGGACCCTCTGGGACCTTTGATTTTTAGTCTCGCTATTCAAAAAGCAATCACCAGTTTAAAGTCGCCAATGAACGTATGGTACCTGGATGATGGGACTTTGGGCGGTCCCCCTGCTGTCGTAGCCACTGATATTCAACAGTTAATTGAGAACCTAGGCTCCCTTGGCTTGAAGATCAATGCGGGAAAAAGTGAATTGTTTTTTTGTGGGGAAGAAGCACGTACTTCACTTTCACGTGTTCAGGAGCTGCTGCCTGGGATTAAGGTTGCTGATGAGACCAATTCCACCCTTTTGGGTGCTCCCATTTTCGAAAAAGCTGTCCCAGCTTCTCTTCAGGCCAAGTTAACATCTTTTCGTATGGTGCAGAATCAGTTACAGTCTATTTCCTCACTCGTAGCTTTGGTTCTTCTCCGCAATTGTCTTGCGGTGCCCCGATTGACGTACATGGTGAGAACTAGCCCAACTTGGTTGTACCCAGAAGATATTCACCGAATTGACAATGCGATGCGGTCGGTCTTAGAAGGTATATTAAACGTTAATATAGATGACAATTAATGGGTACAGGCTTCCTTACCTGTTCGTCATGGTGGCCTTGGCATTCGTAGGCTTCCGGAAGTTTCTCTCCCGGCTTTTTTGGCGTCCTCACATGGGGTAGTCGATCTAGTTGCTAAAATACTCTCTATTAATGGCGACGGATTGATCTTGCCCCATGTGAGTGAGGCCTTGACAATGTGGTTAAGTAGGTGTCCGGGTGCAGCGGTTCCAGATAGGCCTCATCTGCAAAGGGTGTGGGATGAGGAGAAGTCTTTAGTTATAAAGAAAACATTATTAGATAATGATTCTCTCAGAATAGCTGCAGCTTTAAGGTTGGGTTCCAAAGTTTGTGAGCCACATCGGTGTATTTGTGGAAAAGTGGTGCGTAGCGCTTTTAACGATTTATTACGCAGAGCACTGATCACAGCTAACATACCGTGACAGTTAGAGCCCCTTGGCTTGTCAAGGACGGACGGAAAAAGACCTGACGGGCTAACTTTGGTGCCCTGGCAGAGAGGTCGCAGTTTGCTCTGGAATGCAACCTGCGTGAGTAGCGTGAGTACGTACGCGGCGTCTTATATCAATAGTAGCATGCACTCGCCTAGGTCGGCTGCGCGGGCGGCGGCTGGACAAAAATGCCTGAAATACTCAATGTTATCTTCGCTGTATGAGTTTGTTCCAGTCGCCGTTGAGACGGCTGGCCCATGGTGTCCTGAAGCAAAGAGCTTTATTCGTGAGATAGGACGTCGCTTGAAGGACCGAGGATATGACCACCGCTCCGGATGGTATTTGGTTCAAAGGATATCCATCGCTATCCAAAAAGGAAATGCAGCCAGTATAATGGGTACCTTTGAGCTGGATACAATGCGGAGTGGTATTTTAGATTAGTATTATTAATTTTAGTTTTTCACTTACTAAGTACTTATCTGATTGATGTATGTTTATTTGGTGTCGTTTTCAATTGTTAATTGTAGATCAATAAAGATTTGTTTTTATATTTATATTTTTATATTTATACGGAACCCTAAAAATAGAACTGTCATCTGAAATTGTAATTTTACTGTCTTGTCATTCTGAATACACTTCTTGTCTTCTTATTTTGAGTAGCGGCGAGGAATTTCATTTCATACTATTTTTCTGGCCTAGGGCGGTAAAGTAATACATGAGGCAAGAAATACAAACTTAGTGTTTTCTTTTTACTACAATAATGCCTACATTTCCGAGCATATTTGAGAAAATTTGTATGCTTGTCAATGCTCACCTCATTTCAAAGTACGAAAAAAAGATAAACCGGGAATCCTTTTTCAATTTTGTATATTTATTAGGTTGTTGGTATTTGTTTTACTTACTTACTTACTTCGCTGGCTCAGCGACCTGATGTGGATCTCGGCCTCCGAGACGAAAAAGCGCCACAATTTTCTGTTCTGAGCGGTATCTTGCCAGCCGACCACTTGCATCTCCCGCAAATCAGCTTGCACCGTATCGCCCCAGCAATATCTGGGTCGACCTACTAGTCGACCCACAATAACAATACAGTAATACCTCGCTTTACGCGACCCCGTCGTGGATTCACTATAACGCGTTTTTCAAATTTTCGCGCTAAATTGCACCGCTTTACGCGAGTGCATTTATTGGTCACCAAATTGATATTTGATTGGTTATTTACTTGCGCGGGGATATTGCGTTACCTCGGATGTTATTTATCTACAATACCCGGCATGTAAGTTGAACAAAAATTTAGAATCACATTTCTGTCCTAACTTCAGATAGAAACTATTTCGGATTTGAAGAAAGACGAAAACATCTCTTTTTTTATTGTAAAATGTTACAATTTCTTTTAAAAAGCGGTTAAATGTAAAAAAATCTAATAAAAGCGGTTTGATTCTGAATTTGGTACTTTAATAAAAGACCGCGATATACGCGAAATTCGCTCTACGCGATTTTCCCTGGAACGCATCTCTCGCGTAAAGCGGGGTATTACTGTACAATGCTTGGGCACCTGGAAAGAATGAAGGAGGATCGTGGCGTCAAAGCAGCATATAAGGTATTTGTTTTACAAAACACATTTTGATGTTGGGTTTGCTTTTAATTTTCAGCCTACATCGAACTGGTTCGACGAGGTGACTAACTTCGGCGAGCTCCCGCACGGGCTGCGCGGCGGGCAGGCGCGCATCTACAAGCGGTCCATCTTCGATCAGGTGGTCAACACCATGCTAGATAGCAAACCTAAAGACTAAACGTTACCATATTCGATACGTCTAACTAAATGCTAACCACCCTTGTGATTATGTCGCTAACTTCACTTTAGCACACCTGCATAATTGAACTTGCGATTTATACACAGCGTATGCTAATCAAAACTCCTTATAAAGATAATATTTAATCAATAGGCCCGATTAGTGTTTTAAGAGAATGTATGAAAATAAAACTCTTTATTCAAAAAAACAACTATCTGATGATAATATTGCTATCTGTATAAACAAAGATTTCATAGATGGCCGAATACCGAAGTTTATAAGTCGCACATTACTTTGTTACTAAAACTTTACGATTTAAAATATATCATCAATAACTACTGTTTCAACCTCAAAATTTATCTTAATGGGATTAGGTTTTTTTAATACAAATGTTTATGTAATAACGATATTTTTTGGTATTCGGTTGACTATTAAATACTTAGTCTGGAACACGTCTATTTAAAATGTATAAAATATAATCATTCCATTGAGTGAAAATATTTAAGTGAGATAAATTTGTTTAGGAACAGTTACTTAGTTATAAATTAATTTAATACCTACTTCAAAAAATACATTTCTATCCCTAACTTTTTCAGTGCCATAGAAAAGTAAAAATCAATTTGTAGTTGACTTATTTGTATCATATTCAATTGTTTTAGAAGAAATGGATCTTGTGTAGTTTTATATTTGTGTTCTTTACATTTTACAAGTTTCTAGTCCAACTTTACCTGTTTATTTTATAGACTGCACTTTCTGTATATATGATAAGTAGTGTGTGTGTAGTTAATCTTATGAAATATACTATTTTATAACTTTAAGATTTAATTATTATTGTAGTGACTTACAAATAATATGTATGAAAGATAAAAACAAGAAACACTTTTATAATCTTATATTGATAAAATTAACTTAATTTTGATTTATTTTAACTAAATAACATTATTTATATAAAATCGAATTTAATCCTTGTGCGGCATTTCAAACTGCGCGGACTATCAAAAATAGAGGCATTTCTAAATTGTTAAAATCTAGTAGGTAAATAAAATATTTTGATAACACAATTTAAAAAATTTAAGAAAAGTCAATATTCTTGTCTAATGTGTAATTGTGTAAAAGTGTTAAACACTAATAAAATATTGTGGTTTGTGTGCATCGAGGTTTTAAATATTCCCTATTCTCGCGTTCTCGTGCCCGAAACATAGGTATATATTCATAAACCTAATATATGGATTGGATTATACGATTTTATCAAGAAAATAAACCCTGAAATAAAACGATTATTGTGTTAAAATATTTATTTATTTTTGTATTTTGAACGCAAATCGCATTAAAAGTCCATAAAGTACAATGCGACACAAATAAGTTGAACAAAATGGCGGACTTAAAAGCATTCTTGTACAAATTCGTCGAAAATCGGGGTCGTCGGCGCAATTTTTTTACCTGCGCCGATAACCGCCATTTTGGTTGAACCTACGTGCAGGGAATTTGTACAAAAATGCTTTGAAGACCGCCATTTTTGTTTAACTTATTTGTGTCGCATTGCATTTTTTTGCGTTTCTCAAAATAGCTGGCTTATTGTGGCTACTTTATTTTATAAATACAATACAATAGTATTGCTTAAAAATAACTATTTAATTTCCAACTAATATTAACATTGTAGCAGACGCCCAGCAGTGGATGCTATACGGCTGAAATGATGAAACGTAGACGTTTCATCGTTTCAGTTTCAAAGTTTCATTTAGGCACTATTAGACATTGAAACGAAGGGATTAACTTAAATACTTCTTGAATCTCTGGAAATATGAAAAAAAGAAGGACAAGTTTCTATGAAGATTTAATTAAAAATGTGTGCTCTTGATAACTTCTAGGACTTACTGATAAACATAAAAAAATAAAGTCATTCATTGTTCAGCAAGTAAGTATAATGTACTTAGGTACCACGTCTGTAAATCTTACAAACAACAACAGACTAAGTTTTTTTTAAATGATATTAACACAGTTTGTGATGTGGTTTACACTCCAGCAATATCGCTGTTTCATAGAATAGATACCTATTATCAAACAAAAGATTCTAAAGTAAACTTTTGATGAGTACTTTACAACCAACGAAACTTTAATTTATAGTTCCAAAATTGTTAAGTTCATAATTAGGTACCAATATTATGTTCGAGATTGCATTTGTTTAACCAGGCAAGAACCTAACAAGGATATTTACAATTAGGACTAGCCTAAATACTTAAATCATAGCACGTTTTAAGTAAAGGAACATCTTTAGGCATGAGTCATCGCCGATTAGGTACCTTATTTGTGTCGGTACTTACCTAATTGTGTTGGTATAATAACACAGTGTATAAGGTAACAAAACCTGTAAATATTATAGCCACAGTTAATTTCAATCTTCCTCACCCCGATGAAATGTGACATGTTGATTCTTCAGCATTTGTTTTTGGACTTGAGCTTTTCAAGTCGTAGTATCTACATAAGTAACTGTCTTCGTTGGCCATCCGGATATCATGTAATATGTGACATCAAAAAGATCCTGGCATATGATCCTGCACGGGCTTTAAACATTTACATATTCACAAAATTAGCTTTTCTATAAATGTTTTTAACATAATATGAATTCATTCATATCATGAATCAGTTAACTTGGCAGACTCGTGTTTTGTGCTAAAACATGCTATGACTCGGACTTATTTCAATTATTTATACATATTTCTCTTCAATAGAATAATGAACTAAAAAGTAAATTATCAGTTAAAAACTACTGGAATGTGATCTATCAAATGAAAATAAGAAGTTAGGCACCAATGTTCTACTTTATAATAAGCCCGATTGTATATAAGTAACTGAATTAATTTATTATATTTATCACTTGAACTTAAAACTTACCTAGTTTCTTAACTTATATCAAGTCATTGATACTTAATATCGTAATCGTTAGATATATTAATAAAAACTTTAATACAAAACTATCTAGTAAAGATATTGGACGGATTCGTTGTAGGTATTTATCAGGTATTTTCCAAAAGAGTAAATCTTATCTAATAGGCGAAAATGCCACTAGGGTAGGTACATGGAATTACGTAATAATGGCACAAGTTAAATTCATATTTGCATGACGTCCTGGTACGGATACCTACAGGGTAACATTATCTAAATTCTAGTAATTGCTTAATTATATAGTAAGCACCATTTGATTACTTTTGTGATGTTTACATACACAAGATTTATGATTGCATTTGAGCTGGAAAAATCGTAAAACAAAACTAATCTATAAAACTTTCATAGTGTTCAGCACGCATTTTCTATAAAGCGTTTTTCGCAGTTCATACCAATATGGCTAGTTAACCTAACAACTGTCGGTTAGTGTCTGTTTCGGTGCATCCCGGAGTGTCGGCTGCCGGGCCTCGACTGCACTATCGCGTAGTGGTCACTGTTGTCTGATACGGATCTGCCAACATACAACAAACATTAAGTAATTTGCCTAATGTTTACACTTCCCATAGTAATGATAAGCAAGGCTTTTGTTATTATGAGTGTGAATGATTTTCTTAGTGCCGCAACAGACGCGGCGCAAGTTGCGTCGCGTAACAGCTAGAGATGGGCAGTGGATAGTACTCAACTCACTAGATTTAATAAATAGAGTAAATAGAGCGTGCTCATGTATTGACATCGGATTTGATGTCTGTTTACTTATTTTTAACGTAAAATTACGTCTATGCACACCTCCCACCAAAAAATGATAATTAGTCAAAGAAGTCTACTTTCAGTGTATGATTATTAGTGTGGTATTTTCATATAATTTAGCGTCGCATATAAAGTTTACCTTCATTTTAAGCATATTATGGCGTAAGTACACACTTTCCGACAAGAATTGCAAGTATACTAGATTTAGGTTTCAAAATTGTCATGAAAACATGAAATAATGAATATGAATATAAATATAAGTCGCAACTCATATAAATCAATCTACTCACCAAATGGATAAATAAGGATATTTATCGGGTATTTACTCAATCTACTGAGTAAATACTCAAATGAGTTGATTGAGTATTCATGCCTCGCCCATCACTAGCTGTTACGCGGCGCAACTTGCGCCGCGTCTGTTACGGCCCTTAAGCTTGTGAATTTGTGAGTATTTTTGAGTTATGTACTCAGTATTATTCGCACGTTTTCCCAAGCTTTTAACATGTAGAGGCAGTGTTATTGACAAGATCTGAGAATGATTGTAAATTCAATATCTACAATCAGGGCGCTAGTATTAAGATATGTTTTCTCTGCTTGATGCAAATTGCAAATGCTTATTTTTTGCCTAAGTTGCCCTGTTGTTCCCAGAAATATTCAGTGTTGCTCACCTTTGAGGGACGGAGAAACCACTACATTCAGCGTACAAAAAAAAGTTAAATCTGATTTGATTTAACATTCTCTCTTAGTGCTGTAGGTATGATATAATATTAGGTAATTAGGTGTAAATTATACGTACACACGTGGCTATGTATGGTTATGTATGGGCAATGTTAATGTTACCTCGCCGAGTGTATAGTTGATGACGGATACCTGCCGCCGTACTGGCTCCCGTGCCAGCTTCTGTACGGATCGTAGTCCTCCACCACGGACGGGTCCTTCTCGATTACCTGCAAACATAAACAGAGTACATTACATTATTACATACATTAGTACTTAATTACCAAGACACCTGTAAGGTTAGTATGGGGAAAATGATCAATATAAGTAGCATCACATCCATCTGAGTCTTACAATGGTTGCTGCATAATATTTTTGCCTACTTGAATAAACAAATAAAAATAGCATTTATTTTTAAATAGATATATAATATAGATAAGACGTTTATTATTTGTAGCTATAGTCACATACCTACAGCAAAAAAATACAAAATTAACAAACAAGACACCATGGCAATGGGAACATATATCAGGGTTGAAAATGGTCAGCAAAATCAGTAAAAGTCAGTTTTTTTTTTAAAATGGTCAGTAAAGTCAGTATTTTCATAATTTTTAATTTTTTATAAAATTAATTTGTTTGTATTTTCGTAAAAAAAAGCCCATGGCAAATCTTCATAATCGAACCGGCCAAGTGTTTGCCGGTCTTGAATGCCGACTTTGAATTTGAATTCACGCCTTATAATTTTTTTTATTGAAATTCAATAAAAAAAATTATAAGGCGTATGAATTTTTCTTTTCCCGAGTACATTTTTTTAAGTTGTTGACTGTAACTTTTTAATTTGTAAACCCTACTTAGCTTTGATAGCAGTTTTCAGTTTAACTCCGTTATTAATGCTATTGCCGTTTATTTCTAACGCCCCCCTCTTTCAGTGGACGCTAACAAAAATTTGCATTTGCACGGATCCCTAAATTGAAAAATTGTGTTCACAAACTCACTATAAAATAAATATATTAAATATTTAAGAATATATATCTAAATATTTTTGAAAGACCTGTTAAACGATAACACACACAATTGGTTAGTCCAGAAAAAAAATATTCATTCCCACTTTATATGTATAAGCTATTCAAACAAAAAAAATATTGCGTTTTTATTTTACCACTTTGTCGGCGTGACTGATATGATAGCGAGAGATTAGGCCAGTTAGTGGTCAGTCAGTATTTTAGTCAGTAAAATCAGTATTTTTGGCCTTGTAGTCAGTTTCCGCCCCGTAATATCTTGAGGGGTGGAAACTGACTCCAATATCAGAGAGTTGCTCACTGATTTTTAGCTACGGCCTATCAAGTGCGAATATATAGATATTCCACCGAATTCATAAAAAAATTACGTTTGCTATGCCTCTTTTAGTTACAACTGTTTTGTCTCGTTCTTTGTCAAATATTAAAAAGAGGGAAGGGACAAAAGATGTTTTAACTAAAATAGGTTTAACAAACGGTTACTAATTTTTATGAATACAAGCGAGTGTATTTTTTGATTGATATAGATAATGTACAAAGATTGGCCTTTTTAAGTCTTACCTAGCCTTTACATTACATTTGTTAGATTTAGGATTCGCTTCACCCGACTTAGATTTTTCTTTATTTTAAATATTCATTTTTAATAGGACTTTTTTACGAGGATTTAAGTGAATATGCTTACGTCGGTCCTGGCGCACGAGCAGGTCATGGCGGTGCACAGGAAGCAGTTGACCAGCAGCATCACCAGGAACATGACGCCGAGCGCGATCGCCAGGTATAGCAACCACAGCGGACGGACGCCCGTCTCCGAACACATCACCACTGTAATATAGTTAATTGTATGTTTGAAACCAATACACGAAGTAATAATAATAGTTTAGCATACCTAAAACAAAAAAATGTTCGCAACGTAGTTCCTTTTCGGTCGGTACGGACTTGGCGGGTGGGGGCTAGACGAGAAAAGTAAGTTTTTTCGGTTACTTTTGTTCCGTTACGAATTTTTTTCAAACTTCGCGCCTAAAGGTTGTACCACGTACGACACTTACGCATTTTTTGAATGCAAATTAGTTTTAAACGTTCGTTATGACATAATTTAAGAACTTAACAATTGAGAGCCAAGACAAAGCGGATATAATACATGTAGTAGGTAACACCTTGTTTATTTGTTTCGTGAGTGCTTGATTAAAATGCCATTTACTTACCTTAGTAGATACCTACCTACATAAGTGCCTTGTAGTTGGTATGCAGTACGCGATCGCACATCAGGAAAATGCACATGTCGCAAGTAAAACAAACATAATGTACTGAATAGAATAAATTAATGTCTTATAGATACGAGAACTAAGTGTATCGTGATTCATTTTAGGTACATTAAATAACTATATAGAGACATATCATACAGATTGAGATAGAAAATAAAATGTTAACTTTTACGGGTACTAACTAACTTAACGACGATACTATAGGTATTATGATAAATTGAAAACGGGGCAAGACAATTTCAAAAAGGCCGTTTTTCAACTTGTCCTAGCCGGGGATCGAACCAAGAACCTCCTAGTGGCGGACTAGCGTGGTTTGGTAACCAATGCGCCACGAAGGTATAGGTCAATATCGAGAAAAGATATATGTACCAGCACTATCGTTGGGGTCTAGCACGAAGACGCCAGTAGAGGTGGTAACGGTGCCCTCCTCGTCGCCGGGGTCGTTGCGGTCTGCCGATGAGCAGTCGATTGCTGCACAGGTGCTACCTGAAATATGTCATATAATGTATGTTTTAGTATTCGATGAGATTTCAAGATTTTATCTCTCGTATGATTTGAATGCGTATCGAAGTTTACCAGTGTAGATTTTATGTTGCAAGCAGACTTCAGCTTAGTTGTAGTAGGTACGAGTAGATGTTAGCTTACAGTCAAACATAGACGTCATTTTGTCCATCTTTATAAAAATTAGGTACCAATCCTACTTAGTTCTAGCGCCATTAATTAATTTATAAAACTTTGTTGATCCACAATTTAAAATTGTTTACAATTGGCGGACTTAACGCTAAAAGCGTTCTCTCCCAGTCAACCATAGGGAAAAATATTGTTGCGGCCCAAAAAATAAAACAATACAATTACAACACAATATACTTACATTTAATATGCATTACATAAGTATATTATAATATAATAGATATATACCATATAATATGTCTTATAACTAATACTTAGATTAGAATATTACAGACACATACACATATGTATATCATCCATACAATACGAGTATACACACATAAACATACATACACTACATACCAACACCGATGATGACGAAGGTGATAGGACCTATTAAAATAAATAACTTATTTATAAGATGAAAATGTACTCTCCTTTTAAAAGAAAATTCTGTGGAAATTTCTTTGATGTCAACGGGTAAAGCATTCCAGAGCCGTGAAGCTTGTAGGGTAAAAGAGTTAGCCATACATAAGGTTTATGTGATGTAAAAGAATGAAAAGGAGACGAGAGTCTGCAGAACGAAGTGGCCGATCATGACATTCTGGACAGAGAATTAGGCAGTATAGACGTCCTTTGTACTTACGTTAGTACATAGTCTCTAAGATCAAAAAGCAATGCTGTCCGCGCGGACAGCACTATTTACCCGACTGCGCCAGAAGGAGGGCCATGTTTTTCGAGAGTTTGTATGTATTATTGTTCGGCACGCTCTGCTGCCTGAACGGCTAGATGGATTTTAGCTTGAGAGGTGTCGTTAGATTCGAGCTGGGTATATAAAAAGGCATTCCAGTTTTTATCCTTTTTTAAATAATGACTTGCTTGATTCCCTTCTTTTAATTCACGCTCACTAATGTGCTAAAGGTGATCTTTGAGCTTGACGGTGCTGGGGCCTGATAAATACGTAAAAGTGTATCTGTATGAAAAGTTTACCTCTGCACACGCCGATATCGCACTGAAAGTTGACCTGCGACGAGTCGGGAAACCGGAACATGGACGCTATCGTGAGCTCGGCCGCGCCGCTTTCAGACTTCGTGATAACCGTCTCGTGTTTCAGTGGACACCTGAACATGCGAAATTTCTTATTGATTAAATATTAAATAAGAACGTCGAGTCATACAGCGAAGTAAACGGCTGGCGGACGACAGAGACAAATCTAAGAATCTTAATAGTCCACCGACAAGAGCATAGCTCTTAAATATAAACGGATAAAACTGAAAAAAAAAACTATCTATATCTAAGCATTACGACAGTAAGTTTTACTTACCTACCTATTATAAAAACTGTTGAAAAAGAAATATTATTTACAGATAAAAAGTTGTAAAAATAATAATATGCAGCAAATCATTCATTACCCTTTGCTATCCAAAAGGTCCACTGTGTGGTTCTTCATGTTGAATGCGAAACAATTTTTCATCCGAATGCCGTGCGAACCTGCAAAATAAAAACATATCTAAGTGTTTACTTACTTTTTAGATTTTTAAAATGTGCCGGAGGTCTTTATTGGTATATGCTTCTTCTTCCTAAGTGCCTACTTACCTATCCCATTTTATATTTGGTTAGTAAATAACTAGTATCTAACCTACATGGAGATTAAACAGATCTGGAAATACTTAAGAGTTGAAATCAGAGAGTAGGTACCTAATTATATAACTAGTTGTTGTTCAAATACAAACATCTATAAGCTCTACATCGACTCAGCTTCAACTTCCCATATTATGATTAAAAATGAGTTTCTATCTATAATGTCTAACTACGATATCTTACCATCTGACTTGCTCAGCTCAGCACGCAGAGTATAAGGTAGTCCGAATGCTGCATTCAACACTTTCTGGCCTTGCTGGTTTAGCATTCGTAGAGACACGAGAGAAGTTTCGTTTCTGCAAAAAAAAAAAATCTATTACCTGCCTAGCGCACACAAAATAATAAACATCTGAAGATCTACTTTATAATTGAAATATTCGATCAACAATGTATTTTTCACGTAAGAAATTTAGTCGCATACAAAAGAAACTTCTTTCTAACTAAGTAGATTGCGAAACAAGAAAGTTCGACAGGAATTCCAAACTAGGTACTTCATAGAAAATTCCACCCGACAAAATAAAAATTAAAGGAAAGAACTTATACAAAGAATTGAGCATGAAAATCACGTCTTTGCGCTTCGCGGTAAGCAGCGGTCGTTACCTGGAGTTCCTGAATCCCGCTTTGCCGCACGTGATCACGTAAAACTTGTCGTCGGCCAGTTCTAGCGTGCGGTGCACGCGCACTGCCAGCGGCAGAGACCGTTCGTCAGTTCGCTGAAATACACAAATCAAGTTTTGCGTTAGTTTCAAGTCAACTCTATATATAGCTTTTACATTAATCTAGATAGAAACAACACCTTCATTCGGCAAGGAACCTACTCGTATATAATTTTATAAAACAAAACATAAGTTCTGAAATTATATAAAGGGTAATTCAGTCTTTTTTACTAAACTTTTGGGAGGAAAAAAGAAACAATTCCATTTGAGCATTCGATACAAGAAGAAGATACCTACTGAACAATATTTCTTAAAAATACAAACTAATTTGTTTATCCCCAGTTCACAATAGCCACCACTACGACTGAGTGTTACGATCACATTTACTTGTAACAGAGCCTCGAGTATAACCCATTTGACCATATCGACTTTCTTGCATCAGTTACTTTTATATTAATAAAAGTTATGTGGTTCGCTTGCTTCATTAGAGACTTGTATGATATCGTAAAGATCTGTCCTGTATCAGTACTGTATTCGCTAGTAATTAGGTACATATCGTACGTATTATACTTATTATTTATTTTAGAGAAATTCTGTTTGTATGTACAACTTTATTGTACACATACATACAAAAATACAATTTAAGAGAAAAAAAAAACACAGTACAGTGGCGGACTTATCCCACATAGGGATCTCTTCCAGTCAAACTTGTTCGTTCTTCTGTAAGTACTTCTGCCTTCCTATTAATATATGGAACAGTCCTAGGTTTTTCTGGTCGACTGGAAGAGATCTCTTCTGTGATAAGTCCACCATTTGTACCACTGTGTTCAAAAAAATGTGTAATTTCTGTCTGTTATATTTTATGTACAGTAAAGTTTTTAAATAAATAATAATAATAACCGTGAATTGAGAGAAACAGGTCTTTCGGAAACAGGGTAGAAGCGGGTTCTGATGTTTTTCGAAGGAATATTATTACAATACGGACTTATCTTTATAAAGGAACTGTAGCGGGAGCGAGGTGATATGCTCGACCGCCACAAAGGGAAGATCTTCCCGCCAGGCATGTTGTTGCGCCTGGGGAACCGCGGCTCCGACGGTGTATCGTCGGAAGTTGTATATATGCAGCGAATCGGGCGAACTCTAAGATCGGGATGTAGGATACTGCTGGCGCCATCTTATATGCTTCTTGTGAACTATATCGTCGGTTGTCTTTTGATTGGTTTCTTATTGTAGTTCCTCGTAGTGGCCGTAGAGTTCGCCACAGGACTCCCTCCCAAGACCGGAGGTCTGATAGCTTTTTCAAGTGCAGTCTGTGCATGTCGTAGCTTGCAAGTGCCAGTTGATACTTGTCCCAGTGAGTCGGGAGCCTTCCAATGAGTCGGAAGTGAATTTGCTTGCTCATGGCCTGCGGTGAGTCGAGACCGTGCTGAGCGTGCTCGTAGTCTGCGGTGAGTCGAGACTATGTAGAGCGTTGTCGACTTTGTTGGCGCCGGAATGATGTCCTGTCGGAGTGCCACGCTGGAGAGTAGATGCCTCAGATCCAGAGTGCGATGCTACGGGGGATGCGCCGGTCGCTGAAGTCGTCGAGTGAGTTGTGGGTGCTTTAGTATCAGGACCAGGAAGCTCGGTGAGTCGGCTGCGATGGACCTGAAGATTGACCCGTTGCGCTGGCTTGCTGTGAGACTGCTGCTGACCAATATTGAGTGAGAGAGAGGAGCAATGATGACAGAGTTCGACGATGCTGAAGAAAGCTGCTTGGCTTGCTGATGATGGAGAAGGTTGCTTTCAATCACGTCGGGGTCACCACTGTAGCGGGAGCCGCGGTTCCCCAGGCGCAACAACATGCCTGGCGGGAAGATCTTCCCTTTGTGGCGGTCGAGCATATCACCTCGCTCCCGCTACAGAACTATCCCAAACAAAGCTTCGCCGCTTTTTCGTTCGGTCACTTTAGCTATTGACACCTATGTGTGACGCCTATGCCAAAAACCAAAAATTCTACGTCTATGGTACAAACAATAGAAATTGTCATAATACTTACATTATTCCAAAATACACCGCAATAATCCGGCGAGCCTTGTGTTGCAACCAGGTTGATGTCAAAAGTTAGAACTTCTGTACCATTGCCCTGAGCCATACACGATGGTGTTCTGTAAGAAAAATAAAACACCTTATTTTTCTAGCATTTTCTTTCCAAAACCTTCTAACTAATGCCACTTTGTAGTACTCGTAGTAGATTTTAATACTTAACTATTGAGTAGCCGTATCTCGTAGAAATTGAGTAGAAGGTACTTTTCGTAGACACTTAATAACTAGATTTAAAATATTGAAATGACTAACACATCTTAACACTCTCAGCTTTAAAAGCTTGAAATGCCACTTCTTCGTACTTGTAGCAGAATTAAAAGCTTTTGTAGGTAGCCCTCGTTTTAGATTTATCATCTTTTTGTGAAGGCTTTTTAGGAGAGAGGTAAGTTTATTTTGTAAAGTGTTTCTTCATGATATATCACGAGGAAACCTGGTAACTTAAGTGTGTTAAATATACTATATGACATTTCTTTTTGGTAAATGCCTCTAGTCAGCTTGAGATATATAACACTAGTGTTCGCTAAGTTACTAACGAAGCAGGGCCGGATTAACCCTATCTGGGCCCCTTTCCTTTTACCCTTTTCTTACTTTTTAGGGTTCCATAGCCAAAGGGTAAAAACGAGACGGTCCCGTTTTTACCCTTTGGGTACGTCCCGTCGTGACCCTATTACTAAGACTTCGCTGTCCGTCCGTCCGTCCGTCTGTCACCAAGCTATATCTCAGGAACCGTGATAGCTAGACAGTTGAAAATTTCACAGATGATGTATTTCTGTTGCCGCTATAAGAACAAATACTAAAAACAGAATAAAATAAATATTTAAGGGGGGCTCTTATACAATAAACGCGACTTTTTTGCCGTTTTTTGCTCGATGTTAGTAACGGCAACAGATAGACGTTTGAAATATTCACAGAATATTTAGTTGTATATTCACTTTAATATAATTAAATTAAAATAATATAGATAATTAAGGGGGGCTCCCATACAACAAACGTGATTTTTTGCCGTTTTTATAGATAAACCTCCGTGCGCGAGTCCGACTGGCACCTAGCCAATTTTATAAATACATTTTTTCTATCACAAAAGTCGAGTCGAACTGATTGACTCCTTTGGTATTCTGTTACTTCAATGTCTTATGTGATATGGAAACAATCTTGACTTGATGCTACTACAGCTACTACTACCTTACGTGCCTGACTCTTTTCTTCTTGCTTTCATTGAAATTTTCTTAATGAATACAGTCATAGATAAGTGATGATACCAGGGGCCCGATTTTTGAATCTCACCGGTGACTAATTGCCACCTACAACTAGCAACAAATTGTTCCTAGGCATTTCGATCGATAAAACTTTTTTTTTTTGGTAAGTGCACGCACGTGGCCCCTAGTCGATGCGGGGCCCCTAGGCAGTTGCCTTGTTCGCCTTATGGATAATCCGGGTCTGTAACGAAGGCAGAAGTGATTTTAATTAGTAAGCTGAATGTTTACCTGTATTCTCTGGCATGTATGATGCCATTGAACGGCTGATTGAAGGTGACCCTGATGGACATGACTCCAGTCTTGCACGTCGCATTGACGACAGGCGTGAATTCGATGTTCTCCACATTCTGTCAACAATTGAAATGCTTTGTTCTAAATTGAAGTATATTTTATATATATTTATTTCTAAATGGTTGAATCATTTGTTTGCTTATTGTTTTAAGTATATAGGTATCCCACCAAAACATAAATTTGAAAATGGGAGTTAAGTTCAAAATCCGACAAGAATTGAGATCTAAATGGCCGCCAAGTTCTTCAGAGAATATTGTAAGAACTTTCACTCTGTTTTTAGCTGGATCAATGTCTTTGCTACATTTTCTATTTCCTATCTAGGCCTCTTATAAGTCAATTGGATAGTTTGATTGTATTTAAGTCTTATTTCTGTTTTGAATATCTTTGTGTTAGGCTGTACCAGTAGCTGGGACCACTGTCCTTTCCATCGACAATGAGGACTTCCTACATTGGTTGTCAATGTCGGTAGCTTCCTTCTACGGACGACACGCAATAGGCAGGTGCACCGGCTTTGTCTGCTTCAACACTTTGACTATCGACCACACGCATCTCTCCGACTCCTCGTTACGATCGGGTTCGTGGTTTATTCACTTGAATTACTTATTAAGATGCGATTGCTGTCAGACATACATAGTACGTAATATTGTTCCATACCTATCTGGCACTAATCGCATCTTATATTTCCGGTAAAAAGAAACATCCTATTCGTTTACCCGTGTTTTTATGAGCTTCTATACTGATCTGAGAGAAAAGAAAGACAAATAATTTATTCTTACCCATCAACACACTGAAAGTGGCATTAGCCCTAGGTTCTGTGAGTTTTAGGGATTACCTAACAGAGCAGCAGAGCCTAGGCAGATGTGAAAGTGAAGATGTGTATTTGTAGATTAGTAAGCTTATAATACAAGGTATGAAAAGCCGTTTGGGTTGCTGATACCCTACACACAATTATTTAGTTATTTAGTTCAATTAGATTCATTTCGTACGTACGTAGGTACGTACCAAAGAGCTGAGCTAAAAAGCAGGTAAACACGAGCTACATATTTTCAGTAAGTACCAGTTTAGTTGGCTTAATCTATGTATTTATCCAAAATAAATATTATACCTGAAGAATGGATTGAATAATACATAACTTAGTAGATAAACTTGTATGTGATAATATAATTCGGGTATTTATGAAAACAAATTAAAATTAAACCTACAACAGAGATGAGACTGGTTTTCTTCTGCAACTGCTCTGTTATTATTTTCATTACGCAGACTTAATAATATCGTCATTATCAATATCGTCATCGTCAGCCCCCAATCTCACTGCGGGAAATAGACCTCTCTCAATGCATGCTATCCATCTCAGTCTTGTTCCTTGTCAAGTTTGTATTGCGAAATAACAATTTCACGCCAAATCAGTGATTAAAATTTCTGTGTAATTAGTCCGTATACTCGTATATTTATATATTTAGCTCAAACATTTGCAACGAGTAATAAGATTTTGACCAATGAAAAGAGTTTCTCACAAATATGTACTCTACCAAGTTGACCTCCAATATATTGTTGTGGTCATAAACCAACTATTACAACACTGACTCGGTGTATAAATCTCAGGCAACAAATCACTGCTCTTTGAAATGGGGATAGTCCACAATCACAATGGTTGTCAAGCAGGACAAGCTCCAAGGAGTCAGTATTTGTACAGGTATTTGTTTGTTTAGTGTACAACGATACCAATGTTTTCTACAGTAATGTTCTTCCCCTTTTCTATAGTTATGTGCGTGATTCCTAACTTAGGTGTTCGTAGTGATTTGTTTGGTTACGTTACTTACAATAGTTACAATTTTCTGTGGGTATTTCTTTTTTGATTATTGTTATATTTTTTTGGTGTACAATAAAGTATTACATAACATAACATAATGTAATATTGCGTAGGAAGATTATACAATTTGTATCAAGTTTCCAATATGTAACTCTACCAACAGTTGATCTATAAATCTAGTAAATGTTATAACGAAGAATAAATGGCTCTCGTTTATTTTGACACGTTATTGTTTCCAAGTAGGGGCGATCGTCATTTGTATATTGGAAATGGCCAATTGCTAGTCCTTCGGCATAGCATAATGGAGTTCCAGGAAATACAAAGCTTTATGTGCTGACGCCGAGCCGAGAAGGGCCGCAGGGTCGCGCCCCAGGGCGGCCGCTGCGCACGACTCCGTCCACACGACCCGGCCTGATAGCTTCCTAACATTACTCTAAAAACATCGCTTTGAAATACTAATACAAGTAATTTATATTCATCTTGCAATCTTACTCGGAATTCTTTGATTACTTTTTCACATTGAAAACATAAAGCTAAGATTTATTTACAATATTTTGTACAGAGCACATTTTTTAAATGAAGAGAACTTGATTTAGACATAATGGTTTTCTTTTTTGCCTAAATCAAGATGTTATTGAAATGACGGATGAGACAGTGCCGTTTTATAGATTTTAACTTGTGTTGTGGATAATGGGCAACACCTAGTAAGTGAAAAAGTTAGTCCGTGTTTTATGATAAGATAATACAATAATATATTTTGATGTGCAGTCATAAGCATCCGGTAATTTTTGCTTTGAACCTAATCATTAGATAGTTAAGTAAAGGTACATTAGGTACGTTCTTATATTTTCGACCCTATTTGTAATGTACCCTCTGTGTTATTTATGTTCTTGGGAGATAAAATACCTAAATCCGATAAGGCGGAAATGAATTGTCGAGAGCAGCTGATGTGGGGTTTCTTAGTCACTTTTTCGCATAGTGTGAATCTGAACGAACTAAACGCGTAGAAGTTCCAATTTTCTTTAGTAATTGAAATGAAGATTATTTTCACTATTTTTGTTAAATTTGTTTCATTGTTATTTTGAAAGATCTTAAATAATGAATACGTTTTATATTTCTACTTTTAGAAATTGACACCACCATATTTTTATTTTCGACCTATGAAAAAATATATGTAACTTATACAATATAACTTTTACCACCACTTTTATTTACGCACTAGACCTTCCAATTAATGAGTATAATAACATCTACATGAGTAATGTATTGAAACATTCGGTACCGTACACTTAAGTATTTACTTTGAAATAGTATCATCATAATGGTTAAAGTACTATAATCAAAAGCGGGCAGTGACCACGACAGATGAAATCAAGTGAAATGATGCGACATTACCGATACACTCGCGTTCCTCTGGGCGACGCTTACGAGGGCCGGCTATGATTGCCCGTGTTTATAGACTCACGACCTATCCTTTAGTTAGACATCCCTACGATCATTTTGATTAAATTATATGTACTCATACAAATATAGGTAGTTGTTACGAACATTATGAACGTTCACAACGCTGTTTAAGTTACTGACTACCATTAAAATATATTTAAACTTTTTTGTTGTTATACAAATAAGTTTTTGTATGCAGTTTAGTTCCACTGTCTCAAACGAAAAATATCCATACTCGTCAAAAAGAGTGAATTCAAGGTTAAGCTAAATTTGCATTTATTTAAATTACTGGCATTGTTATGTTTATGACCAGTCAAATTAATGCTGTAGAACTAATTAAGTGTTTATTTTTAAATCAAAAATATTTGAAAAATAATATTGTTTCCTCAACGATATTTGAACTATCGCGTTGCATCATTACTAAATTAATGCACACGCGAAACATACTTTTTTATTTATAACGTTTTGTTCATTTTACCACCTTTAAGAAATGTTTATAATAATTTATTTTAACACTTTTAAGAACGGATTTCCGTTAACGGAGTATTTAATGGAATAGGCACATAAAATGAATGATCCGTTTACCATTTGCTTTCTTTTAAATCGTACTGAATCCTAATAACTCCTCGAATCATACATTATTTTAGTGTGCCATTTCTATTTTGTATATAGATATAAAGGTCATTTCGATAGGTAATAAAAAACAGAGAATTATAAATAATACGCTACGTACGCACCGCAAAGGATGAAGAACGATAGGAAACATCCCTGACAGCTGTCTTGCGCAGAACGTATAGCGTAATGAGTATAACAGACAGAACATCATCAATTTGGGTGCGCTTCAATTCACTGCTGATAGTCCTGTCAGTTTGAAATAAGTAAATATATTAAGATATAATTTTATAAAACCTAATTCAAGTCTGTTAGAATAATCTTATAAAATTGTTATAGTTACAGAGACGTATTTTTTATATTTGCTTAATAGAAAAGATTTTTTAATGGATCCCAAATATCACAGAAGAGTGAGATTTGTAGACACGTATTAATGCCTTATTTTAAATCTAAATCATATCATTAATTGGTGCATGATTTTGAAATAGCCACTTTCACTAAGTAGCTACCTATACTTATTGGCTTATTTCAGTGTCCAGTTTGATTTCTAATTTATCATTGTAGAACCGGTGCCAATTGCTTTGTAGAGATAACATTTGGCATAATCTAATTTCGAAATAGTTAATCGTACTTGCATTTTAAATACGATCTCATGTAGAACCTGTTACCGCCTAGACAATGGTCGAGGTGAAACCTTGAAGGCCACCGTCTTACATTGCGATTAACAGCGACCACAACCACAAACATTGCAGGTTGCCATTTTACATAAAGTAACCGTATTAAATATTTACCTATTTCTATGATTAAAGGAAAAACACTCGAGGTACCTACAGTCAGAATCATCCCGTGGAATCATCGATACGTCTACATATCATCAGTACTGTATACAGCATGTCAATTAAAAGACCTCAAGATGATCAAAAGACGTATAGGGTTCCATAAACCTCACTGTCTTGTTAGGTCTTAGTTAGGTTGTAGGTCTTAATAATTTCTTATAACAGCTTACTCCTATTTAATAAAAAAAAAATGAGAAACCCTGCTTCCATACCATCCAACGGCAGGCTACAGTTTACTTTCTGTCATATAATAACAGCAAGATTTAGCGCTTAAATAAGATAAGACATAAATGGATAATGTCCGTTCAGCGGCTTCAATTAAAAAGCTACAAATGAAAAGATAACATTTCGATGTCTCATTGTCATTACCATAATAATTTAACCCGCCCCGGTTTCCAACAAGTCTTTGTAGGATGTAATTGAATATTCAACAGCACATTAAGGGGCTACCTAAATTTTTCGGAGTCCAGTGCTGCCCCCATTTGAAATAAATCATTTGAAAAGAAACGGAGGTATCATTTAAAATTTGGTCTTGATCAGACCCTAGATAACCATTCAAACTATTTTATGAACTACTGTTTACATTTTAAAGTGAGAACGTGAAGCTTTTCTACGCACATACGCCAAAAGTGGCCGTTTTTCGCAATTGTGCGTAGAAAAGCTTCACATTCTCACTATAAACTGTAAACAGTAGTTTATAAAATAGTTTGAAGGGCTATCCAGGGTCTGATCAAGACCAAATTTCAAATGATATCTCCGTTTCTTTTCAAATGATTAATTTTAAATGGGTGCAGCACTGGACCCCAAAAAATTCAGGTAGCCCCTTAAAACCTTCGTCCAAAGGTGTTTATCAATCTTTCGCATCTAACAGAGTCTGCGTGCCCTATTAGCGTTGACTCGGTAATGTAATGACATAACGCGGCGTTTGCGTAACAGTCGCAGGGAGCATGGTACTGTTTGTCTGTTTGTTCGCCCGAACCTACTGCCATTTGGTTAACGGTCCGCGTCGGATACATTTCAGATTGAAATGGCAATAACTCGAAAAAGAATACTCGCTATATCAACATAACTGTCAATTTCCTATTCGAGTCGCCCAAGACAACATTTCAATGATACGCAAAATACATTACGCTTTTAAAATTCGTTACAAAAAACGGTATTACTTGAACCGTTTGCTCAATTGGTGCCTTCGTTTTAGGTGTTATCGCATGACTCTACTATTCTTCCATGCTATGAATTGTGTAATTTTCAATAGCTCCGCAATGGATTATAAGTTCTTTTTACCGTTTTAATAATTGGATTTGTAATGAAATATGGCACTCACTAGTATTGCTTCGTGAAATTGTAGTTAGATACTTAACATAAGTGAAGCACAAGGTGCCACATAAAGATAAAAAAATTTAAGTTTACATGTTAACTGCTTGTAACTGCCAATAAATTAATTTCGCTTCCCTACAAGTCGAGGCTGTTTGTGTTTAGGGTATAAAAGGTGCGCTAGATGACTCGGTGAACGTTAAATTTTGGCAATAGATCTTAGTAGACTTGAGAATCATCATCATCCTCTGAGTTCCGCTAAGTTTCGATGATGTAGCTACAAAGATATAATTATTCTTCATATTTGGTGGCCCTAGCCCATTTTAATTAGGGTTGGGTCTAGCCATGCACAGTAGTAATAATTATATTATTATTTAAAATATTTTATAAAAAAGACATCAACGCGCTATATTACGCAGTTGATATATTTAACTCACCTTTAATATACTATCTTTTATATATCATAATATAAGTATCAATCAAATCAAATCTGCCTTGAATATTAAACATATGAATTATATAAGGCGTGTGCGCTGATTCTCATGAAGATATCGTTTGATGTAATGTAACCAACAACCGGTTTGCTCGCCCCCAATACTTTGCTCGGTGCAGGCTCGACGTCATCACAGCCGTGCTTTACTGCTCCCAAGCAGCCTTTTCAACTCAACAAAGATCAAAATATACAACGGTTTTCGAAAAAAACACCCAGCGAGCGATGATTGCAATGGCATCAAATCTGAAATCACGGACAGATGCTATTGCAATAGTCCGTTTTAGCAACAACGTTATGGGAATGGATTTGATAGATGATTCTTCTTATTTAAAATCTATCGTTCTAGTCAGTGAATTGTTTGTTGATTTATGACACGTCTTCAAAATAAAGAGGGAGATCAGTAAAAAATGACCCCAAGAAAATAGCTGATGTCATCTGTCTTGTCGTATCGAGAATTAAAAATGATTGTATCAAGAAAGAAGATGTTTATTCCTATTAGCTGTAACCGCATCTGCACCAGATCTGCGCGCGAATGCATTGTTTAACTATTGTGTCTGATATGCCAGCGTACAAGGAGTTTAAGTTCAATACAGAACGTTTAAAAGGTTCAAAATCCTTTAAGACATTTATTAGGTGTAAATACTAACATAATTACCTTATTTCTCTAGCAAAGTGTAGCGTATAAAAATAACATTGTTTTTAAGTCGTTGTCATTTGAGTTAAGACAATAGGTCTTATTAAAACTAATACATTTGTTGTGGTCAGTGGGTTACGGTAGTATAATAGATGTTTACATTCCTCATTAGCCTCAATAGCAATCCATTTCTTTTGTATGAAATGGTGATCTGTGTAAATCGGCACCCAATCAAAAAGTAACTAACACATTTTGCAGTTTATTGTTCCAATCAATTTGCAGCTTCCCACGGATGTGTTGTGCGTTGCTGATGGCTCGTAGAAGGAAACGGTCAGTGGTGATTACTGTGCTTGACAGCGGCGGCGGGGTGGCGATCAGCGTAAATAATGACAAGTCATTTGTCTATCATGTTGTCTCATACGTTGTTCCAGTCGGCAATATACATCATTTCCATGTGTTACAAAAAGTATTGCAAAAACGTTGCCGCAGGATGTTTGGACATAGGAAAGAATTCAAACCACCAGTTTCAATATATACTTATCTAAGATATCTTTGATAAGCAACATTATGGACGACGATTAGTTTAAAATCAATTTCATTTAAATGTTAGAAAAATATTTAGAAAACATTTCCCTGTTATTGAAGTAGATTGTCGGACTCTGATTTGGAAGCCATCCATAGAGTTGAATATGTTACAGACACGGCCGCAAATCAGATAAGTCGCTGTGTTCACAACAACTTGAATGTGACATGACGTAAGAATCCAATCGTGACTAAATATGTGAATACACTTGTCCATTGTTAACACATCGCCACAAAGTCACCATGTTTCCTGATCAACACTGATAAATATTCTACGAAGTGCTTAGGAGGCCTTTATGACCAGTTCATCTTGAAACGGGAGATTAGAAAGAAGAAAGAAGTAGTGTCTCCGTTACAACACAAGTTTAAAAGTAAAAAAACAATGCATTCTGTAGTACATAGCTGATGAAACTCCACCTAATCTTTATAAAACATCTAGACTCTATACTGCGTACCGTTTTCAAACGCAAATAAATGATTATATTCTAACACTTATTTTCATATTGAATCAAAAAGTTGTTTTGAACTAAAAGAGTTATTGAGATTATTGATAATAATATTACAGAATTCATCATTTAGTTACCAGTTAGTAGATACTACATTGAATTGAAAAGAATTAAATAGTAGATACTACATAAATAAATACACAAACTTGAAAAATGGATGAATGGGTTGTTACAACCATAGGTAGGTATAAAACACTTTTCATATTTACCTGAATAAAAAATATCTATTTATTCTGGTTAATTGTGTGCAATCTGCATTGTAGCTTACAATGTGCATAATATTTTTGCAAGTAATCGAATGGCTATTAAACATGAGCTTGTTCTAAAAATTGTATCTATAAGTTATATTACAGTTAGTTTTAATGACGGTCGGAGACGTTTGGTTACATATTCATTAAGTAACTACGAGTATACTGAAAAACTTATATTCGATGTACATACATGTCGATGGCCTCAATGCATTCCGAAAGGTTGCATTTTTTTATCGTTGATAGATAGCATCAGTTTTACTGAATCGCTCTTCAATGTGTGTCCTGTCGATTTTTGAAAGTAAATAACCTATTTCATGTTTCTGGAAGTTGCGAAAGGCTGCGTTATTTTTATCGTGATAGATGGAAAGGATGGCATTACGCATTAACATATCAAGTAGATACATCGGTGCATTACGTACGGACACTTCCTCGGAGTTATCACGTCTCGATCAGCCGCGGGCGCAATCAGAGCGTTGCATGCAGCGCGCATGCGTGGCGAATGCCTCACTATCGAACGCTTTACTACCAAATAATCTTGATTTCCTCAATTTAATGGGATTCTTAATGTGTACCTGTCATATCTATCGGTAACTATTTCAAAAATATGCGTTGAATCTGAACAATAGACTTTACATTGGCAATTTTAAATTTTATTGATACTTATCGTATTTAGGTTTTGTTCATATTATTATATCACTAGCCCTCATAATAAGCATCATTTCATATCATGCTTTAAATCTAAATGCTTCATATACCTAGTGCTTATAAATGCTTCACCCAAGCTTTCGCAATCAGGTCTTATCCCAATTAATGGACTTTGAGCAGGGGTGTATATACTCGTAGGTCAACGAAGAATATTGGATAAATATCCAATAAACTTATTATATAGGTTTCCTTATTACACGACTATCCCCAAAAAAAAAGTGTTATGTTTTTAGGGTTCACTCCTTTTTGGGGTTCATGAATCATGTATGTATATGTAAGTTTCTTTATTCTTCCATAACTTTAAAATGCCTGAACATATTTGAATGTACAGGGTATTTTTAGAATTCTCACATCACAACAAGTGACACTTTTTTTAGGGCACTCATTTCTTTTAATATTTTTTTTTTACGTAAAAGATTTTTTTTCTGGAGATATGTGTCTTATAACTAGCGCAAAGCTGCACGAATCGGTGAGTTTTTTCTTATATTTTTTTAGTCCATTTCCATAAATCATGCGGCAGCAATAGCTACGTATTACTTTACTATATTAAAAGTACAGACCTAGTCAAACCACAATGCATATCAATTCTATGTCAAAGCTATAATTATTAAAAAATGTTGAAATAAAGAAAATAATAGATTAAAGAATGTAGATATATTTTTAACTAATGTATCAAGTCCGCCATTAGATCACATGTCATAACAATTAAGAATTCATAATTACATTATGAAATTAAACTGGTATTATATTAACAAGGTAATGAGTAGAGGAAGATGCGGCC
Organism: Acrobasis suavella; assembly: GCA_943193695.1. Lineage (NCBI taxonomy): Eukaryota > Metazoa > Arthropoda > Insecta > Lepidoptera > Pyralidae > Acrobasis > Acrobasis suavella. Next base: position 14,569,611 of record OW971934.1, on the reverse strand, counting down.
TCGGCCCGTGTCGTGGAGGCCAATGCTCACGCACGCTGTGCGCTTGCGCATCACTTAGCTCAATCACGCGAACTTAATGCTTTTTGAAGTGCAAACCACCGTGTCATTATCACTATTATTTTCTTTTTCATTGACCAAAGAAAATGGGACAGACTTAACCGTATACGATTCCAGCGAATCGTTACTTACACTTTTAAGTAAACTTAATTTCTTTACTTTCTAGATTAAATACCGTTAACCTCAATGAGTAGTAAGTGGATCATACATAAGCACATTAAAGTATCTTCAGTTATGTTCAATTTTGTTTTATTGCTCAACATGTTTCTCGTATGTGTCTTGTCTTGTCTAACTAATATAGGTATACCTATAATTATGGCGCTTTTTGGTAAGGACGTTAGACACACCAATAAATCGAATGATTTCATTCGTGTCTTCGTAGTTAAAAAAATGTAAGTGTGTAATCACTTCCTTCTTCATTTCACATTTTATATTGAGTGTTACTATATTTTAGTTAATCGAACTGGTAAAGAAGAGCGTAAATGAGTCAGATAGGTCCACAAACTCAAAGTATAACAGTTTATATTCAAAGTTAAAATCTTACAGGCTTTGTGTCTAGCGCCAATTGAAAGCTCAAGTTCCACCAATTTCATAAGTATCTAATACCTTTTTTTTCGATCGAACATAATTTCGAGCGTGATCATTCCACGTAAAACACACAGTTCAATGTCAGTGCCTTGAGTTGCGCATATTCATGCGATGCACGCGGTGTGGTTTCTTGGCGGTGGGTTTATGAGGCAATTGCTTTATCGCTGTGTGATGTCGTGTACTCGAATAATTTACCGTACATACCTGATCATTCTATTACGAATAAGTGTTACGCGTGCTACCCAAAGCTACACCGTTGGTACCTTCGAACGAGTCTCACATTGTAATGCTACATCAGCACAAGTGTTAACGTAATTTAAAGCAGTTCGCATTTACCTGGCCATCAAGAGCGTCGCTTGACTCACTTCATATCATAACCCCATCAGTTTTCATACCTAATTAAATTAAGTTTCCAAAAATATACTTCAGTTTCCAAAATAAGTGACTTTTATTCATCTCAGTATTCCATGCGGGGTAGCCCGTACACTTGACTTCAGCAAAAAAAAAAAATGTATTCAAAATATTTTGCTTTTAAAATTACTTACAAATTCATTTATTATTTTAATGTTCATGACATCAAACACATTAAACGTTTATATATACCAACAGAGCAAATAAACAGATGGTAGTAAAAATAACTTGCGATGATGACATAAAAATAGCGACTTTATTAATTTGATTCCAAGTACCAAGCTAAAGTTTTTTGTTGTGTTGAGCAATGAATCTTGGCGGACAAAGAGCGGGTTTCCGATGGTTGATTTTATCACTTAAATAGACTACGTTCTTTAATCGGCACTAGATTACATTTCTAATTACATATACCTATAAGTACTTTCATAGGTATTGTTTGTTATTATGAATTTATATGTTTCATTAGAAGTCCAAAAAGTTTAAAAAAGAAATAACATCTATTGAGCCTGCAGGTTTCTTTCCCATTCAACTCAATATCATTGTTTGACATTTGAAACACCGATGCCTAAGTAAATGTAATATGAAAAACTGAAACTATTTCAAGGGTGAATTCAGTCCATAATACTGAATAACTTTCCCCAAGCAACACGAATCAAAATATGAAAAGTAATGTGTGGCCTCCCATACAAGTCGCCCGATCAGCTGACTTGAGTTAGTATGTAAAGCTAAAAATTATTTTTCATATTTCGACATATGTTCAAAAAAGTAGTTTACTTTCACAGATTGAATTCACCCTGAAAACAGTTTCAGTATATTTTGGTAGAACTTATATATAATTATAACTCTTTGGCCTTTTGACATTTCTTTCCTAGTCTCCAAAAAGTCGAAAAAAAATTCTTAGAATGCCTCAGAAGCAAACCCTAATACAAATATTCTCAATAAATTAAATACAAGTGTTTTTTTAATTGTAAAATAAAATGACAATATATTCATGTGATTCACGGTTTTACTATTTATCTGCCATTTTGTATGCAGTATGAGTCAAATACAAAATTGAGTCACCGTTCAATTCCATGAATGAATTGTGAGGACATACTCGTATATTCCATTTCAAGTACAATTACTACACCAGCGGACTGGTACCTACACTACTCAGTGTTTCTTAAAGATTATTTTAAGTGATTATTTTAGGCGAATTAATTGTCACTGACCAATAATATGAATTAATTCCTAAACTCTTAATACAAATACTTATTTACTGTAATCACGAAATAGGTCTATGGGAATCTTGTCATTCAATACTAACGCATTGCTGGGATAGTCTTAGTCTAACGTCTAAGTTTTCATGACTGTAACATTCAATATTACATACATAATTATACATTGTTAAAAAAAAAGATCTAGAGAAATCTATAGCATATACTGGCGTCAGTTCAACATATTATTCGGCGTTTTGTGAACCAAAGCTTCCCTTCACAGGATTGGTTGTTAAGGCCCAAGGATTGATTTAAGAAGTAGAGCCACCAAGATTTTTGATGTACTTAATTTTCTTAAGGTTCTTGCCCTCCTGCTCAATTTTGATAGACATTGTGATAATAATAAAGATGGTATGCATTGGTTAAGCTACTATGTCAAGTTTGGTATCATAGTCGTATGACTAAAGGATGCTTAATTCATATTTAGGTAAACATTTGCACGATTCAGATGGTAAACAATTTAAAATAAATAAATAAATACATAAAAAATTGCTTGATTAAAGAAAAAACATATAACATGAAAGAGCTCAACTTTCCTCCTGTGTAATAAAGTTACAAAAAGAAAACAAATTCTATTCTGGCTGATTAAAAAAAGAACTTTACAATTTAAAAATAAATTGTAAACTTGTGTGTTTATACTTTATTATTGATCAAATATTCTTAACACTTATAAAATAATTTTTCCGTTAAAAATAAATCCTTAATATTATATTTTAATAAGTTAAGCAATTGTTAATCAAAAAGTACAAATATTTGAAATTGATGTCACTATTTTTTAACTGTATATTGGCCCAAATATTATTTCAGTATTGAAATCCAGACATTCGATATATGCGAAAATGATACCAAACTTGGCTTGGCAATACCTAAACGTACGCAGTTATTAACCTCGGATTTTTTTTAAGGCTAAATACCCGTCTCACCCATTACTCCCACTCTACTTCGAAAACCCATCTAAGGACCACAAGATCAATCCTGCCGAAGGAAACCTTTGGTTCAGAAAATGCCGTGTTCTTACTTTTTATCGTGCACAGATCCATATGTCCATAATCAATAGAAATACTCGTAAATAAGAAACGAATATTTCTTCCAATTTCAAATCGTTGATATATTTTCCTGTATAAAAATGGTTCAAAAATGGCTTGATCTGACTTGACTTAAGTTACAAATAATAAAATTGAATTGGAGGCAAATTTTAAATCCAGCGTGGGATGTGTAGGCGCAAGGCTACCCAGCCTTGCCATGCCAAGTTAGACGCCAATGCTAACACTGGCATTGGAACTCGACGTCTTTACCTTACATGATCTGTGATTTATTTCAAGTACCTAAAATTGTACTGGAAAAGTATATCTCTTGGGAAAAATAAGACGAGTCAATAATATAGTTTTCACATCCAAAAGCAATGAATCTAACATTTATGTACTCTTCTAATTTCCTATCCGACTATCCGTCATAGAAGACACTCCTAATGAAAATAATACAGGACTTTTCTAGCTTTTAGAGACTTAAGTAAGTACCTAGTAAAATTTTAACTCTCTGTACGCTGGGTCACGGGACCGTTCATACATAAAAGGAAACAATGAAAACGCGGAGGTGTTTGAGTGTAGGTATATCCATATTTGAACAGCCGTACAGCTGATCACCTTTTAAATTGTTTGGATTGAGATTAGGTTATACGAACGGAAAAGGCGTTTTTAGTTTTCATAAATATTTGTTTATGAAACACATTATTTCTGCTTTTTTAACCAGATAGAGTCGCTCTCAGTGCTGTAATTACTACAAGGTGGCTTCTATAGAAATGATTGATTTACGGTAAATAAAGGAATTTGATAAAGCTATAATGTAGTCAGAAGAAGAAGAATTAATCCTAATAATTTGCGTTTTTAAGAAAGAAAGAAAGAAAAATGTTTATTTGGCACAAACAGGTTAATACAAGACAAATGCACATAACACAATATTTTGTACCAAAATGGTCCCCGCTCAACATATGCCGTGGTGTGAGCAACGACGCTGGTCTTCCGCGGGTAATTTTAAAATTTTTAGAATGCTGCAATTGTTAACTTTTGTTTATTTAAAATATGTTTTTTTAATTCAACTTTAAAAGATTTAACAGTTGATGAGCGTCTGATGGGTTTTGATTATTATTTTTTTTGATTATTTTGATTATTTTTTATTTTCATAAAATGAGACGAGGAGTACTTTCTTCATACCGTATCATTTGAAAAATCTAGGTAGAGATTGATTACATTGACCATGTTTGCCTGTAGTTCAGAATTAATAGCTCTAAATATCGTAATGCACCGGTACGATATTTAGAGTTAATAATAACGAACTACAGCCACAATTTCTTAAGTGTGCACAGGCCTTTAATGATATGCATAACAATGTCAACATTGGTAATATACTCGAATTCTAACAATACCACAGTAATGTGGTTCGCATTGAAACCCACAGATATGATTAAACAGTTGACTTCACATTCACACCGCTGCTGCTCATTGTCTGCTGCGTGCCAAACGCTTAACATATACATGAATATTATACAAGATTCGATAAACTTTAAAACTGACGTAATATATGCCGGTTTTAATGGATGCTAAGTGATATTTATGGTCATAAAATACAGTTAATACACCTAAAAGCATATTCTTATCAATAATATTAAGTCAAATTTACAGAAGGTGCAATACTACTCGGTAAAATTCAAAATACATGTCATAAGGTTGGACCTTAGGAAATCCATTACAAGGATATTGCGCCGAAATAGGCAGAACAAATTGACCATGCACGTCATTGGTGCAGTATCAGCGGTCGACCTCCGTGATCTGTGCTCTGTGCATAACTTGGAGTTGGTACCTGTGCGTGCGCAGCCAGCAGGCTGGCAAGGATACACAGCCACGGGATCCACATGTTGTATTGTTTCACTTGACAGCTGTCACCGATGTCAGACACTGTGGTGTGTGGTTGCTAGTCAGCGCGGCATGGCGGCTGGTCGGAGCGCGGGACGCGGCGACACTGCGCGCCGACAGCGGCCCGAGTTACGAGAACAACAAACTTACTTTCTGCGAGAGGATGTGCTCATACTGGTCGAACTTTAGTGGACTACTAAACAATATACCTACAATAAATTTAATTAACATCGGTAGAGAAGAAGCTGTTTATGCAAGTTAATAATTAAAAATATTCTTCAAAAGAATAACTAGAGAAAATATTAGATAAAAGATAGGTATTAGGCAAACATTCGCCATAATTCTATCTAACAAAACTTTGACAATGACTATTCGTGCATGTAAATAAAAAAAAATGTATTTACGTCCTTTGACTTTACTTAATAAAACCGACTTATACAAATTAAAAACCAATCTAAATTTTAATCAATGTTCGCTAATACGAGGTTATTACGAGTAACTTTGATAACTATTGTTTCATCAAGAATTTTTAATTTCATAGAGACAATATTTTTATCAATCTCATGGAGTTAAATTGAATAAAAATATGATAACAATTTGTTTAGTGATAAAATGTCAAATTATACAATTGTAACTTGTACTGTAAAAATCTCGGTGTGAACGCGTTCTCGATACGCAACGTTGCGTCGGCGGGCGGGCGGCTGGCATTACGACACACGCCCACACGCGCACCGCTCACCTGTACACTTAAACACACACACCACCCGCCAGGTATACCACACGATCCTTCCGATAATCCTCCAGCCTGACTTCACCTTTTTGTTTTTAATGCGCGCCTCTGGACTTGGACCTATAAAGCAAAGGCTTTTTGTTTAACCACCTCTTGCCCTCGTAAAAGGTTCAACCGCAAGTAACATAAACTCGAAGAATGTGGTTGCTAATTAACGAAATTGCTTCAGAATGGTTCTTTTATGCTTTAGTACTGCTGGTAGAATTAAACGTGAAATTGGGTTTGCTCGTACAGAAAAATTCAACGCGTGACCCTATAGTAAAGTTGCAAAAAGTTAAATTTTGTTTAAGAGTTCATAACATAATACATAAAGCATTCACATTATAAATTAAGTTTACTTAAAATTAGTGAAACTGTCTAGAGACTTAATCAATATAGATTATTCAGTCATTCCTCCTCCTCCTCCGATCCTCCGGCCTTATCCTATTGGGGTTGGCTCTCCTATCTTTTTTCTCCAAAGAGATCTCTTTTGGATCGTCACTGGTTCTGTGTTGGCGTTCTTCAGGTCCTTGTTTATGACAGACATTCATGTAAAACGACTTGAAGTCCATCACTTTTCTGGTCATGTGGACGTGGCTGTAATTGTCTTAGTATACCGGGAATTCCGGTCTCTCTGTTTGGCAATATTAAAGAGATGTTTATCAGAGTTCGCTTTTCCTGGTTGCTCATAGAATTTTTCTCTATTATTGTTTTTGGCTTGCGCTACCTCTTGTTTGGTTTATTTGCTGGTACGCGTCTCGATCTTGCTCTGTTCCCGATGTTTGCCAGGTCTTAAAAAGTGCTTTCTTGAGTTGAATTTTCTTCTGTACTTCTCTCTCTCTCATCTCTCTCATCTCAGCGTTTTCCCAGTTGCGTCCTCAGCTGCAATGCTGAGAACCCGGGGTCCGCTTTCCGACTTTTTCTTCTCCACTTTGCACGGTCTTGAGCATCCTTGGTTGTGAGACGATTAGCATATCATCTTTGACGACGTCAAGCCATACTTCTTGGGTCTACCCCGCCTGCCGGGCCCCGGCGTAGGAGGCATGGCTATACATTTGTTTCCCACGTAACTTGCCGGCTTTCGTAGGACGTGATCGTACCAGCGTAGGCGACTTTCCTGCAGTTTGTCTGCTATGTCATGGACATGAAGGCTGCCGCGGATGCGGGTGTTTCTAACACGATCTCTCCGTGACACTCCGCATATCCAACGCAGCAGTTGCATCTCCGTGACATGCAACTCCTGCTTGTGCAGCAATGGCCACGCTTCACTCCCATATAAAAGGACAGGTCTAATGATGGATTTGTAGACCTGTCCCTTCAACCTAACCGGCATTTTGGGGTCACAAATGACACCAGTCACCTCTCGCCACTTTGCCCATGCGGCAGATATACGGGCCTTGACGTCGGCATCGATGTCTCCAAACGCGTGATGTACAGATCCCAAGTATAACTGGTCCGTACGCTTGACTAAGTCTTCGCCTATGCGTACGGGTGGGGGATCTGTAGCATTGCAAGTCATGTATTCAGTCTTCGCCACATTTAGCTTCAGACCACCGTTTTCAAGCAACTCCCTCCACACATTTGCGCGTCGCACCAGTCTCCCTCTGTCCGCATCCGCCAGTGCGATATTGTCAGCATACACAAGAAGCTACGGAGGTTGCTCGTGTGTGTCTCTGATGCTATCAGACACTTCGTCTAATATCACACTGAACAGGTATGGACTGAGAAACGAGCCTTGGTGAACCCCGACTGTAACGGGAAAGGGTTTGGAGTCACCAACAGCAGTCCTTACTATGGACTCGGAATCGCGGATTATGTCAATATAGATCTCTGGCACCCCTTTGGACCTCAGAGCCCACCAGATCATCTTTCGAGGAACACAGTCAAAGGCCTTCTCCATATCCAAAAACAGGAAATGGAGAGGCGTATTCTTTGCCCTGTATTTCTCCATGATGATTCTTAGGGCAAAGATAGGGTCCGTAGTGCCTAGGCCGGGGCGAAATCCATACTGAAACTCCGAGACTGTACTCTCCTGTCGGATCCGAGAGTCTATTATCCTCTCAAAGAACTTCATGGTGGGGGACATGACCTTTATACCGCGGTAGTTGCTGCACTCTTGCACCGATCCCTTTCCTTTAAAGACTGGAGTAATAATACTCAGCCTCCATTAGTCAGGGATTTTACCGGTGAAGAGTATGCGATTTAAAAGGTTTGTTAAGATGTCCATACCATGGGAACCCATAGCCTTCCAGGCTTCGATGGGCACTCCATCGGCCCCGACAGCTTTCCGGTCCTTCATGCAGCGAAGAGCTGAGTGGACTTCCTCAGGCGTTATTGGTGGCATTAATCCTTGATTTGGAGGGAGGTCCGGTGGCTGCACCTCTTTATTCTGCCGGTTCAGCAGCTCGTGAAAATACGAGCGCCATCTCTCCTTCACCGCGAGGTCTTCGCATAAAAGGATGCCGTTAGGGTTTTTAACACAGCGGCACTTGGAGATATCCTGTGCCGCTTTGACCCTGGAACGCGCCAACTTATAGATAAGCTTCTGCCCCTCAGGCGACTCCAATCTATCGTACAATGGCTGTACGTGGTTACGCCTGGCCCGGGCAACGGTTTTCTTAGTGGCCCGTTTTGCAACCCTGTATGCGTCGTGGTCTTCAGGAGATCCAGTCGCTTGCCACGTTTTAAAGAGTGCTTTCTTCACTCTTATGTCCCTCTGGACTGTGTCGTTCCACCACCAAGTTTCCTTGTCACACTTGCGTCCACCCTTTGACATACCCAGCACTGCCTTCGCCGCACCAGTGATAGCTCCCTGAATCTTGTCCCAGTGAAGCTGGACTGGTTCGCCATCGGTTTCGTCGCATTTGTTACCGATCGCAGTTGCGAACTCTTGGGACTTGGATTCTCCGAGCCGCCACCACTTGATTTGGCGTCGACAGCGCTCAGTGGGCTTGCCAGCAGGCTTAATGCGAAGATCCATGACAAGGAGACGGTGTTTTTGACTTTGCAGTTGGTTACTTTGCCGATATGGTCTTTTCTGGTTAGGAAGTAATCGATTTGGGTAGCGCGTCCCCCGCTCCTGTAGGTGATTAGGTGCTCGGATTTCTTTCTGAAAAAAGTGTTTACGATGGCGAGGTCGGCCACCGCACTCGTTGAGAGGATTTTTCCACCCTCCGGATTGCGATTTCCGTATCCATAGCCACCATGAACACGCTCAAATTCCTCACACGCCTCACCCACATGACCGTTCAAGTCACCACCCTAAACGATTGCCTGACAACGGGATGCCACGCAGCACCTCGCCGAGTAGGTTCCAAGACCGCGTCTTTTCGGCGTCTCCACTGCCAGCCTGTGGCGCGTAGGCGCTTATCAAATGAGTCATAACCCCTTCGACAAGCACCACCACGACCATTAACCGGCTGCTGAAACGTTTTACCTCCAAGACGCTTTCCTGAAGCCCCTCTGACAGCATTACAGCCACCCCATCCTCGCCACCGGGTGCATCGGTATAGATCAGCTTGTAACCATTCCCAATGGACCGGGATCTGCAGCCTTTCCACCGAGTCTCCTGCAGGAACGCCACGGCCACTTTTCGCCTGGAAAGTACGTCGGCCAGCTCTCTCGCGCGCCCAGTTAGCGTGTCAATGTTCCACGTTGCAAAGCGGAGTTTCTGGGTTGGGGCTCGCGTCTTTGGCCGTGTCCACCCCTGACATGGTAGCCCTGGCCCACTTGTCACAGGAGTCGGGCGGGGCTCCTGCGCGCCATTTTGCGTTGGCGCCCTATCCCTATGCCTGACTCTTTCTTTTCTTTTCATTTTTGATTTGGCTTTATTTTACGACTGGCCGCCTGCCTGACGTCAACCCTCCTTGGGAATGCTATTGTAGCACGAGCTATTAGTGCTATTTTTTTTTCCTTTAGTCGCCTTTTACGACATCCACAGGGACAGATGGAGTGGTCCTATTCTAACCCGGAACTATGCGGGTAATTTTCTCCTGTACCTCTGGCATCCATAATGTAGCGTCCTTTTTTTTTTGGCAGTACCATACAATACTCCTTAATGTGTTTTGACCTTTTCTTTACAGAACTCATGGAATTCATTCCATATGGTGTTTGGATCCTTGTCAAGGTTCTTTCAGGATGTGGTCTATAAGATCCAGGCATAATTTTGGCGTTAAAATGGCCACAGTATTACTTCTCTTCTTACTTCTTCCTGTCACCTATATGCAGATGACCTACAAATCTATGCGGCCGCCCCTTTTGACAATCTTCATCACGCTATCAGTGTCATTAATTCTGACCTTGCTGCTATAGCAAATTGGTCCCATAGCTTCGGGCTTACGGTAAATGCAGAAAAATCTCAGGCAATTATTATCGGCAGTCCTTATTTCATTAGCAAAGTCCATAACTCCACTCTACCCAACATTCAGTTTGACGGAAACATCATTCCTTTCACATCGACCGTAAAAACTTGGGAATAACGGTTGACGAAACCCTGAGTTGGGCTCCACAAATCAATGAGGTGAGTAGGAAGTTATTTATTGCTCTTCACTCCCTGAGAAGACTACAACATTTTCTCCCTACAAACACAAAAGCAATGCTAGCCCGTTCACTCCTGATTCCTCTTTTGGATTATGCTGATATCGCGTATCTGGATCCTACCGAGGAACTATTGGATAAACTGGAACGCCTGCAAAACGTTTGCATCAGATATGTCTAAGGTTTACGTAAATACGACCATATTTCTGAATATCGTGGTAAACTCAATTGGCTACCGATCCGAATCCGTCGTAACTATCATATTCTCGCTCTCCTTTTCAATGCTCTCTTCAACCCTTCCTGTCATAATTACCTTCGCGAAAAATTTTCTTTTCGTCAAATTGACAGCCGCCTACGCTCCACTGACAATATTCTTCTTGATATACCTCCTAATCATCGCAGTCTTATTCTAAATCCTTCTCTGTAATGGCAGCACACCTATGGAATTCACTCCCCTTAGATACTAAAATGGCATCGTCCTTGGGTTCCTTTAAAAACAAAATATTGAACTTTTCAGAATCCTAAGTTTCTCCGAGCTACCTAATTACCTAATTTTTTTATATTTTATTTTATATTTTAGATATTTGATATGTATATATATATATATATATATATATATATATATATATATATATTTTAGGTATATTAGTATGTATATTTATGTATACTTATATGTAAGTTTATTCTTAGTTGTATTCATGTAGTTTACATCTATACTATATATTATTTTTACAGTATCATTGTGTAATTTTATATTGTACTGTTCCACTTCTGCCCCAAACGCATAATAAGTAAACATTCCTCTCAATTACTGGCCGGTTGACTGGAAGAGATCCCTATAAGGGATAAGTCCGCCGTTGTATGTTTACTATTCTGATTTGTAACTGTGTTCTTTCTTATGTACAATAAAGCTTTATAAACAAACAAACAAACTTTCTGGTATAAATTAGACAAGGAGGAAGCTCCTTGTCTAATTTATACCAGCTGATTTTCTCTATTCTTAGGGATGGTACTTTTATCAGTTTGAGTGTAACAGAGTCCGCAACTAAAGGGCGGTGTGGTAGCGTTAGTGGCTCCCCTGGAATCATCTTACTGTTTCTGAATGTTCGTACAGTACTGCCCATAGATTATTCAGTAATTAAGAGCATAAATTATTCAGCAAATTCTGTAAGTAAACTGTTTATGTATATCCAAATATATTTAACCTCTAAAAAAATTAAACCGACGAATACATTGCAAAGTGAACGACCATTATAATAATTGGCCAAGTGCGTGTCGGACCACGCGCAGTATAGGGTTCCGTAGTTATGAATGCCAACCTTCAATTCATGCCACTAAAAACGTCTAAAAGCTATTTTTCTATTGAATTTGTATTTAATTTTCCTTTTCCGAGTACATTTTATAAGTTGATCGCCTATAACTTTCAGTTTGAAAATGAAGGAATCTTTTATTACTCATACAATTTGTATTTGGAAGTTTTACAAGTTTGTATATGGCGGCGGTCCACGATTAATGGCCTGGATGTCACCGGATCGAAATGTCTCTGTAAAGTTTTCACTGGTTTCGGGACGGGACCGTCTGATAGTAAACTTTATTCCTGCTTTATCTATTAGATAAAAGATAGTATTAACTTTATTCAACTTTAACTAAACTGAACGTTAGACACAGAGTTTCAATTCAAAGTATAATTAAATTAATTAAATAGGACTTTCGAAAAATAAAGTTGTAGACATATTTTTTCAGTAATCTATTGTTCCAGTAATATTCCGGCTTTGAACGGGTTTTTAATAGTTTGTATAAGACATGTTAATGGACCTGAGAAATTACTCTACATATCAATGAAAACTGCAGGAAAATCGGCCTAGAAGTTTTATAGTTTATCCCGTATAAACAGACAGACAGATGAAAGATACGTGCCGGGGAACTTCGTTTTATAATAAATATGGATTAGGCTTTGTAATATCAAAACAATACAGATATCGATTGCACCTATGAAGATGCACATATTGAGTCTTGAAGATGATAACTATTTGTATTTCAACCAGTGCTCTATAGATAGTGATAGTGCTTCATTAAAACGATATACAAGAGAAAATAATTTTCGTTTTGATAAAACGTCAGTTATAAATTTTAATGATTTCTAATCTTTATGCAGTACACATAGCATTTGTTTAATTTTTAAATGCACGTCATCTACCGGTTATTTATTTCAAACTGTCATTGCGAAAATGGTGGAGGAGGGCGCCACAGTCGGCGAGGCACGTTGCCGCCCAAAATCAATATCCCAGTGGCGTGCGCCGTCCCTCCGCTTCTGCCACAGTCTCGCTGAAGGCAACCCCTACACTGGCCATTTCCACACACGGTATCGCGCAACTGTGCTTCGTACCTGAATCCAACCACTTTCGGACGTATCCCGCTCATCCGTGAGTATAACTCTGATTAAACACATTATACTTTCGAATCAGATTCATCAATGATTTTATCCATTATTTATGAGATTAACTTCATTCATAAAGCCTTAAACAAACGGCTTGCTCCTCAAAACGGTTAAAATTAAAGAATTACATAGCGGTTTTGTTACAGTAGGTATACAGGGCGGAGATTGACCTCGTAAGGCGGGCTTAGGGAAAATTTTCTATAACCCTTTTAATAACACATTGTTTTCAGTAGATTATATAAGTAAAAGAAAGTAAACTGAATGGCATTATAAATGTTAATCACATGATAGATAAATTTGGCGCTAACATTTAAACATAATCTAGATGTTCGAATTAAGTAAACATAATTTTGTTGTCAAATGTTACATAATGTTGCGAATACTTATTGCAGGGTGGTTCGTTATACGTAACATGCCGGCTTTCAGTCTATCTTCATTAATACTATTACTTCAACTTTGTAAGACGAATAAGGGTCTACCATGGAGTACTGAATCGTTCTTGGGGTCTACTTTGCATATACAGATGCTATACCTAGTAAGACGTAGAATTGTGTACCTACGACGACCTACATAATGTGTGAGAACATAATCATAGCCCTTGGAGAAATAGGTGCCAAACATCGTAGTGGGAAGCGGCGAGAAACATTTCTTTACGTATAACCACTGTAAATATAAAAGAAAACGAAATAGCGCCTCAAGCACCTTTATTGGGACCAAATAAAGTACCGTGACGTCAGCTCAAGACTTTCTTGGAAGTTGTATAAATTTCTGTGGTTAATAAATACAATATATACATAGATGTAACATTCAGTAAGAAAATAGTTTGATTTTTTTAAAAATTATGAGTTATTATATGAGTTAGTATACATTTATAGTAGGTACATATAAGTCCTATCAATGAGAAGTAGATCTTACACAGTTTTACATGATTTACTTATAGAACTAAGAAACTAAAAATACAGACTTTCTTAAGAATGCCATAAATTAATTTCATGAGAATTTTATTACTATGTTTCATTCGATATATGGTATTGCTGATAATTTGTTGGGATTTACGTAAAATACACTAACTGCTTCACTTCTCGCGCAGATTGTAGAAGCTGTTAGAGGAAATTGGTGAAAATCTCAAGGAATTGGCGACGCGGCTAGTAATCCTTCACTAATTTGATTCTTTTTTCCACCTAAATGTATAGCCCACCATCACGTTTAATGAGACCTTTGGGATTTAGCCCCGTCTGCACCAAAGACGTGTTAAATACCATACCTATTTACAGGGAGACTTTTTACCCACCAACCAAATATTTATAGACAATTAACTTAAAAAAAAAACTTTGGCTTCCCAAACAGCGCTCGGCTAAACGAATTTTGTATGGGAGGACGAAATTTTTTGTATTTTTGAAAATGGATAGTACTACAAATCATGGACTGAAATTGCTCCGAAAATTTCGCTGGTGGGTAAAAAGTCAGCCTGTACGTCAGCAAATGTTAAATGATTTTTTCACGTTTTAGTAATTAAAACAATCGCACAAATTCGCGCTCATATCGTCCTCTTCGATGATAACGCACAAAGAAAGGATGAAGGCAAACTTTCTTTGGAATTCATGATTTAATTTGAAGTTTCAGGTTGATCGCTTAAGTTATCGTTACATCAAAGGAATTCACCAAAGCATGTCTCTAATCTGAATAGACATCGAAATTAAATCAACTCTGCCAATTAAATTTGAACTTAAAACTTCATTAAAAAGTATAATTTTGAATAATTTTGAAAACCGTGGTATTTAATTTATTTTCAACAATTGGGACCAATCACACTGATTGAGCTAGCCCCAAAGTAAATTCAAGACTTGTGTTCTGGGATACTAACTCAACGATTCTATATTTTATAGCAAATACATATACAGATAAACATCCAAGACCCAGGTCAATCTGAAAAAGATCATTTTTTGTCTTGACCTGACCGGGAATCGAACCCGGGACATCCGGTTTGGCAGCTTGGCGTGATGACCACTAGACCACAGAGGTCGGCTAAGGTTTTGAAAATATGTTCTTTACATTGGATAAATGATACTTAGTATATTGTTTGGACAATCATGACGTAATCGTGAATTAGTACACAGTATATCTTTAAAAAGAAATTAAATAATGAAGAAACTAAAGATAAAATGACCGGCTTGCATTTAAATCTAAAAGCCACCACGTTTTATTAGAAGTTACGTTCCCAGTCGCCACACAATCACATACGAGTTCCGATGTTTTTTTACTGCAATTCCTAGTGCCTAACTCCATTTCAGTCTTTTTACAATTAATAAATAATTTATGTACAACTACAATGATTTATAAGTATTGATTATTATAAAATATACTTATCTATTTATTCAAGACAACAAATTTACAATTACATCTTTTGGTTCCTGTTTTCTTTTCTACTTTGTATGTAATAATTTGTTTAATAATAATATATCCTACCTTTAAACCACTAGGTGTTAAATAATGTTTAGTTCTTTATTCAACTAATAACACAAAGTTCTTTATCAGGTGCTTAAATATTGCATTAAAGTTTTATGTAGAAGGACACACGGCTCATCTACATATCTACAATAGTAGCTTTAGAAAGTTTTTCAAACCCCTTATATTTGTTACACTCTGATTACGTCACAAACAATAGGCAAAGGTTTCTTTATGATGTCGGGGAAATAAAACACGACACTGGGCTGGGTATGAGGGTTGCCTCGATGTCAAAGCTTATCAAGATATGTATAAAGGCAGGTAAATTTAGAAGATAAAAGTTCAATTAAAATGGCGTACATTTATCGTAAATGGCACTGATTCAAGTAGCTGGCGGGGAAATAATGAATGGCGGAAACCTCTGCACGCAAATAAACCATTACTTGTGTTTACAACAAAGAAACACTGAAACACCTGAATAATATGATAATACAAGAGTATACGCAGTAGTGAGAATTTTTATCAAGTAAGAATATATAATAGAATATTACAATTAATCATGAAATATAGTTCGCGAGTTGAACTCGCGTGGAAAGGGGTTCCTTACAATGTCAAAGATTTTTCGTAAGTGAACGTATAGTATTGAGTTTACCACTTTATTTTCAATTGATAGAATTCCTATAGGGTTTCCTGTAATCTACAAGCAATGAACTATATTTTGTACTTATTTCTTTTCTTTTCTTTTTACCTTCTAAATTTGTCTCCCGAAAATGACCCTTATTTAAAAAATATTTATTCACTTTGCACATCTGTGTTTTGGTCATAGAATTACACCATCCTACCAAATTTCATCTGATTTGGTCCCTTGGTACCCTGCAAATAGGTGCGCGCCTCCGGTTAAAAATAATTTGATTTAGACAGATGTACATAAATTATATCGTGCGTAACTCACCTAAGATACCTATACTACCTATAGAGGAAATCATTACCTACTGGTTTACTACAGATAAGTAGAGACTGAAACTTGAGCTTAAGAGATAGCTAGAAAGATACTAGCTATCTCGAAACGTTCAAGTTTCAATGTGTAAGTTTGTTGTCCATGATGTTATTCATCAGCAGCGTGTGTCTTACACCGGCGAAGTGTGAGGTAACTACCAAATTCTGAGATCAATGTTTCCGAAACGACGTCATAGGTTTGGCTGCCAGCCAAGAACCAGTTAGCAGGCACTGTTTGTGCGCTGTGACGGTCGAAACTAAGTATTCATGTAGATTTATGTCGCAATATTCCTAAGGCTTACTTATTTTTAATTATTTTCAGAATTAAAAAATTGAAATGTTATCTGAAAAGTTAGTAGTTATACAATAATTGTTAGTAACGACTTTTATTAATCTAGGGTACACAGACGGTGTCGTCCGCACTTGGATAGGTGACCACAAGTGGCATCAAACATTTTCCAGCTCCTCCGTGCTTCGGGAGGCAATTATAAGTCGTTGGTCTCGGGTGTCATCATTGTATGGCAGTCGTCAAGCTGTGTCTGATGCCTTTAATCACTTACACATACTAAAAACAAACAAAAACGACTAACTTATACATGTAGTCAAGTTTGTCATATAGATAATATTTATAGTATAAGCCTTATACAATCACTCGTAGGAGGGTTCCCTTTTTTAGGGTTCCGTAGTAAATAAGGAACCCTTATAGTTTCGCCATGTCTGTCCGTCTGTCTGTCCGTCCGCGGTTTTACTCAGCGACCATAAGTACTAGAAAGCTGTGATTGGCAAGAATATGTATATTAATTAGGCGGAAAAAACGGTAAAATAATAGGTTGGGGAAAAAGTCTTTTCGCATTTTATATGAAAATTAAAACCATTTTTTAATATAGTTTATTCACATTTAACTAAAGTATGTAGGTACCATTTTGTTCGATAACTTTTTGCCATTTTATAGGTAGGGACATGATCCCATTGCTATAGAAATTTTGAGGCTTCTGATCAAAAAACTGCGTCAAGTAGTTTTGGCAGTCCTCTCGTGATGTTAACCTGACACTGCCTAAAGAATTCTGAAGAGACCGAAACAGGTGGAAATCTGAAGGTGCCAGGTCAGGACTATACGGCGGATGCATTAACACCTCCCAGCCAAACTCTCTTAATTTTTGCTGAGTGGTTAAAGATGTGTGAGGTCTAGCGTTATCATGATGAAAAACCACACCCCTTCTGTTGATTAATTCCGGCCGCTTTCTCTCAACTTCTTGCTTTAATCTTATCAGTTGTTCGCAGTAGAGTTCTGAATCGATGGTCCTGCCTGGTGGTAACAGCTCATAATAAATAATTAATGATTAAACGAACTTACCTAGTGAAGTTCTATCATAATTATACGAAGTGTTTGTCCGAAGACATTAACAAAGTTATGTCAGATATTTATATACACATGTAGTTACACGTATTGTGCGCCACAGTCACTGAATACTTGAGGGTATCGAAATTATAAAAAATATTAATAAAATTGTGGGTAGAATGCGCAGGCTGCCTGGCCGCGCTCCACTCATTTTGTTCTCATTTAGTTCAGAGACAAAAGACATGGATGTTTCACGATTTTTAAAGGGTTAGATGATGGGAAGGGTGGGTTGTTAATGTCTTCGGACAAACACTTCGTATAATTATGATAGATCTTCACTAGGTAAGTTCGTTTAATCATTAATTATACTCGTGTTTGTCCTTGACATTAACAAAGTTATGTCAGATATTTATATACACATGTAGATGTTGAGAGGAGAAGCGTGAACATCCACAGATATACATTATAATATATGTATGCAAGAGATTTATTACGTAAATAACATTCACAAATAACAACAGATCATTTATTCGTTTGTTCCAACTTTATAATTCATAATTGTAGAAAAGAAATACACAGGTTATAAATAATCAATAAGAACAATATCATTTCTAGTTCAAAGAATTCTTCACAATGCTTTTAGCAAACAAATCATTTTTAACATCCTCTCGAATAGACCGATTATAAAATTTTATAAAGGTACTTGAAGTTCCACTCCATCCGGCGGTCTTTCGAATCAGATCTAAACTTACACCTAACTTCATTGCCTTAGAAGTGGAAGCGTGTCTTGTACTATGCGCTGTAAAAACTGACACGTCTATACCGCTGTTTTTTAAAGTATCTTTTATCCACCTACTTAAAGTCTGGGATGTAATCGACTTGTAGGGTTTTCTCAGACTTATAAACAATTTATCGTGGTTATTACGTAAATATTTGGTTACCTCTAAGAAAGAGCAAAGCGTTTTTGCCGGACAAATTTCGGGCCTGTCAGAGAAATATGGTAAGACTAGGACCGGTTGAAGAGTACCTGGACGCGACGTTTTTAGTAAATCGGGAATCTTTATCAAAATTTCTTGACTACGTATGTCAATATTGTCAATACGAATTTTTGATAAAGTTTGGGCTCTATGAGCAGTTATCAATGCAAGAATTGTTACTAACTTTTTGGATAACATTTCCAATGACAGAGTTTCATTAGGGTACCAGGAGGCCAAATGCTCTAAAACTATAGAGGTATCCCACGTTAAGTTGTATTTAGGTTGTGGAGAACGCAATTTAAATATTCCATTAAAAAAACGATTAATTCTGTCATCTTGGGAGATATTTTCTCCTAGAACTATAGTTAACGCCGACCTACAGCTATTTAGTGTGCCATATTGAGCACCTGAATCAAATAATTCCGTGAGGAAATTTAGAACATTTAAAATGTCGACTTTATAAATATCTATTTTTTTCTTCATACAAAAAGAATGCCATCTTTTAATGTAGGTATTATATTGTTTGAAGGAATTTTTTGATAATGAAGCTAACATGATACCGATTGAAGACTCTGGGACGTTTCTTCTCATGAGCGCCGTCCGGATAACAGCCCCGCAACCAGGGTAATTTGTTGATGCATGTTGCGGGGGCTAGAACGAGACAAAATTAAGTCATTACTTGATTTTAATATTAAAGGCTCGTTCTGAAGTAAGTTTCTAAAAACCGGATACCACGGTTGCGTGGGCCAGTACGGAACGACTAAAATTCCTGTAGCCTTATCAGAAATAATTTTACGTAACGTTTTTAGGATCATTGCAAATGGAGGAAAGGCATAAAAGAAAAACTTGGACCAATTTATAGTAAATGCATTAATAAAAGTTGCATCCGGATCTCTATGCCATGAGATGTATCTTTTGCATTTTGCATTAATTCTACTAGCAAATAAATCTATGCTAGGGGATCCCCAGCAATCAACAATCTGTTGGAACGCCCAGTTTGCTAGTTCCCATTCTATGTCGGGATGAGCTCTTCTCGACTCTGCATCTGCGACATCGTTATCAGCAGAATTAATGTAAGATGCATATACATATAACTTTCGCGACTCACACCATTGCCATAATTCTTTTGTGACCTGGTTTAGGTGGGGAAACTTAATCCCACCCATTCGATTAATATACAAGATAGCAGTTGTGTTATCAACTCTTAAGAGAATTTGTACATTGTAGCAGTTTTTTGCAAATGCTTTTAGGCCTAAAAACGCGGCTAAGATTTCTAAATAGTTTATGTGCTTTCCTCGTTCATCTCCACTCCAAGGCCCACTTGCAGTATTTGTACCACAAGCGGCGCCCCACCCTGTAGTTGAGGCATCCGTGAAAATTTCTAAATAATAAATTTCATCCTTAATTTTACATTTTGGTTGCTTAATAATTTCAAGCCACCAAGTGAAATCTTGCTTTAATGATTCTGGTAAAGTCATATACTTATTATAATCTTCGTCAGGGTGTAAATTTAAGAACTTACACCTTTCAAATTCCTTGTTATAAAGCCAACCGTATTCAACGGCGGGGCAAATGGATACAAGTAACCCTACTAAACTAGCAAAGTCTCTTATTCTACAACGATTTAAATTATTAATTTTTTTTAGTTCTGTTTGAATTCTATTCACCTTTTCTACAGGAAGACTTACTTCTAGATTTTTTGAATCTATTATGAAACCTAAAAATTTACTTAACGTGCTAGGTTTTAGTACACTTTTTTCTTTATTTATTACAAAGCCCAATGAAGTCAAGAGTTTAATAGTTTTTGACACATTGTCTAAAGAAAAATCATATGAATCGGCAATCAAAAAAAGGTCATCTAAATATACTGTTGAAATGTAACCACCTTGTCTAAGTAGTTTAACAATTGGTTCCATTATCTTTGTAAAAACAAAAGGTGCTGTATTTAAACCAAATGGTAAAACGTTAAATTCGTATATATGATTATTTAGAGAAAATCGTAGGTACTTTCTAGATTTAGAATGAATTTTAATAAAAAAATAAGCATCTTTTATATCAACTGTGCTCATAAAGCAATCTTTTGAAATTAATTTTAGAGCTGTTCGGAAATCTTCCAGTTTAAAGTGTGAAGTTGTAATGAACTTATTGAGTTGTTTAAGATTTAAAATAAATCTCCTTTTGCCGTTTGACTTTGGTATTAAAAATACATTTGATAGAAACTGGCCTTCGCATGGTTCACATTGAGAAATTGCCCCAATAAATAAAAGGTTATTTATAGCCTTATCAAAATATTTTTGATCCGTATTCGATGGTACCGTGGTCCTATGACGAATTATAGTTTGAACCGGGGGTTTTGTGAAAGGTATTTCATAACCCCTTATCCATGATAACACGGTCAAATCGTTTGTTAAGCATGACCATTGATAATAAAAATTAGCAAGTCTGCCGGCGTATTTTACCGTGTTTAGCGGCGGCTGTGTCTCGACGCTGTGTGCGATGCTTTCGATGAGGTCGCACGCTGCTGCTTCGTCCGTCTCTCCGCCGCTGGCTCCTGGGTTTTCTGTGAGGTTGATGTTGCCCCCCGACGATTCGGGGGAGCTTTCCAGTTTTTTGATGAAGAAGTTGGAGTCTTCTTAGTTATTTGTTTAACGGGAGCTAGTTTTAATTCGGCTGAAGATTTATTTATAGCCTTCGCGGCTTTTAGTGTATCGGCTAAGTCGTTTCCGAACAAATACTTATCTATTTTTGTACTCTCTATTTGTTCTTTCATCTCTTTCTTAAGTGTACTTAATATAAAACCTTTTCTTGTAATTGAGTCATTATGTTGACAGTCGCAAAGTAAACGAACGACATCCATAAGTGGTTTTAGTGTCTCCGGATTATTTTCTTTTTTATTAATCAATTGAGTTATCACTTGACCCAATCCTGAAATAGCACAAGCTAGCTGCTTTTGTTTAAATTCCATGGCAGTCGTTCTTTTCGAAATGACAAGGGGAATCGCACCCTTAATTTCAGGGTTGATAGCTGGTGCACCCATAAGTGTGCAATTGCTGGGTATCAGGTATTTGTCTAGCAATTCCTTACGGGTCTCCCTTGACAACCCTTGCGTAGCAATATGTTCGAAGCGAACGGCGAGATCCTTCTGGATATCCTTCCCATAAGGGTTGGTTATGTTGGGATCTTCCCCGAGTATTTCCAAAATAGAACTATCCAGTTCCATAAGGTTTTCGTTCAAAACCTCGTCATGAACTGCCATAGACGTCGATGGTAGTATCTCAGGTTCGACAGCAATGTTTTCGGGTGAACGGTTGCGTGGCAGCGGCACTTCGTGAACGGTAACCATTTTTTCACCGCCTGCAAGTATGAAAAAATGCTACTTATCAAGGTCCATTGCAGGTTGCAACCCGTTAATGCCTGTCAGTAGTGTGGGTGGTACTAACTCAAGTAATGTTAGACCGAAAAAACAGCCCACGTGCATTAATGAAGTAAGGAAGCATTACTATTGTATGGGTAGATATAACTCTGTTATATTGTTATACCGCAAACCCAGTAATGCGCAGCTTTTAACAGCAGGGCTAATTAGCCGTACTGTGAACGTGTAGGTATAACTCTAATTGGCTTTGTTATACCGCAAACACTAAATAAAAGCTGTTATCTAATATACACAAGAAAAATTAAAATGCAGGGTGAGAGTAGGAGCTTACCTTCCAGGTTTTCCGGTGTTCGCGGGCGGCTCCGAACAGGTGACGACGCGGCCGATCTCGACGGTGATGAACACGAAGAAGATGAAGAGCTATCTTGAATCACACGACGACGTTTACGTGAATTTATTTTCTTTTCTAACAGTTTCACTTTTTTAATTAAACTATTTAAATCAACATTTTCACTACGTCCACGCTTACGCGACGACATATCCAACGGGAATCGAAAAAACTAATTGAAAAAATAATTTTATAGAACGCGATGTGCTGTGGCAAAGCACTGAACGTGAATGAGAACAAAATGAGTGGAGCGCGGCCAGGCAGCCTGCGCATTCTACCCACAATTTTATTAATATTTTTTATAATTTCGATACCCTCAAGTATTCAGTGACTGTGGCGCACAATACGTGTAACTACATGTGTATATAAATATCTGACATAACTTTGTTAATGTCAAGGACAAACACGAGTATAATGCCCTTCCAATCCCACCACACACACAGCATCACCTTGTTGCGAGTTAACCCAGGTTTCGCCAAAGTCTGTGAAGCCTGACCGGCCTTTGACCATGACCTTTTTTGCACGTTATTGTCGTACGTGATCCACTTTTCATTACCAGTTATCAATTTCTTCAAAAATGGTTCGGTCTCATTACGTCGTAATAAAGAATCACAAATGAGTAAACGGTTCATTAGGTTTCTTTCAGAGAGCTCGTAAGGTACCCAAATATCGAGTTTTTTTGTGTTCCCATTTTTTTTCCAATGCGCTAAAACTGTTTTGTGGTCAATTCCCAGTTCTTCAGCTACGTCGTAACTACTGATATGCCGATCTTGCTCCACTTTTTCAAAAATAGCATCCATTTTTTCCGTAACAGGGCGACCAGAGCGACGTGCAACTTTGACATCAAAATTTCCGGATTGAAAACGCTTAAACCAAATTTGTGCTACTCTCATAGACACTGCACAAGTCCATAAACATCGCAAATTTTTTTCGCGGCTTGCGTTGCCTTTTTTTATCTTTTTGGTAGTAAAATTTTAAAATGTATCTAATTTCTTCATAAGATTCACTCATCTTGACGGTAAGAAAAACAAATGAAAATCACGCATTATCCTAATTTGAATTATCTTCTTTCAAATTTAAACTTTTAAATGATACCAAAACCAGCCAGGTACAAATAGTATAGCCAAAGTGGTTTTATTACAAGTTCATACATACTATATGCGAAAAGACTTTTTCCCCAACGTAATAAAATATTGAAAAAATATTTTTTTTAGGGTAGCTCTCATACAAGTAAAGTGAAAAGTCAATTTTTTTCTCGACTAACCAATCATGTTGGGTATCGTTGAATAGGTCTTTTAAAAATATAGTGAGTTTGTGAACACCGTTTTTCGATTTTGGGATCCGTTTCTGAAATATTTGCTTTGAAAGTGAAAAAAATTGTTAGAGTCAAGTGTCCCCCCCCCCCTCTATCTGCTAAAGGGTTATATATAGACACGTGAAAAAATTCACAGCTATAGGATATATAACGAAATTTAAAGGAAAACTATCAGAGCTAAGTAGGGTTTACAAATTAAAAAGTTATAGGCGATTAACTTATAAAATATACTCGGAAAAGGAAAATTTCATACAAATTCAATAGAAAATTCGTTTTTAGACGTTTTTAGTGGCATGAACTCAAAGTTGGCGTTCGTAACTACGGAACCCTACTGCGCGTGGCCCGACACGCACTTGGCCACTTATTCTTTTTGAGATACGGACTTTAAAAGTACCTACATATTATAAAAGTGAAGTCGTGTTCATCGGCGTTCGTAAATCCGTTCCGATGATGGAAATTAATGATAAAAAGTTACCTTAGGGATTAAGAATAGCAATACAAAAATGTAAAATATTATTATGAAATACAATTTCATTAGTACATAATTCATAATTTACACGCCATCAAGTCAACAATAAATCCAAAATCAATTTCAAACGCCATTTGATGATTTGACCGAGGACAGCAATTTTTAGCGTATCCCTAGTCAATGTTTTATACCCTTTTAGGTTCCATTCCATCAAATTTATTATGCAGGCATTAACAATTACGTGGACGTTAACATTCACTGAAATTAAACGGTCTACTTTTGGCTTTTAACGTACTATACTTATTAAGGTTAAGTGTCTACCTATCATTTAATATTTTTATCTTTTACCGCTCAGTGCAAAGAAGTTTTATAAATTAGACGCATCTATCTGTGCATCGTACCATCCGAACAGATTTTAAAGTATTTTTATTTTTTTGATATGTGACTTAATCGAGAGTGTTCTTAGCGATGTTTGTTTGAAATCAAACTGTTTACAGGATAATGTAAAATAGATAAAGAATTAACTTAATCGAGTAACAGTCAAAAGTTTATCTTTTTGGTGTGTAGCATAGGATCATCTGAAAATCCGTTGTTATAAAGAAAGAAAGAAAAGCTAAATTCGGAAACAAAAATTATTGAAAAAAAATAACCAAAATTATTATAAAAATAAAGCTATGTATAAATAGGAATAGACCATAAATTATTTCCTGGGGTTACTGCTGATCGTCTCGGGAGAGCTGGGCATCACGATTTAGCAATATGAGAGTACCTACGTGTTTACTATAAAGGGAACTTTACATAATTTACGTATATTTTATTCGATATTACTATTCCGCTTCGTCATGAAAATTAATCAACTCATGTTTCGCTCCAAGCTTTAAATGTTAGGTTTGTTTTACCTCTTGGGATTTTAATTTATAAGGGAGGTCAGAAATATGAAAATCAATACCTAAAGAGAATTTTTCGCTTATGTTAAAAATAAATATAAAAGATAAGCTTGCATTATTTTCTTTTTATTAAATAGTAAAGCAGAAAGCTTCATGGAAAAATAGTACATAAAACACAATTATTTTTTACCAAAATAGTCGTACAGAAAAAAAAAAGTGCTGAAATGTCTCATGACGTTTACAGTGATTTTTTTAAATTTTTTCTACTCATCGTTTATATTTTTCTATTAATATTCATAGTCTGCCCTGCATGCATAGAGAGCAATATGAAGGCACTTTTACTCACACAACGAAAGTAATGCTCAGCACGTGCTTAGCGATGTTCTATATCGTTCTCAAGAGTATCCTGACTTTCCATTTTTTTTTATTTTCGTTGCTACTTAGTAACTCAAGTTCCATGCTGGTACCTAATCAAAAAAATCTTCTCGCGTGCAGATTATGAGATTCTTCTAAATGGTGTTGAGCTAGCAATCTGCCAATATCGAAAACCGCCACCAGCAGTTTATACCTGTGTGCCCGTTATTTCAAAACCACGAAATAAGGGGTCACAACGCTTAGGTCTGACTTTGCCTACTCTTCTGAGTAAAAACGTGACAGTGTATGTATTTGTTTGTTTCTGTCTAGTTGTAGATGGTACATTATAGTAAAAAATATAAGTCTATGATTGTACCTATAAAGATACTGACATTTTGGAATGAGAACTAAGTGCCAGAAATGATCTACCATGACAAGATAGGCTGATATCATTTCCCATTCTCCATACGTCGCTTCTGGTTTTCCCTACGTTTATCCCCGTGTGAATCAAGGTCTCAGAATAAACGGTTAAGCTATATTCGTATCACTTTACTTATTTCACAACACCGGGGAAATTCTTTTTTCTAGTTTGTTCCTTTGAAGGTTAATGGATAAGTACAAAAATAGGCAAACGGACGTATCTGAATTGGCTTTTAATTTGTTCTTAGCAACCTGGGAACTCGTCTCGTTGAGAATGATAAATGATCCGATATGATATCTAATGAAGCTTTACTGGAATGACTTCACGTGATACAGCAACATTCTTTAAATTTTATTTTATTAATTATGTAAAATTTGACTTAATAGTAAAGGGGTGCTTCACACCGTTAAGTTACTTTTAGTCATAATATGTATGTGCTTAAGAGTAAATTTAGTGTCAGTGTTTTATGCTACATAGTGTAGTAAAATAATGTAAATCAGGTATATCGAACGTAGCTAGATGTCGACAAATTGTTGTGTTTGAATTAATTGTCATCGCATTTTTTTTCTTCGTTTATTTGGATATCAAACAACGACACAATACATAATTATACTTAAATAGATCAAATCTAGTATCTCAATAACTAATACATTTATTTGTGTCACCTACTACGATACCACAGATTAATGAATAAGTTTTAATTAAACAGGTTTCCTATGAGTAAGTGGCATGTCCTAATATGGAGTCACAGTCTCTCATAATAATTGTATGAGAAACTACGACTCAATCCTCGAAGCCTGACCGTACATATATACATATAGGTATAGGTACAAAGTGTAAAGAGCTGTGGGACAGCCAAATGTTTTTACTTAGCAAGTAGTTCATCATATGAGGATTGAGCACGATAACACCTGTAATACATAGAACGCAAAAATTTCTTTTGAACTTAATAGTATTAATTATAGAAGTAAGAAGAAAATTTAATCAGGAGGATATATTTAACTAGATAAAGTTTTTCAAAACAATAAAAGTAGGACGACATTAAACTTGAAGGTAACAAAAACTAGAGATAGAATATTTATAGTCCCGTGACGTGCCGACAAGTCTCGGCGACACCCGGTGTTTATGACTTCATGAGACCCGACGATTCTCCTGCGGCTTCCAGATTTTATTTAACATTATGGTGGTGGAAGGGTCCTATACGTACTTGCATAATAGCACATACGTACACATTTAGGTATATATTTGATCGTAGTCCTTTCCTTTGTTTTCCTTAAAATATTTTGTCACATGGCGGTTATTCTGAATTTTAGTTTTGAAATTTACATTATGAACGCCATAACCAAATTAAGATATTATATAATAGGTACCCAATACCTATATATCGAAAGCTTCTGTAATATGATGATCATTCACCAAAGTCTTACCCCCTTATTCATAAAAAAATACAAAAGATTGCTAAACCTATTTTAGTAAAAATATGTTTTGTCTCGTTCTTTCGCCTTCAAATATTCAAAAGAGGGAAAGGGACAAAACATGTTTTAACTAAAATAGGTTTAGCAAACGCTTTTCATTTTTTATGAATTAAATATATAAATATATATATATATATATATATATATATATATATATATATATATATATATATATATACATATATATATAAAGTAAACCTTATCCTTTCTTACCCAAGCAAAAAAAATATTAAAAATATTTTCTGAAAAGTTCCGAAAAGTATTCGAATAATGGAGATATTTTTTAATTTAAACCAATAAAAGGAAAGGAGCCACGAGGCCTTAACAAAGTCAGATAAACTATAGTTATTTAAAATTTAGGGGAAAGTAGAATCGTCCAAATGGATGTCAATGGCCCTGTAATGGGCAACAGTCCCGCCGACCCGAAACGATTGCGTAACAGGCGGGGTGCGACGGTGGTGCCTTCAGCGGCGGCCAGTGAAACCCCTTGGCCAGGCTCCAAAAAACTATAACTAACTAAAAATACCTACGGGTATACTGTGTTTATGTGCTAATAGGTTAAAGTCTGCTGAATTCGTATAAAATTATCTTTCTTATAAGCTTATTGATTGATTCAAATCAGAAAGGTTTAGAGAAAACCGTAAGCTGAACAGCTCTTAAACGAGGATATCTCCACGTAGCGTGTACTGTCCGGCAGGGATATGAACAGAACACGCAACGCTAATAAATGTAAATAACTCAAAATGTAAACGTTAACATTACGACCACATAAAACATTGTTCTACATTCCAAGTGTGAGTTGAACAGTGCTTTCAACTTTGTTGATTCATTCATTTATTTTACACTAGAAGTGCAGCTTTGCAATTGCCCGCGAGAAATGTTCAAGAAGAAAACAGGAAACCTTACAATAAGAATCGGAAGGAGAGTACTAAATACAAGCTGGGCGGGGCGATAAAGTTGCTATTAAGAGGACCCAGTTTGGGGTAGGAATGAAGTTTAGGTGGGCCTAAACTTCATTCCTACCCCAAACTGGGTTAGTGTAGTGGCTAGTTTTTAGGGCCATATGAGGTGATTAAAGTCGGAATGAATGACAGATATGAATTCGTTAGCTGGATGATTCTTTTGAGGGGCTTAGGATGACTACAACCTCATGTGACTGCATGAAAAGGTGGCCTGAATAAGTCTTATGGGAAAGAAGGTATGTTTTTTTTTGCAATTTTACATTTATGCATGCCATTTATTCTGAGTGTAAGATTTATGCATTTTAGGGTATAATTAAAATGTTCCATGCACCACGATAAAGTTAGTTTTAAGTAAGAATTTTAAACATTTGTACTATGATGATGTGTTCTAAATTGTTAACATCAGTTTTAGTAAACTTCTAGATGTTACATAGTTAATTGTTTCAAAGTCTGAGTTACTTGATGATATTTCAACCTAAGTTAAAAAATCTTATTTTATTATATAAAGACTAAAATGTGATTCAAGCGCAATCTACTCGTAAATATATATAACTCAAAGGTGACTGACTGACTGACATAGTGCTGAACGACGGATCGGGCTGAAATTTGGCATGCAGGTAGTTGTTATGACGTAGGCATCCGCTAAGAAAGGATTTTGATCAATTCTACCCCCAAGGGGATAAAATAGGGGATGAAAGTTTGTATGAAACTTTGTCAATTTTAAACCGATCGGGCTGAGACTTTGCATGCATAAAGCTACTATGACGTAGGCATCCCCTAAGAAAGTATTTTGATAAATTACACCCCTACGCGAGCGAAGCCGCCGGCAAAAGCTAGTACTACCTAATAATAAGATATGTCATTAAGTTATGATTTAAGCAGAGTGGTAGTCTGGAGGCCAGACTAT
Source organism: Acrobasis suavella (assembly GCA_943193695.1). Classification (NCBI taxonomy): domain Eukaryota; kingdom Metazoa; phylum Arthropoda; class Insecta; order Lepidoptera; family Pyralidae; genus Acrobasis; species Acrobasis suavella. The sequence goes on along the minus strand of OW971934.1, from coordinate 14,540,340 downwards.
GCCAGGCCAGCCGATTTGGAGGATGAAGGAGTTATGCATGGAAGGAACGTACGGTTTGTAAGAGAAGGACAGACGATACATGTAAGATGGTGTGAAAGAGAAAGGAATAGACGCGTGGAAAATTTGTATTTGAAGGAATGAAAAGTTAGTAATAAGATCAAATAAAGACACTAAGCTAAGATAAGAAAAGACAGATTGTAAAATTAAAAATAAGATTGATTAATCACGAATAAAGCCGTGATTTACCTCGAATAAATTTTCTTTGGATTTTCCCAGCCCAATCTCTCATATATTTGCATAGTTATACCTAATAATTTTAAAGAGTTTGAGCTAAGGCAGGAAATCAACTGTATCTCCTTTCCAGTTCACAAAACAACCTTACTAAGGTTTTGTAGTCAATAAGAAAAAATATATATGCAAAGCATACAAAATCTGATTGCAGTTTCGAATTTCGCGGGGTGCTTTACCCGGTACAACATTTTAAAAATTCCAAACTACCCTTTGGGTGTCTAGTGAATTAAGTACTAGTAGTATATACGATTTTCTGATATTATCGAGTCGCTTGCATCCGATTTGTTTTAAATTTACAGAGGTACAACTTAATAGAATTTTGCGGGTTTGCCAACTTTAGCGTAAGACGTAAGTATAGGTATAATTTATTTTGTTCGAGATTCGCTATGGTGTAATTTAATGAAGCCCGCCAGACGATCACGAGCGTATTCAAAAAATTTACATAGTGCTTTACAAAAATAAAAATTTGTTACATGGTGACTGGCAAGTGGCGAACCCGCTCTTAAATGCGAGCTGCGCCGCAACGGACCCTTGCTATAAATAATTCCTAAACCCCTCACGTCTTTCATGTTCCTCTGAGAAATTCAGACTTTTTATCATCTGAATATTAATAAAATGAAGGTATCGTGGCAAAAACTACTGGCTTCTGTAACAACAAACCTGACATGAATTTTGTCTTTGTGAGCTGACGTTTTTTGTTTTTATGGTGTTTTCATTTTAAAAATAGTCTTTTCTTTATGCAGGTGAATTTTGATAAAATGTTGAGGATTCAGTCTTTAATCCAAGACTTAATAATTCATATTTTATATCTCGCCGCATAAATTGTACAAAAACCTAACAATATTCAGATGCCAGTTAAAAGTTAGAGAGATAAATTAAAGACTTGTTAATCGAGGTAGTCCCTGATCTGTCCCAGACTAATCTAACACGTCTTTATTGGCAGGTAGTTCCTGTCCCTTCGCTGCCTGCTCTGCCAGCTGACTGGTTGCCCGCTTCAGTTGTCGACTTCACCACACTTGAGTAGTTTTCCTTAGGTAAGATTTATAACTTTTAGTTAAAATAATTTATTAAAGATACGTATAGTCATAATACGGTATGTTGAAATTCAGTTGCTCTAGTATTTTATATTATATTGTTGCTAGTGTTGTATATTACTTTCTAGATGTGACTTTAAAACTATTGTTATTTTTAGGTATCTTACCTAAATTTTAAGACGTAACTTTAATCTTCATAGCTACTCCCTAAATGATTTCTACCTACTTATATATTTAGTTATTGATAACAAACTTGTTAACATAATTAAAAGTAGAAGAAAAAGAAGGGACAAATTGACGAAAAAGGGTTACGTGACTTTTCAACGGAAAGTGCTTACCTGAAACTTGTAAGATTTCTTAAGTCCACCTACCTTAGAAATCTTGGAAAGCTTGCCACTTGAAAAGTTCTTGAGAATTTTTCGCGTGTTGAAACAAATTTATGTAGAGTTGTTCCCTAAACCCAAGCATTCTCTTGTAATGTGACATTTCCGATTTTGAGCATTATATTCAGTTGATTCCATAATTTCAGAATAGTCAATATTATATGTCATATTATATAACAGAATGTAATGCTCGATTCTCCCTCCTCACTGATGTACAGGCGAATGCTCGCGGTGACGGAGCATCTTAGAAGAAACTTGTAAAACAAACTGAGGTACTCGTAGATAGTCAATAGTTATAGCACAAAGGTTTCAATTTTTGAACCTTAATAAGTATAAAAAATATTGTTTCCTATATTTCATAAATTTTTTAAAAGCTTGTTTGTTTGTAATCTCTTTATTGCTCAAAAAATAACATAGGTATACAGAGACTCATTATAAATTATTATAATTTGCACAAAGGCGGGCTTATCTCTGGAAGGGATCTCTTGTGTCACTCATCCACAATTAAAGATCGACGTTTTGATACTTTTACTTGTGTCAGTATTGAAGTAAAATACTTGTTATCTGGGTATTTTTTTTTTTCATATCTAGTTATAGAAATTATTATAATATCTCTTCTTATTTTTAAATTTTTGGGTAATTAATATTTACGCCTGAGAAAGTTTTAAACGTGTTTGTTTTAAGATTATTTCTTGCTTTGGTAAATATGTCAGGCGATACTAAAAGCTTTGTAAATCAATTTTTCCGTAGCAAAACACTCATTAGGTTGTTTATGATTACTTAGGACCTACCAAAAAAGTCTTGAAACCTACACGTTTTATGTCCAATGACAAGAATATGATGAATCTGATGGAAAATATATGCCTTAGTTATGAGTGGCGTCATACTTTATAGCCTAATGAATGCTGTTATATTGGTACAATAGTCTCATGTTACATTACCCAGTAATACCTATCATTATTTTCACTCGAAAATCAATAAATGCTTTACCGCAAAAACGGCGACACGATGCCCGTGCGGTATATATTTTCATGGTTCACCCCCTCATTGTAAGTGGTATCTGTAAGTCACCAGAGAAATCACATACGCATTGTCCTTGTACTTATGTTGAAAAAACACGTATATTTTTATTTCAAATTCAAAGTGAAAAATCATGTTTTTATCTTTGGATATTTGTATCAGTTGATAATTGTAAATTTTTCTTTCGATTTCATAATAATGATCAAACCAACTTACCAGGCATTCAATATTATATTTTGTCGTTTTCCTTTTAATATTATTAACAAGTTGTAGTTTTTTATGTACAAGTAAACATTTACATTAAGGAGACTGCAAAATAGAGAGAAACTATTTAAATATGCGTTGTTTTTGTACTCTTGCATAAATCCACGTATTTTTTTTAATAATCAAACTAACTTACCCGGTGAAGTTCGATCAATATTATATTTTATCTATTTACTTTAAATATTATTAATAAGTTGTAGTTTTTAACATTTCCATTTAGGGGGCGGCAAAATAGAGCGCGCGGGGTGCCCTGGAATCTGTGGCCCGCAGGCCGCGACCACATCAACCCTGTCTTTCTCAAGCTTCCGAAACTCTTTCACCACCAATGTCAATTACCTGAAACGAAGGTATTCGTACGTAATCAGTTTTATATGTGTTATATTTATATTTAAGATAAAAATAATATGACACTGAATTTCGAAAGAAGTGATTAAAGTAGAACTTGGTGTCAAATACCTTACCAAAAATTGCGACCTTATATTTTACGCCCAAGCACCGACCGAGTATCTGGGACTCTATTTTTGAAGTGAGGATATTTTTTTATAAGAATAACATCGATAGTTTAAAAAATTCTGTGTCTATACACAATTTTTTTTACTGCGCGACATCATGGCGCTCACTTTCATTATGAAATGAAAGTTTCATATCATTTCTTGACAGAAGATTCCTCGGTGCTTGACTTTAGACTGTAAGCCTCCTTTCTGTTTTCTTTAGGCATTAGTTTCCAACTTATAAATTCGATTTTTCAAGCTGCCTGTTCTACTAACGGGATATAATTTAGATTGCATGGTTTCCAAGTACTTGTAAAAATGAAACCAGGCAATGAAAATATTTCATCATTTCGTGTTTTTAATTAAGTTGCTCGTTTAGAGACTTGAGTCTGTTTCTCCGTTAATATAAAGCATGCCGAGCTCCAAGCTTCGTATTTCCTTTTTGTTTTTCTTGTAAATACTCTATTTACTTTGAAAAAATATTCTCTACTTCTACCTGTTTATATTACCTAAACTTTTACATATTTTTGTTATCGATCTTCCTCATCTTATACTCGTACTAGGCAATTTTGTAATCAAAGGAATTTAAATACAAGTGGAAAAAACAAAAATATGGATAATACTTAGTTTTAATAATACTTTTTGGTAAAAAGCTACAATTCATACCACCGTAAAAAGGCCAAAGCCGCTTCACGTCGCTGCTTCACCTCCCGCCCGCACTTGACCCTTCCAACCCGTGAATACCCGCAGCCCCGTTCACATACCGTGTAGCACCACTCATCAGCTCAATTTTGTTCACGCCGCGATGATCACTTATGTTGTTATTTGTTGGCATTACATCCTTCAACAAATAACAGCTATATCCAAATCCATCGTCAGTGCATGGCGCTTAATCCCGTCGATGTTTGTTAAAATCGATGTCGCTTTTAAGAGCAACTGCGACTAGGTGTATGATTGTTGTCCTAAGATGTATTATTCCCAAAGCCCAGATAAAGATTCCTTTATAGAATTGGCTCAATGAAGTTAGGTGTCAATGAGTGGCTACATTGCGTGTGTGTGTCCTTCCTGTGCGTGTCCCTGAATCCCGGTGTGGCGGTGTGGCGGTGCGGCGACGTGCGAGTAGCTCAGCGGAGGCGTTGCGCAGATTCAGCTCGGGGGACCTACAGTCCGAGTGCGATGAGGGAGAGGTCGACCCCTACACGGGTCGCCCGGCCACCACCAGCCAGCCCAAGCCACAGAATCAGAGGCCACCCTCCCAGGGTAAGGTTTTATGTTTTTTTTTTGTTTTACATAGATAGTTTAAAAAATCTAAAGTACTAATCCAAATCCAAACAAACTAAATATATCAGTATTTTAAAATTAATATAGTGTGACATCATGAGGGCATGTGATTTTTGGTGATAATTATTGAGCGGTTAAAGTTTTAAAATCTTTTATTAATAACAATCGTTATCAATTCAATTAAAGAGTAATAAATGCTTCCAACAGCTACCGGGGGCAGCATCGGCAGCGCGTCCGGCCCGCCACCGCCGGCTGCAGCCGCGGCAGCCGGCGGGGATCTTTCATTGAATCTGAGGGGAGGCTCTCGCGGCACCTCTGCCCCATCTTCACCGGCCAAGTCGAGGGAATCCCTACTGCAGCGCGTGCAGTCGCTTACGGGAGCAGCGAGAGACCAAGGCGCCAATCTTCTTGGTAAGATAGATGCGACTAAAGGCACTGAGCACAAATAAATGCAGAACCAATAATACAAAAAAAAAATAAAGTTTTCTCTCTATACCATAAGCCGACGTTAATTGAGAAAAAAAAAATTGTAATAGTAGATACACTTAGGCGATTCACACTCTGCTCCACACCCCGCTGCGTAGAGTGGGGCCGGACTGAATGCAAGTACCATAGAAAACACGCATAGTACAACACACGGACACCGCGTCAACGCGCCTGATTTTTGTATGGAAGTCCCGCACCGCGCGCGTGTTTTCGGAGCAGTGTGTCAATCGCCTTAGTAAAAGCACTGCTTTAAAATCGCTGTTCCCACAGGCAGTGTAACGTCAGTGGCTTCTGTCGGCCGAGGCTACAACCGAGATCGATGTGTAACTCTACTGGTCGTCGACGATCAGAACACCGACTGGTCCAAATACTTTAGAGGACGACGACTGCCAGGAGAGTGGGATATTCGAGTCGAGCAAGCGGAGTTCAGAGTATGTAATATTTACCCTTCTAGAAAGACTCGAATCGTGGAACGCAGACCCTACGAATTTCCGAGAAGCTTATTATCTAAACACGTGAATTATTTGAACAGGGCGTAAACAGTTAGAGCAATTATGTAGATAGTCGCTGATAAACAAACTGTCTCCACCTGTCGTGTAAACTATTTTAATATTCACGCACCTGTTCAACCGTCTCTTCATTCGTTCGCTCCCTCCGTTTTATTAATATTTTACGCGCCTAATGTTCCCTCATAGGCTTACTCATAGGGGTCACGAAATCTTAGCTCGACATAGCGAGTGAATTCTGGTAAATAGCATTATAACGCTCTCGTATTAATCCGCGAGGGAATCCAATAAAATAAAAAGGCGTATTTTAGAGGTCGTTATCTGGGCCGGAGCTGAAAATTTATTGTGGTGGTGGGCGCAGCGCATATTTTAATATCACAATATACTGCTGCTCGTTAACGAATGGGCTTTACGATCACATTTAGTAGCCAACTGAGAATGATGACAATCTAATCGTTAGCGATATGTAACGCAGATGGGTTGTTATTCTATGATGTAACGTAAGAGTATGTCACATACAATGGAAGAAAGGGAAGAAATGGGTGTTTAACGGTCAGATACAGACCATAAAACATAGAGCATATGCTCTACCCCTATGGAGGTTAGCTGTTTTTCATTATTTTATCTATATGGAAGTATTCATTCAGACATACATAGTTTTACTTAAAAGTAAAAATATAGATAAACAAGTATGTATATGCATGTATGTGTGTGTAGCCTGTCTTGTAATTTGACTTGAGAAGTATGTTGTGTGCGTTGATGTCCTTATGTCCTTTTTGTTACATAATTCAAAAATTGCTATTTGTGCCCGTGAATAACAGAGTAACTTTGGTAAGACCTAGATAAACTAAGCAGTTGTACTACCAAAAAATTATAATGCATATAAAATGGTTGTTCATATATATTACGAATGGAATAAACCAAAGTTTCTGATCATTTGTGTATAATAGTAAAATAAACTCAGCTTTCTGTTTCAGATAATTTTCTTATTAGTTGTTCAGTTTATTTATCTGGTTAACTTAATTCAGGAACTGTCTGTAACTGCCAACTCTGATGGAGCCAATGTGTCTATGGCAGTATACCGCAGCGGCACCAAAGTCACTCGATGCTTCAAGTAAGTGGTTTTCAAATAATAACATACCTATTACCCAAAATCAAGATCCTAGATGATTTCTATTTGACAACGAGAATGGACTTAGGTTCAAGAGATTATGACGTACTGAAGTTACTCTATGTAAAAGTACTCTACTCTATGTACAAGTACAAATAGTAAAGGGGATATTACACTATCCGATTTTTAGGAATTCTACTTAGCATTATTAATATGTAGCCAGTGATTACACTATCCTTATTCGCATCCTAAATCGTACAAAAGTGCTTTTTTGCAACGAATGGTTTTTCGTATAAAAAACCGTTCGTTTAGTGACTCCGCGTTTGAAAAATAGCACCACATATGACATCAACTCAACGGCCATTTGCGCGTTTTGTTAACTGTCACTATGGACATTAAATCACCATTTATTAAAGTTTTTCTACAGTGCTAAGATGTAACGTTTAAGGTAAACGCACACTTATCCGAGCCGAACGTGCCGAACGAGCCGAACGAAACGAATTTTCGAATTTGTTATATGAAATCCTTTGAAACCTCGCACACCTGACTGCGTCGAATCGTTCGAATCTGGAAGAGACATAGATATCCTAGACGAATTCGGATGACGTCATAAAATTCAGCGTGGGTGATGCGATCAAATCGATCGAATCGTCTGCATTTCGACAATGACAAGCGTGTCCGTAAGAGAGAGTGCGACAGGTGTAAAGGAAATGGAAATAATTCTTTCAGTGCGCTCGATTCTTTCGGCGCGGTCGTTTCTTTCGGTGCGGATAAATATGCGAGGTCCTAAAAACTTCGATCGATTCGACGCGTTCGGCTCGGATAAATGTGCGTTCATCATTAATCGACATAGCTTTTGTTGCGATTATATTGATAAATGACTCGTTTAAAATTGCTGTTCTTACAGCGAGTGTCACGTCAGTGGCTTCGTCTATCGTCCGAGGAAACAATAAACGAGGCTATATACCATAAATTTTAATTGATTACACTTTGCAAAAAAAAAAACTTTTATATGAAAAATGCTCCAAGGCGTCCTAAATCGTAGCGCTGCGATTACACTGTCCTAACAAGGACACGATTTACCATCAGAGTGATTGATACCTACAATTTAACTCTTACTCGGATGCTTACCGTGCTAACTGCGAATACACATTCCTGTTTCCTACATCGGTTTCTTTTTTTTTTATTTTTTTTTATTCGGTTCGCAAACTTGTTGTTACAATAATATAAACTGTTCCAGTGAAATATACATGGCATATAATGTACAACCTTCTAGGAGCGAACACAGCATGCACATAGAATATATTGGCTCGCAGTTACAATGTAAAAAAAAAAAATATGAATGGCTTCTTAAAAAACACATATATGTATATATAGTAAACTAACATTATAAAGTATGAATAAAAAAGAACCTTTTAATTGTATTGGGCGATGCACTAAAGATATCCATATCGTTCTTAAAATCGGATAGTGTAATAACCGCTTGATTGTACACTGCTGAGATCTTCTAACACTCTAGGTTTTAAAATTTTAAATGATTCTAACAAAGAAACACTGAAGGAGCTACAAAGCGCAACGTATCAATATCTGAAATGTTAACCCAGGCCGGAATTTGTGCTGGTGCGGCAGAACGTCCGCGACGCGGGTGCCGACCACCGCGCTCTGTTGCTCGGCCTCAAGTTCGGCGGGGTGCCTTCTATCAACAGCCTCAACTCTATCTACCACTTCCAGGTATGTTGTTTCATTTTTAGGGTTCCGTAGTAAACAAGAAACCCTTATAGTTTCGCCATGTCCGTCTGACTGTCTGTCTGTCTGTCTGTCTGTTTGTCTGTCTGTCTGTCTGTCTGTCTGTCTGTCTGTCTGTCTGTCTGTCTGTCTGTCGGTCCGCGGTTTTACTCAGAGACTATAAGTACTAGAAAGCTGTGATTTGGCATGGGTATGTATATTAATTATGCGGAAAAAGTAGTAAAATAAAAAATCTGATAGATTTTTTTATGGTAGCTACAAGTAAAGTGAAAAGTAATTTTTTTTGTCGAATAACCAATCATGTGGGGAATCGTTGAATGGGTCTTTCAAAAATATTATGAGCTTGTGAACACCGTTTTTCGATTTAGTGATCCGTTATTGAAATATTTGGTTTTAAAGTACTTACACGTGAAAAAATTCAGCTATAGTAGATAGATAGATAGATAAGATGTTTATTTGTTGCTATAGTCACACACATACAAAAGAAATATATACAAAATTACAAAAAAAAAACACATGATAAAACATTGCATTGAGAACATATCTCAATGTCCTTGTATCTGTGTGCTACAGCAATTCAAAAAGGTCATACATAGCTCAGTGCTTGGTGCTGCTCAGAGAGTAGCTCACTGATTTTCAGCTATGGCCTGTATAAACTAACCTTAAAGGAAAACTATCAAAGCAAAGTAGGGTTTACAAATTAAAAAGTTATAATATTTGTTTTCCGAGTACATTTTATAAGTTGATCAACTTATAAAATGTACTCGGAAAACAAATATTTCGTACAAACTCAATAGAAAATTAGTTTTTAGACGTTTTCAGAGGCATGAACTCAATGTTGGCATTCGTAACTACGGAACCCTACACTGCGCGTGGCCCGACACGCACTTGGCCAATTATTTATACTTATTCTATAAATAATAACATTTATTAGGTGAAACACAGTACAAATTGTCAATAATTGTAATTACTAGGAAAGGTATGTACTAAACTAGACTAAAATTAAGTATGTGTATGCATGTATGTTCTGTCTTCTGTTCGTCCGTCCAATAGGACCGCAGACAAATCAAATAAATAAATATGTGATTATGAAAACTTCATAGATAGTTAAAAACAATTGAATCAAATTTTCTCGTCTCGTTTGATGTATATTTATTAATTCACTAACATAACATACTCGTCACGTTATTGTTTTTAGAGTACCTACAGTTTCAGTACAAGACTTACCTACATCTTTTTTTATATTCTCTGAAATAGATAAGTATACTCTTTTTTATACAAAAATAGAGTCTCTGTCGTATCAATTTATGCAAGTATGCGACTTTAGGTCGACGTATATTTTTGTGATAAACATTTTTTGTCTTTAGGATAGACCATGGGTGTTCGGACATCTATTGCAACTGCAGCGTCGCCTGGGAAGAGAAAACTTCCCGCTCATCGAGCAGACCTACTACCACAATCACACCGACATGGTGAGTACTTAGCTTGTCGTCGTGGTTCACGAGTTAACTCACAGATCTGTATGAACCTGGTCTGAGATACTACTATTACATTTAAATAGCGTGTATCATGGACGTCTGTAATTCTTTACTATAGTACTACAGTTTTGCTTTGAATTTTATTGTAGGCGTTTATGATTAACAAGAAGATATAAAATGAAAATAGTTTTAGATTTAATTATTTAATTACTGTTTTCTTATCTAAGTTCCTTATCACTAGGCTTGTTAATTTACAATTTACTTAAAAATAAATAAAATATTAAAAATAACTTTCTGTCTATAAAGACAAAAATACAACAAGAATTTAAACCGCGCAGCGAAATAATTTAAGAAAAATTCGTTACATAATTTGGAAAATCGATTCCATGGTCGCACACATTTACTTCACATTATCACTTCAACAGATATACATTCATACATAAGAATGGACCGAAATGAGAAATAAAAACTTTTTGGCTCAGATTAAGAAGTTGCATTTTCGAATATTAGTAACGATTACTGACTGCATAATGGGGTGGTGGCGATAAAGTATAACAGCTATGCTTGATCATATTCCTCTCATGGTGAGGTTGTGGTAGTGCGCCTGCATACACCTCGTGAGCGCTGGAGTTCTGCAACATAAACCATTGTAACGGTTGACGGAGAGATCAGAACCGGAGAACATCAAAGGGCAAATGTTAACGACCATGCTTCGCACTGTTTCTTACAATAATAACAGCAGTGTGGGCGAAAACCAGCTTTCGCCTATTCGATATTAAGTTTTATTGTCAAGTGAAATATGATATTTGTAATTTTTGGCATACTGTACCATTGTTATATACTTTTATTATATTTTCGTTACGAAAGCATAATCAGTTACACTTTAACACTTGGCACACAACCTGAGTAAACTGTTAAACTGTTCTTAGATATATATACAATGCGATATGCGATTAAATCTTAGCACTGCCGTATGAAACTGTTCTGAAATCTGTGAAAATCCTGTTCCTAATTTCAAAATATTGCTATTCCATAGAGATGATGATAACGCACACAATGAGTCTGCGTCTCTTCCCATACATGACACCGACAGAAGTTTGGCTTTTAAATATAGACAGATGATAAGGCATTGATCCTTTCATAATTAATTGGTCATAAACATGCGGTTTTACCTCTTAGTTATGAGATACAGACTAACCCTCTAATTCATAAAAAATAACAAGCGTTTACTAAACCTATTTAAGATAAAACATGTTTTGTCCCTTTTTCTCTTTTTTGTTGTTGTTTTAATTCTGTTTTAATTCAAATTTCTTTATTTTCTATCAACTGATTAATATTTTTTACAGACAAGCTTGGGTTTTTAATTCATGTTTTTGTTATTTTTTAATGTATCAATTACCTTTACGGTGCAGCCTAACTTATGAAATTTATTTATTTGTTAACAAGAGGATCCAACAGCTTATACAATAATCAACAAACATTTGAAATTGTATTTTGAATATCAAATACAATATCCAAAAACACATTTTAAATAAAATCGATTTTATTTTGACAAATAACTCTTTATAAGTAAATATGAATCAACCAATGATGTTAAGCAACATCACTATTTTGACGTGCTCCCAAATTGAGCGTTATTATTAGTATTATTGTACATGTATTATTAGATATTTTTCTACATACCTGGTCCACCGGCAGCGACGCGCGCGGTCGTGCAGGCAGATGCCGTGTCGCTCGTAGCAGTCGTTGAAGTTGGCCACGCACGCGTTCGGAGACTTCGTTCGCCGGCGCGTCATGTGCACCTGTTGATTTTTTTTTTTATAGGGGTACTAAAACCGCTACGCACTGACGTATAAAACAGGGATAAAAATTAAATTAATTTCAATAACCACTGATTAGTAAATATATTCGAGGTGTCTTACTAAGTAAATATATTCGAGCATTCTGTGTTAAAGATTGCTATCAATAAGATAAAACTTATTGTTTGCTGAAAACTATATTTTTATAAATCTCATTTCAAACATCTTTGATCTCATCTCGTTTAATGTAGCGAGGACGTAAGAAGTTCATACATTTATTTATTGTTCATTAGTTTTATCTTTTTTTTTCAATTGTTATAAGTAGTTATATCTGTTCATAAAATATTAAATCTAAAATAATATTAAAGCTTTCAAAAAATCAAAAAGCTTTTTTAATAATAAAATATACGTATGATTTATTATTACACGTAGCTTGGCATCTATGTGCACTTATACTCGTATTGTCAAACGAAATGTCAATGAGTTCTGACTCTTCGCACCTGCAGGGACCATGAGCTACTTATTTCTGTGTCACTATATTTCTTACAACGCTTTGCTCTGTTGTCAAAAATAACTTTTAAGAGTAATTCATTTAAAAAGATCACTACCACTAGTGGTGCTTACTTCGCATTTATTTATACCTAACTTGTCAATTGTAATTGAATGGCTCAAAAATGTGCTGTATTAGAGCTATTATATTCTAAAATATGGTTTTGACATGGAATGAATCGGTCACTTAAAGTAAGCTATTTATGAGTAAGTATTTTCATATTGACATATATTTTTAACAATTTTCATTATATTTATTATTCTTAAATAAAAAATAAAGAGACGGACGCGATAGTTAGTCAGTGATTCGTCGGTGAAAATAAAATACATTTTCCTGGCCGCCCCGGGATCGCTGCACCAATTTTCCTGACATTTAACTCATGCTTCTCGGAATGCGATGCGATGCGACCCACCATCCATTACATCATTGTAAATTAAACATATTAAAAATAGAGCTCATGTTTTATTTCCTGTACTTACTTTTTCTTTGCTATTCTTTTTATATTCCTCTATAACTCCGTTCTTAATCGACATCGTTGTCAATCAAGGACGTTCTTGCAAAGTTTTTTAATACCAAAAAGAAATTATGATGAAACCTCTTAACCTATTAAAACATAACTTGCTTCAATAAGTTTTCTATTAACATAATAATAAAAGATCTGTTAATTACCTTGCATGCGCAGCCATTCTTATAGAGCAGTCTAAATCCTTTCCGCTGGCGCGGCGTCACGTCCCGCCACCGCCGCGTGTAGCCGCACAGATCGACGTGAGCCTGCAGTTGTCTGATACTGCCTGAAATTTAGAAAAGACATTGTTCAATTATTATAAATCCTCCACGAATCCAGTGCTAGTTAGAACTGTCAAAACCGATAACATGTATTTCCGTTTTAGACCACTTGCGTTATATATTCGGATATATAATGAACTTGCTATAAAAAATTGTACACTGTATAAAATACACTGTAAAATACGGATATGCTCCAACAGATCAGTATTTGTACTTAGTAGAGGAAATCTTCGATCATAATAATGTGATAGGTATACTTAATTGAGCAAAACAATATATTTATCAAACAAAAGGGAAAAACTGACATGTATGTAAAGTTTTTTGTATTGTTTTGTATTGTATTGTATTGTATTGTATGTCAAGAAGAAGAATAATTGTATACATCTCTGTTTGCAAATTGCTTATTAGAAAATGATCGTACAGTATATGTACCTAGATTAGGTATGCTTTATATACTAGGTCACACTTTACGCATTGCATAAGTCCGACATCCATACCTCACTCACTGTCTGACACATCCGCAGACCTAGTCGTAAATTGGATCAAGAACTAATTCCCTCACTTAGTGACGGCAGTGACGTGGGTCTCACCTGTAATGAGATAGGTCTCTCTGGGCTGCAGTTCGAGCCCGCACATCGATTCCTGGGACGCCGTCAGTAAGCGGCCTGTTCGAAGAGCCAACCTGGCTTTTGGTGTAGCCTGAAATAAATACGTGTGTGAAGTTTTAGTACTTTTCTAAATTTAAGTGATGCAAAGATGGAGGTAACGTTTAATACCGCATTACCATTTAAATACCTTGCATTTGTAGAACTATGTGTTTAAAAATACATACGTTGCACATTTTACCTTAGTCATATTTAAGGCTTTTTTGCGATTGAGACAAGAGAGAAGAGAAATAAAATCAAATTAATTACACTACAATACTTTATAAGTATCAACTGTCTATTTCTTGTCACGTTAGCATACAATATCCTTTAAAAGATATAAATAAATCTTGAGGACATCGAGAGAATTGACAAAAGCCAAGACATGTAGCCTTAAAAGGAAATTCAACAGGATATAAAAAGGGACAGAAAGGGACGCTCCGCAAGGCATAATAGATTGGCATATTGGGAATAAGTCAAATGAGGAGTTTGTAGTGGAACGTACCATCAAATATAAACACACAATAGATGCTAAGATATACTCACTTTGAAGAAGTTTCTTATTTTCACTTTATATGTGTCATAAAAGGCCTGACTTCCTCTAAATGTTTTTTGTACTCTGCCAACTATCACTGCAAAATAAGAAACAGTCACATGTAAGTATCGAAGCGTACCTATAACTGTTAAAAAATACAACAATAAAACTACTAATGAATTTATTATAATATTTTGTTTATAATATAAAGTATTCATTTCCTCCAAAATATATTATATATATAATAGGTCTTTACCTATGAAACTGCCGTTCTGTAGTACTGGCAATTTCAATTCAAAATAATTTTTGTTTTGCTAAGAATTCTAATTCAAATAAATTTTATTTTAAAAACATGGAATTCTTTTTTCAAAAGTAGTCATTTGTTTATTGATTAGTGTTACATTTTCATCGCATTTCAATCTTTTTCGTCATCATGAATACGTTAAAAATTCGAATAATTATGGAATATGAGTACCGTCGTGGCAGCAACGCGGCAGAAGCAGCACTTAACATCAACGACGTTTACGGAGCTAACACTACAAACCAACGCACCACCTGTTATTGGTTTGCTCGCTTCCGTTCTGGAAATTTCGACGTGAAAAATGAACTTCGCGGTCGTCCGAAGACTTTGGTCGTCAATGACGAATTAAAGGTGATTGTGGAAGCTGATGATACACAATCTACGGCTGAATTAGCAGCAACTTTCGACATTAGCGTCAAAACAATATTGGTCCATTTGCGTTAAATTGGCAAGGTAAAAAAGCTTGACAAATGGGTGCCCCACGAACTCAATGATCGCCAGCGCGAAGTACGCGTCGAGTCGTGCCTTGCACTGCTCAACAGATACACAAATTTGAAGGAATTTTGAACCGCATTGTTACCTGCGATGAAAAATGGATTCTTTTTGATAACCGCAAGCGCTCAGCAAGTTGGTTGGATCCTGGTTCAGCACCTAAATATTAGGGCATTGGCCCTAAACGAAAACTTACACCTAGAAAAGTGATGGTCACTGTTTGGTGGTCTAGCGCCGGTGTGATTCATCACAGCTTCTTACCAAACGGGGTGAGCATTACTGCAGATGTGTACTGTGAAGAACTGAACACAATGATGGAGAAGCTGGCACATCTCAAACCAGCATTGGTCAATCGCTCCTCTCCGCTGCTCCTTCACGACAACGCGCGACCTCATACTGCACAGCAGACGGTCTCCAAGTTGCTAGAACTGGGGTTGGAAGCTCTCCGTCATCCGCCCTACTCACCAGACCTTGCGCCTACAGACTACTACTTTTTCCAGAATTTGGATAACTTCTTGGCGGGAAAAAAATTCAATACCCGAGAGACAGTACAAAATGCCTTTGAAGAATTTGTTGCCTCCCGTCCAGCTGATTTCTTTAAGAAGGGCATTAATGAACTGCCACTGCGTTCGCAAAGATGCGTTGATTGCATGGGTGAATACTTCGATTAATACAAATAATTTTTTTTCATACAAAACGGCAATTTCATAGGTAAAGACCTAATATATATATATAATATTTTTTGGAATAATTATATATATATCTTTCATAAATGGCAAAAATTTATATAGGTTGTTAAAAACGTCGAGGGAGTTATTTGCAATTCCTCACTGGTATTACGAAATCCAGCAAATATTTACATTTGCTACGACATACGATACGACATTTTG
Organism: Acrobasis suavella; assembly: GCA_943193695.1. Taxonomy (NCBI): domain Eukaryota; kingdom Metazoa; phylum Arthropoda; class Insecta; order Lepidoptera; family Pyralidae; genus Acrobasis; species Acrobasis suavella. Next base: position 14,524,252 of record OW971934.1, on the reverse strand, counting down.
TCACGTTCTTCGCGTACACTATGTGCTGTGAGGTAATTAACATAAAAACAAATTATGTAAACTGACAAAGTAAGCAAAAAGACGGGTAGAGCAAGGCTAAGGAACTAAAAACTGCATGAAGACTATAGATACACGTACGTTTGTCACAGTTGCATCATTTTAGCGTATTTTTCAATTATTTCTATGAAAATAACGGCTATTGCCCAGTATTTGTTTTCTAGAGCTACTTAAACGTTAATTAAAGATTTCATGCACAGTTAATCTAGCATGAGGTGATGTAATTTTGTAGCCATAGTGACTAATCATTGATCAAATAATAACAAAGAAGTCTGTTATTGCGTATAAAAAACTAACAGTAAATTTGTGAATGTATTATAAAATATAAATTTAAAAAAGATTTTGTGACTTTAAATCCCTGAGTATTTAATACAGTACAAACAGGGATATAGTCTTCCCTTGTATTTCCGGTCATAGCAAATAAGCATCTTACCAAAATCACTGGTGCAGAACTGTGTCTGTGGGTGTTCTGGTGCGCAGGTGCAGGCAGCTGCCATCCGCCAGCTGATCGCCACTAGCGCCAGAGCTAGCCACCTTGTCAGCATACTATCTATCATCATCTAGAACAAATCATAAAAGTTGGTCAGCTATGCTATGGGCTAGCGAAATCATAAAGTGTATTTTTAGTGTCACTTCTATATATCCGACAATTTCAATAAAAAATGATACATCTAAGAATTGTAGATAGATATCGTCTATGTTTTTGGTAACTACTGTTTTTGGAAAAAAACATTGGGCAATGTTTTTTTCATTAAGATAAGTATTTAATTTTAAAAGCGAGTTTTATAAATAGTCAGTGAGGCAGCATTACGAAACGATATAAGCATTCGTCCATCTGTTTAGATAATAAACAATAAAATAATGGTCTCATAAAATTCAGTCGTAACAAATATTTGCGATCGCTCAAATCATAACAATAAAATCACAGTAATTGCAATACGAATGTGAATCTTTTGTGTGTTTTATTTTAATAATCAGCGGGAGAATGCTGCCAGCATTTTGGGCACGTTGCCTCGGTCTCTCGCTTTTGATGAATCATTCTATTTATAAGTTGTTTTAATTTTAAGAATAGTTTTAGGTATGTATAGTTTAGTTTTAGTTTGTTTTTTATTATTTATAATGCTGAGTCAATAAATATAAATGATTTGAATATGCACTGAAGTTGAAATAGATTATTAGTTATTTAATTAATTTGTGTAATATCTACATAGGACCTTTCCTAAGCTAACATATAGACAACGTTGTGATGACTAAATAGCGTCGGCGGTTCTCGTAGCGTATATGTAAACAGTAGTTTCGTAATACTAACAGCTCATCGGAATCTCAAGGAGTCTGCTACGATCTGTAATTATCTTGCCGCGTACAATGAAAAGAGCAAAAGGAACGTTACATAATGCCTCCTAATTGAGACCCTAATTTGATAATTCAGGTCTAATTTTGTTGCAAAACGCCTGTGTTTTCGTCCGTCTCGTGTTCTCCACTCCTGTCAAACCATTCAAATATTTTCGCTAAATCGTCGGATTTTTGCGTGCTACGATGATTCTCGTACATTTTCATAATGTATATCCTGCCTTACTTCATATCATTAAGCATGACATGTAATTAACGATTACATTACTCGTATACTATGCATTAAACACGCGCATAGAATTATAACATGGATGTGGAACTGGATCTATAATAGCATTAACGAAAAGATAAGTTTGTCTATTCATCGTATATGTTAGTCAACAGTAGATAGTATTTTATCAGATGCATGTTACTGAGGGAAAGCAATTAATTTATTAAGGAAGATTTTAATTAGTGATGGGCCCGGCAATATGAGCGCTCACACTATCAATTGATTAAGTTTGCTTACAAGCTCATCAATTTATATCGGCCGCATCGGGATATGGGCACATGTTACGGATAATTTATTAGCTTAGCCTCATCAAGCGCTAGATGACGTAGCGTCCTACTTACGCTGCAGCCTTGCGTTTTTTCTTTACACTCTTATATCCCAATAACAATCGCTAGTAAAATTTTATTACCTCTTCGCAGCTCCTCCGACTATGCGCCATAAACATTATGAGATGCATAAAACAGCTTCTGCTATTCATTCATACAACTGTGAGTTATTTAGAATCTTTACGTAATACATATTTGCAATAAAGGGAATGACGGTTGCCGTGGCTAGGTTCCGTTCTAACAATATCTAATTTGAGCTATTTTGACTCGATAAGAAGAAGAAAAAGGGAATTTAGATTGTTAAAAAAAAAATATATATATATATATATTTACTTCATATTGCAATAAGGTTTTTGCATTTTTGATAAGTAGAACGTTCTTTACCTCTTTTCACAAGCTTTTATTTAGTTTCACTTGACCCGTTGTCTGTCGGTCTGTCTGTCTGTCTGTAATCAAATCTTGCAAGTTACATTTGACCCACTTCCTGGTTTCCGATTGATCTGTTTTGCATCCATACGTATCGCGTGACAATACAATATTATGGTGACATGCAGCTGATGTGATGATGGAGTTGGAGGGTGGCCCTAGGAACTCTGTAATGAAACGACGCAACCCCATCGAGTTTAGGCTCGTTTGATTCGTTTTGAGAAGCACCTACTGAAGATAAAACCTTGCTTTAAAAATATTTTTTAAATAATTACTTGTTTAGAGTAAATTTATTTCGAGTGTTACAAAGGTGATTGATGTAAGAAGTACAAGACCAAGGACAATTGTTACTTACAAAATGCAAAATTCAAATGTTTATCCAGTAATTAGACTTTTACAGGCACTTTTACACGTCAATAAGTATAATTTACATTATGGGTACTGTATATTAAAATTAAATTTATTTATAAAGAAAAATAGTAAGCGCCCATAGATCGCTACAAGAGCATGCCACTTATATTGAAATTAAATACATAGATATAAGATACATTATCATCATCGTTCGCATCGCCACTTCCCTATTTGGTTGGGGAAGGGTCTGTTTGTTAACTACTCGTATATGTTGATATATGCACTACCTCCCGGTTTCTTCATATTTGTCCCTACACATTCTTACCACGCATTTCTAGTAGATAGCTGCAAAGTGTCTTCCTGTCACTTTACAACTATCTACCTATAAAGTTATATTCATAAATTTTAAGAATGTTTTATGGGACATTGTTCATAATGCAATGCCAGGGCCTTGTAAAACATGTATGTACCAGGGTACATGCTTGTTTTTATTGAATGTCATGGTAGGATAATCCTCTGAGAACAACATTTATATGTTCCTGTGAAACGTGATGTTGCCTTCATAGTCATAATCCTCGGACTAAATCCAGATCCCACTGTTGTATAGAGAACAATTTTTTGGGATGTGTTAAGAAAGCAGACTGTTAAACACCGTTTCGCTTTGTGAGTGTTGACACTAAGCCGATTTACTCGAATTATCTTACGTCGTTTATTATCTTTTGTCCTTTCAAAGCAAGGGTTAAGACAGAAACAATACTTGAAGTAACATGCCTTTTGCGTCACTACATTTTTTACCAGAGAGATACACCCTGATATTTGACATTACGAGGCTTTAAATTCTATTTATTAAAATTGAATTGCACAAAAAATAATGTACCACAGTGGACCTAATGCCAAATTGCATTCCCTAACCTGCTAGTCAACCATTAGACCAAGATTATATTGTTAATTTTTCTAATGATACCAATGATATAATATTTTATGGAAAAAATAAAATTATTGTTTTAGTATTCAGGTCTATATTGTCATGTGTTAGCATTATATTTGAAAGTAAATGTGTACTAATATGCAAACCAATGATCGAAAAATAACTAAAATGTTATACGGTAGCGTGCATTTTATTCAGTCACATAAAATTTGTCTACCCTGTGCCACACTGTCGGATACTGTATTTTGTTCGATATGAAGCCATTATCGTATTTAAGGTAGGATAAGTGCCCATCCTGTAAAAAGTAGTTATGCACATCATTGATGTTACGTACATAATAAATCTTCTAGCCTATACCTACTTACTAATATGCATATAGCACTCACCTAAGAATCATGGGCATCGCTTTGCATGCTATATCTGAGCATGGTAGAGCCGTGTTCACAACTAAGTTACGATTTACGACCCCTAAGCACTGCGACAAGCACGTCGTTATAATTGTATGACCGTAACGTCTTCAAAACGACTTACTTTAATCACGTACAATGTTGTAAAATAAATATTATGTTTTATTTTATACTACGGGAGCGATCAGACAACGCGAGCGGCTAGGATTTCTCATTCATAATAAATAATACCTTTTGGTCGATGTATCTATCAGTAGTATATTATCCGTGATCATAGAATTAGAACCAATACCTACAGGAAAATTGGAAGTAGGATCTGCGCATGCCTTGATGGTCCGGAGCTGTGCTGTTTTTGGTGCCTCACTAAATCCTAACAAACTAACGGCTACGAAATGAGGTGTACTGTATCAATGACCTGTTGATTTGGAAAAAGAAATAGGTACCTAATTGAGCTTAAATTATGTACATATATATTTATTATATTATATAATAAATAGGTTGGTATAACATAATCTTTAGACTGAGAACAATACATCTACTATTAGACTACGCGTAGGAGGTAGAGTGCAGTACGGAAATGCATGCACTGTAATATAAGCATGCGCTAGTGCTCTTACTAAAGGCTATTGATGTAAGTACATTTAAGAATTTTTTATTACATTATGTACTGTGTATTGAGCAACTTAGTTGATCATGTCAACTGCTATAGCTGTGCCTCATGGTGCGTATGAGCATAGCCTGTATACTCTACGTCTTGCGATTTGACCATAACAGAAATACCGGAACAGATATACCAAACGGCTAAAAAGTCAAGTACGGTTATAATTATTCCATTTATTTTCAGTATTACAAAGATTTATCAGCTACAAGCTTCGTCAAAAGTTGTACTTACCTAAATACAAATAAGTATCCGCAACATGCTTCGTCAAAAGGAAATAGTTATAAATTATACAAAAAATATAGTGAAAATAGTAACTGGTTAAGAAGTAGTTATCGGAATGATAGATGTTAAGATAAATCACAGGAAGTGACTTTAGATGCAGTTTGTGCTGAGCAATGTACAGTTGCCGTAGTAGGTATTTATGAATGATAAGCCATATAATATTTTGGAATCATGTCGAATACAAAGTAATTTGATAGTTAAATATGCTGTAAATCGCAAGATTATATGATTTACTGGTAATAGCTCCGTAGTAAACACCAATTAGATTTTATTGCTTTATAAAATTGTCGTTAAGTGCTTGTAAGCGTTTATATATTACCATTTAACTCGTTTAAAGATGACATATTTTAATGCCGCAATTATAGAATCTTAAAACAATGCGTCGAGAATTCTTACGCTGAAAGTCAAGTAGCGCAATAGATAATTGCTCGCGTCTCGTAAAATAAAATTAATAAAAAATATAATAAATTGTATGCTTTTGATGGAAACCTGCTAAAGGTATGGTTAATTTTGGGACTTTTGGGTTGCTGAATAATTTACTTACGCGAAGACACTAGCTCCGTTCGGCATCGCGACAATTGTTCAAGTAGCAATTTGCATGACGCGCGCGCTTTTTGTAAGCCCTCGGACACAATGAAGGCGGTAAACAATTCGATTTTATTATACATTTTCGGATAAAATCACAATGCGGAAAGTTTATGGGCACATTCCCATGCTGTTCGACTCGTCGTGACCACAATGCGTCGTTCGTCAGGGTTCGCCGGAAACATTGAGGTGCATGTTGACATTGTGCATTTACCCTTGCTATTGAGATTTTACACTTGTACCTACGTCTAACTATACGGTTGCTATATTTTAACAGGTTGAATGTCATAGATTCAACATTACTTTATGAGTGTAGTGACGACTGGAATCCGTATGGGTATAATATTTATTTAGATATTTTTTGCTATAATTTTTTGTGTAAATAAATAAATCACTAATTTTATGGTACACAATTTGTAAATACTTATAATATAACTCTAAAATTTGCGTTAATGCCATTATTATACTGTATCTGACTACGACTCGTAGCAACGTCGTAGCAGTCATTTCGCAGCGATAATTGGATTCAATCATTCAAAATTTGACTTGTATATAATTTACGTTGTTAATGATTTATGGCTTATGGGCATACCATACCATGTCACGCTTAAAACAATACAAGGTAAGCAAGGATATTAAATAAATTGCAGTTAAGCCAATTTCCTCCCACTTACATGATTGGTCACTATTCTTATAAGATAATTAATTAAATGCGAAAAATCATTCATCTTGGGTGATCTCATAAATGACAGGCTCTTTTATTATTCAACGTTATTATGATGTCATAAATCATAATAATTCTAACCCAACAAGGTCACTGCACGCGTGTTTACATAAAAAGCTTTTTAAAAACTGTTATCGGCGGCACGATCGCAACACTGCGATTCAAATTAGCTGTCACACTATTTTCAACACGGTAGCCTAAGTCAATACCTAGGTTGTTCATGTTGTGATGACGTCTATCGTAATCGTTTTGTTCGTTTGTGATCATAGACCTAGATATTTTTACTGTTTGTGATCGTGCCATATAGGTACACTATGAAATGACTATAAAATATTGATCGGAGACATATAAGCACAACGATGATAAAACACACTATAATAATAAGAAAGTCACTGACTTTTAAAACGTTAGCTGCCAACTACGAGTATACTCGTAGTATAGCAAGTCCATATAAAAAGAAAAAAAGAAAAAATTTTTCTACTCCTAAATGTTATCTGATCTCAGTCATGTTTAGTACGTAATTGTTGTAAAAACGTTAGATGGTAACGTTAATGGGTTTTCTTTGTTTATAAATTTACAAATAAGTATATACTTATATATACAGTTAAAGCAAATTAAAAAAAAAAGAAAACCTGTAAACCTGGTCTTTCATTTGTCAATAACATACTAAAAAATCATTGAGATCAGATAACATATTACATCAACTTCTCCAAAGGGCCTTTACGTGTTGGATTTGTATCCCTACGCAAGTATCCAAAAGACCGGGGCGAAAATACACGTAAATCCTAAGGAATAATTATTTTCAACAAGTTTTATTTTTTTGATCTAGCAAATTCAACGTATTTCTCTCGGGACTTGCGACAAAGTATTAAAAAATTCTCAACCTATAAAATTATGATTAAATTAGAACAAATTACTTTTAACAATATTTATCATATTTACGTTTCGAATAGTCCGCCTAGAACCAGACAAATTAACAAGCAATTACATTTTAGTATCTTTCAATTTGTTAGAATTTTAATCGCAATTTTTAAACCTTCTCAAACTGGACTCTGCGAGACAGGTATTAAGTGTGTTTTGTATAAATAGGCTAGAGTCGCATACGATTCGCAACGCAATTATATCGGCAGGGTGTCGCCCGTGCCCCTGGTAATTGGAACACGTCCCTACACGGCAACTCCACTAACTGTACCCTGATAGGACTATAGGAGTCACGTCTCCTTACGTAATCCGAGAGCACGCGAAACCGGCCCGGTGAACTTTATCTCACGGGGATACATAAATTTGGATATTAAATGTACTTTGGAAGACCCAATTGTGGAAATCGCTTTCCATTCTGAATTTTAGGGAATTTGATTCGCACGGAGAGACTTTATTATGGAAGTAATAAACAGCTTTGATTGCGGCAAACTCGTATTATATTTTTTGTTATTATATTATTTAAGTTTCTCTGGAAGTGGATGTTAGTTCTTTTGAGAAATAAAGAATCTTTAACCATAAACTATTGAAATAATATTTTATGAAGTTTATTTTCAAACATCAATTACGCCTGATTCGTCAGTTTAAGTAGTAAGCTAATTTTTTTTTTCATTATCAAGATCCGTTAGTACTCTTTCTGCAAAACCGTTGTATTTAGGCAGATGAAAATAGTATTCAAATTAGCCCAACAAATAAAGATTTGAAAAGAGAGAAACTTCCTTTACATATTTATATACTCGACCAATTCAAAATAATAGGACGATGTCTGATGAATTGATGACGTATCTAAGCACATTTTTTGTGAAGAAAATATAAACGTTTTTTTATTATTATATCTTAAATATGTAGCTATATGCTTTGACTAGTTGTTTATTTGTAAATTATACGGTTTATAAATGTCTTATCAGTAGATGTTTGTTAGATCATTTGTCTATATCAGAGCGGTGCTATGTCACGTTGAACAACATTGTATTGCTACCGCATGCTGTGTTCTGCTGTAAACATATTTCACATTTTTTTAGGAGTACTGTACTTAAACTTTCAAGGAGACATGCTATTAGCTAAAATAGATGTATTTAATAAGAATACTTTTTAATGTGCATTGTTTCTAAATCATCATTAATAAACAATATTTTATATTTGACTAAGTATGGATACTTTATAATAAGTACATCCAATTACAACAAAGTAAAATTAAGGCTGTAATATGGTTAGTAAGACAAGTTGATTTGGGTGCTATTGTATATTGTAGGCTCATTTGTAACCATAAATTTATGATTTGAATGACTTCGTTTGAATTGTGGTTGGACAAACTCAGTGGTTTGGTTTGGGAAGGATGTGGCGAGTTCTATCTTATCATAGATTAAATTACGACTAAAGCAAGAAATTTCTAGGCCTAGGTCTTTTTCTATATTGGGTCGATATAGCAGGTAAATTTTTAAATGATACACTTTCAATGTCTTTAACCCTAATGAGAAAACTGATTCCATAGGAACCTAATGCCACTTTCAGCGTGAGGGTGGACGTGAAGTTGGAAAAAGGGAATTAAAATTGTGATAGCTTGCTAGCCGCAGTATTTATTTATTTATTTACATGATTCGGATTTTGTTCATTTTGACGACCGCCGTGGCATAGTTAGTAGTCACCATGCAAGTTTGCCACCCAGAGGTTCTGGGTTCGATCCCCAGTCAGGGCAAGTTGGAAAATGGTCATTTTCAAATTGTCCTGGGTCTTGGATGTTTCTCTATATATAATTTGTCCCTGTATATCTGTTCATTTATTTTATTTTCGTTTAATACCTTGATCAGTATTTACTATCTTGGCAGAAATAAAGGCGGTACTTTCTTTTTGTTTTTCTTTTTTTACCAGACCAGCATGGCAGACCCATAGATGAATTTTTAAAGGCTTGGTACATTTTTTTATTTCATTTTATTATTGTGGTACTGTTACAATGTTCTATTTATAAAAAAATCAATACGTCGTCGTCAACTCGTCACGATTCTCTCATCATAAGTGGCAGTAGGTCAGATTCTAACGTAAACAAAGGAATAAATAACAATAGGTACGATATAATTATCTGTGGATGCCATAATTCGCGACTCGTTACCAGGACGTAATGATCTTCACAAACCTCCTAACCGGTGTCAAGTCAGCGGCCATGCGATATAACATAAATTCATCAGTCAATAGTTTACCCACTGACATTTCAATTATGCTGGTAAATATATCCATAAAAAAATTATACGGGACATCACATTCCTTGTAAAATGGTCTTTCGAAAATTTTATAAACACATTTTCTTTATTACATTTGAGAAATAATAAACTAATGAAGAGATATAAAATAAAACAAGATTTAAATGGTTATTTAAAAAAAACACTTTTGTAGTAGTAACTGACACTGTATATGTCAGTTACTACTACAATTAGTTAACTATGATTTAGAGGTCAAGTCCACGACTAGAAAAATAAAAATGAGAATTTCCATAAATTTCAAGTAGGTACAAAACTTATTGAAAGTCAGCTTTTTGACTTACTAACTATAGAGTCACAACTAGTGTCCTGTTTATTGTTATAGTTTTGTTGCTTATCTTGGTGTAGTATCTTACAGGCAGGCAAATACCTACTTAATACTACGTATTCCTATTTCGGCGATCTCCTGACATTACAGAAAAAAAAATTCAAGGGGCAGTATATATTTATCATAAATAAAAGGATATTTTATTCAAATTATACTTTATCTACTCCTGTACTGCTATCTTTTTAATGGTCTCGAACACTAATTTAAGAACATAGATTATATGATTTCACAAAAGTCTATAGTCTATTCCTAATATAATAGCACATGTGTTGTTATTTCGCCAAAAAGATACTCCTAGCCATAGTTCTAGAATGTTTTCTTCAGATCTACCATACCGTATAATCAAAACGCCAGTATAATAAAAACGTTATTTTAACTTATGCTGCCATTTTTCAAATGTGGAATCACTGAACAAACAGTTTTTTGTATGAAAAAAACATTCGTTTAGGTGACTCCATGTTTCAATAATTGGCCAAGTGCGTGTCGGGCCACGCGCAGTAGGGTTCCGTAGTTACGAACGCCAACTTTAAGTTCATGCCCCTAAAAACGTTTCGTTTTAAATTTCGTTATATATCCTATAACCCTTTAGCAGATAGAGGGGGGACACACACACACACACACACTTGACTCTAACAAATTTTTTCACTTTAAAAGCAAATATTTCAGAAACGGATCCCAAAATCGAAAAACTGTGTTCACAATCTCACAATATTTTTAAAAGACCTATTCAACAATACCAATCATGATTGGTTAGTCGAGAAAAAAAATGACTTTTCACTTTACATATTCTTGCCAAATCACAGCTTTCTAGTACTTATGGTCGCTGAGTAAAACCGCGGACGGACAGACCGACAGACAGACGTGGCGAAACTATAAGGATTCCTAGTTTACTACGGAACCCTAAAAATGACACATCTGGTCACTATGAAGGCGTCAATTAAAAAACAAGACTTTCATATAGATACCTAGTATGTACCAAACATATGGTAGTATTTCATTCTTTTCTTTGTTTATTTTAGTAAATGTAGACGTAGAGAAAAAATAGTGTATGCAACGTTGTATAAGTACGTCAAAAAATGCTCGATGGCGTCTCCTTATGATGCTCGCCAAGGCTCGCATCGTATATTATATTTCATAAAATGCGAATGACGCACTCGCATTTTATGAACCTTCTTATACAACTGTTGCATAAAATACTATTATAAACCTCAGTAGCTTGACCTAAAAAAATGAATTTAGTTACTAAAGAGCGTGATGTAGAAGCTTTCATTAAACTGTTGAGAGCATGTACAGTGAGTGACAGGCAGCGCCAGCGCATAAAATATTGTACAGTCAGAATCATCATTCAATAAACGGCTTTGTGGTATTTCAGGCTTTTTTGCCGACTGCATATTTATTTTTACGGGTGATGAATGGTAAAATGCAAAAATGCATTCTGTTGAAACGCTTATTGCAAAAATGAGCGTTTAATGTCTTGAGTGTTGACGAACACAATTAAAGAAATATTTATGTGTTGAAACCTCAAAAAACATATATGTACATATAAGCTCAGCGCCAGTTATCTTCCCAAAATAATTTTTGTTTATTTATTTTTGAATTCGGCTCTGTTAATTTTATTCCATGTCAAATCCTAAGGATAATTCACGTATTTACTTATTTTGTAATACAGTAAGTATTGAAAAATACTATATTTGTACTATATTTTATTCACATATATTTGGGACAATATATCTGATAGCTTCAATCATTGTTACGTAAGATCCTACCTACATCAGAAGTTAAACTTCATTCATTTGGAGGCGTGAGTCAATTACCGTATAATGCGATAAGCAAACTTCAAGATTTTAAGTCAAGAGTAAAGCTGCCCACTCACGTAGAAACTGGAACGACCTGATAGACCACTTCACTTATTTGTTCCTACTCTCCAACAAATGAAAGTCCTTTATGTGACGAAATCGTTTCATTTGTGGCGTGATAATATGTGATATTAAATCACTGTAAAGTGTGTGAGTTCCAATCAGGTGTTAAATCTGACGTGAGGCAATATTAATTTTATACACGGATACAGGTTTAAGCACCTACTTTAATCGACCCTGGATTTTTAACAAGGCAGATAAATCTGGCCTTTACGGCAGCTTCTCATTAAATGCAATCGAGTATTCTTCAACCAAGCCATTTTTTATTTGTATGTTAATAATGGTATTAAACCAAATAAAAAAAGCTTTTGGATTTTACGACCTCCAGCTCTGCCCACCCCGTAAATGATAAAGACGTGAAAATGCATGTCGTAAATAACGTAGAAATATATTTACTAACGACATTTCTTTCGCCAGAAGCATGCTCTGGCAAAATAGTAACCGCATATACGTGGGGCGCACTATAAGTTTCCGGAATAAATATGAAAAAATACTATTAAAGGTACAAAATTAATTTATTGTTTTTCAAAATAATCTCCCTTGGCGTCTATGCACTTTTTCATTCGATGAAACCAGTTTTGAAAACTTTTGTGCCACTCCTCTGTGGTGACCTCTGAAACGTGTTTTTCATACTCCTCGACAGCCTCTTCTGGTGATGAAAATCGTTGACCGCGTAATTGGTTCTTAATTTTTGGGAACAGAAAAAAGTCACAAGGTGCCAGGTCGGGACTGTATGCAGGATGACTCATGAGTTCTACATTTTTCGCCTTCAAAAAGTCGTTTGTCTGTCTGGCCATGTGAGAACTATCATTGTCGTGGTGCAGGATGATACGGCGTTTACGGTTATTTTTACGGAGTTCGTCAATAACTTCCGGCAAACAAATGGTCGTGTACCAGTCACTATTCACTGTACGACGATTCTCTAAAGCAACAGTAGCCACGTGTTCAGTTTTATTAAAAAAAGAAGCAATCATCCGCTTAGATGCACTTTTCACGCGCGCCACTTTGGTTGGTTTCGGCTCATCTTGAAAGACCCATACGCTCGATTGCTGCTTTGTTTTGGGATCGTAGCAATAAATCCATGTTTCGTTACCTGTTACTATGTCCCACACCAAATTTGACGCACCTTCGTTGAATCTGGTAAGCATGGCACTGCACCAAGTGACGCGGTCCGTTTTTTGAGCCTCGGTCAAGTTGTGTGGGATCCACCGCGAGCACAGCTTTCTCACACCCAAATGTTTGTGTAGGATTAATTGTATTTGACTCATGCCTATTTCTAAGGATGCGCGAATTTCATGGTAGGTCACATGCCTGTCTGTTTCAATCATACGGCGCACAGCATCGATGTTTTTGTTGGTCACAGCGGTGGACGGCCGACCATCGCGAGATTCGTCACTGAGATTGATACGACCACGCTTGAATTCTGCAAACCAGCTATAAACAGTTGTCTTGCATGGTGCTTCATTGCCAAAAGCTGTTTCAAGCCGAGCGATGCTCTGTTGAGCTGTCAAATTACACTTAAAATCGTAGAAAATCATACTACGAAAATTTTCCCGAGTTAAATCCATGTTGATGCAGACACACAATTTTTTAAATGGCGCCACAAGGTAAAAACAAAAGCCAGTCAGATGAAACAAACTGCATTCTACAGCCAAAGAGTTCTATTTTAAAATGTTGCAATAAATTTTTAAATATTGTTTATGTAAGTGGCCAGTTCCGGAAACTTATAGTGCGCCCTATGTAGCCTGCTCTGGCAACATAGACTGGGAATTATGATAATGATAACTCATAGTTGAGTCGAACTGTTAAAATATCAACACATAAGCGTACTAGTTAGCATAATTATAAGGAAAAGGCATTTACATACGTGACAGTACTTTTTACAAAGGTACTGTCACGTATGTAAATTTTGTTAAGCAAACAAATTAAGGGGTGGGCAGATATATCTATCTATACTCTAAATAAAACTAGTGTTCATTCAGTAACATATTAGATATGCCGTGTGATATATCAGCATGAAAAGGTCAGCTGGATGTCTCTTCCTATGTCTAAGTCGGCACAATACATTATGTATGCCATTACCACCGACCTTTTACTATAGATAACAAGATCAAGGGATTCAATATGTATAAGCACAAATAACTTGCCCGGAGTTGGTACAGAGATACAAATTAATTATAAACAACGTTGAATCGTGCGCTGGAAATCCTAATGTCTGGACAATGTTTTCTACAAACGCAGCGGCGGATTATTTAGGTATGTTAGGTAATTCGTGGGAACTTCACTGTAAGTTACAGAAGTTGTATATTTTCACGTAGATTTGTATAACAGTGTAACACATCTCGTAATCGTATAGTGAGGTATAAGTAGATATATATTTATACTTCTAAGGTAGTTTTGTATCAAGAAATCTGTTTTGATTAATTATACAGAATAAATTTAAAATACTTAGGTAAAGCGAGATAAAATAAAACGTATTTATTGCGCGAACTGAGTATTATAATCTTAAAAGTAAGTACAAAGACGGACTTATCAAACCATTTCGTCTAACCAACCTTTGCGTAAATGTAGGCAAGTGAGAGAATAGAAGAAGGTCAGTACGTGATGAAAATAAATCTTAAATAAATTGAATACCAAATTCAAAATAATTAAGTACCAATTTTTTTAAATTATAATTTAAGTGGTTACGAAAAACACTTTTAAAAAATTTTGATTGCAATTTACGCTCATTATTTATCTTCATGACAGATTGACATACCTAAAGTAAATTTTGAGAAATTAATTAGGTATCAATCTTCATACTTATAAAATTGTCGAGATTGCTTTAAATAATGAATGACACACGAGAATAAACTAAATTATATGAAGTGAAACACTACAATTATCGTACAGCATATTGGTAACATTTGATTGTCACTTAGGTGTCTATTACAAACAAACTAACACAAATCACAGCTCTTTTACATTCAAGAGTTCTGTTTGTTTACCATTAAGTAGCTGGTAAGTAATAGAGACGCGTAGGTGTGTTTGCTAGTCTGCCCACATAAACTATTATTTTTAACCATGTTATGACTTACATATATGATTGTATTTACGTATTGTGATATTGAATCTTTTACTACATACAACATTCTATTTACGTATCTGACATAGTATTTTGTAAGCGTCGGTGGTTGAGGAAATAATGATGTCTGAAATGTATGTTAAACAAAATATGAATTATCATCATAAATTCAATTTATTAAAAGCAAGCAAGCGTTAGATTCTTTTAATTCGTTTTCTTTTAGATGGCTAATCTTAAAAAGGCTTTATTTGAAGTTTAAGTAAAATGTTAAAACACCAATTATCAAACTTATATGTCCCTACGAAAATGAAGAGTAATCATATCTATTAAATTCGCATTCGTATAAAAATATCGTTTCAGCAAACTGGACACCGCAGTTCTGTGGTGGGCTTTAAATAGTGAAATAGGAAACCGATGTTGCGCAACAACTAGCACAATTTTGCATCTCATAGGTAATTCAATACGAGTGGAGAGGTCATAAGTGTTGAATTAACACTCTGCCTACCGCAGTCGTATGAGTGAATAGCGTTACGTTTAAGCCAGGCCACTTTGGCGCCACCCCACCTCATGTATACATAAAATACTATTAACACCAGTTCCTAAGCTTTTCAAATTATAATTTATGGTTAAAATGTCACTTTTGTTAGACACTCACAAAAGTAACATTTTATCTATTTGCACCTATAATTTTTTACAACTACCTCAACAATAATTGAAAACATTATACTTACACTAACCAATGGCTTATAATTAAATAAAAACAATCAAACAAGCATGTATCTTAGATCTAATAGGTATAGCAATAGCTGAAAGTGGTTTCAGTTAATGAAAATATTGGCAATTGTACTTTGTATACAAATATTAAGACCACGTTTATGGTTGAAGTATTCAATTCGTATGGTATCGAATGTTGGAAGCGTACTTCCGGATGTGCAGTATAACTGCAGCGAGTCTGCTTAACGAGAAATATTGCAATGCGTTTTGGTCTGAAGCCAACTCACGTACCGGTGAAGTGGGCCGCGCGACGCTTTCAATGATGATCATCGAAACACATTCACTCCAAGTAATTTCACGAAAATAAAATTCACTAATTAGTACTTATAATAGCAAAATCCGTTCAGCTTAATCGAATCGTAAACATAGCCGAAGCTGGATTGAAACGTAACGTAAACGAACCGTTCAGCTTTAAATTAGCGCGATCGCACTGCTGAACGTGGTTATTAGTTATGACTTATATTTGAACTAATTGTGGTGAACAATGTACGTTCTTTTTATACATATATCCTCATTGTTTCATTCTGTCCATTCATAGTTATTTTAAAATGAAAACCATTTAATCAAGTAACTCATGAATTCAATAATAATAGCTCACCAATTAACACAAACCACATTTACTCTAGCTACATAAATTTACTAAGAAATGTGAATAAACAACCTGTTAACTAGAAACATTTTAATAACATGAGTCACACATAAGGGCACGTGCTACGATACGTGTATTCGTCTATTCTCTATGTAGCGTCATTGAACTGATGACCCCGAGTGGTTCTTAACAACTGATTACCAGCGAGCTTGACCGCCCACACAAAACACTTTCATACACGTCTAGCCCTTTATACTTGCATTGTTTAGACACAAGTAACGAAAATGCAAGCGCTCGAGACGGGTTCCTTGAACTGGAGAACAAACTAAGCTCATAAGGCGAGCAAACTTAGAGGCGTCGTGCATTCTTTATAAGTTCTCAAGACTTTTTCACAAACACTGGTGACTTTAGCCGACCTTTAATTAAAACTTTCTCAAGTAATTCAGACGACACAACAGCCGCAGTCTGTTACCGCTTTATAATAAATTTTAAGTTACTTCAAACACAAATGCCAACGTTTTTGTCCGTCGATATAAAAATTCAAATGCATGCTAAGTGTCAATAAAGGTATTTTAATCGAAAAAATTAAGCACTTAGACGCCGGAATGCGGCAGCTGTCTCTTGCAGCATCTGTTTCAAATGCAGATATCAATAGCCAATTACCAAATCTAATATTATGGCTGTATATTGTGCTCGCAGCTCTGAACATCGATCAGATTAATCATTGTCATTTTTTACAAGTCTCGTCAGCTCGTCACCGAGTGAACTAAGCGTACGGTAGATACTAAAGTCACCCGTTGCCACCAGCTTTCACAACCATTATCCAACGAACTACACCGATAGCGGTCCCCTGACATGGATAAAGCTCTATAGATTCTTGGATCGGACCATTACATCGATTTATGAGCCGAGATCTAAAGTTAGCGACACATTGTAAATCTTCTGGTCAATTTCACTGGTATCAGAATTCAGACACTCAAAATAGTATTTTGTCCCAAATATCTCTGTACTGTTCATTTTTAATTGACATGAGTGACCTACCCTAAAAGTTTCGTGGATATGAAAATATTGCTTGTATAGGATAGGTATTAATATTAATTTGAAGGTCACTTATTGAAACGCATAGCGTTCTTCGCCATAAACTGACGATGCATAATGTTGATGGTCATAAAATTCAATTTTTATAAATTCTTATAGCATAACTTCATAACACAACATCAAATGGCAGAAATCTGTAGCGCACAATCATAGAAATTTATAATTTTGGGAAGCATAAATAAAAAAGGCATACATACCTTTTGCTTGTCATAAATATTAAGAAGGCATAATATTAAAAAAGCATAAGCACGGCAAAGTTGTTTTTAAGTCTATGTTATTACGCCCTAAGCTTTAGTCACTCGCTCGTTTCACTCGCTTGTTTTTTGGTCACAGAAAACCTAACGAACATAACCTACACTCCACGGCAAAGTTGGTTTTGTGTCTGTGTTACTTTCGCCTTGAGCTAGAGTCGCTCGTTCACTCTGCTCGCTCGCTCGTGTTTTGGTCACAGGAAACCTAAAGAACCTAACCTACGCACCATGGTTGTCTTATTATGGACAATTTTCTTTTATTTTAATTTTTTATAGTTGTTTTATCAATATAAATAAAATTATGCGTTTTGAAGTACGCTTTACAAAATTTTGATAAACAATAACATACATTTGAACTATTTTACTATCATGTCTTTAAACCATTCTGCATTATTATGTTTATGCATTATACAAATTCTGCTTTAACCAATTATGCTTTTTCATTTGTATGTCATATGATGTACCTATGTCAACAAAAATTATGACATTAAAAATTAAGCGTTTTAAAGTGTCACCAATATTAAGAATATATTCATTTAAAATGGAGACTAAATGATGCAAAGTAAAATGTTTCAAATTGTAATACAACAATGTTTAGAAATTAATTTGTAAAAGAAATATCTTTTAAGGGTTTATTGATACACAGTATCTAACAGTACGAATTAAAGAATAAAAACAGACGGCAATTTTATCCGATGTTATCTTCTTAGCGATCGAATAGGTATTTACGCGGATGTTAGAATACTCGATGCTGTTCTAAAAATATTTATGACAATATGATGACTCACAGTAGTAATATGATGTTTTCTGCTGGGTGGAGAGGACGCCAGGGTCAGGTCAGGAGCTTTTCGTACTTCAAGAAATTGTTATGTGATTATTTTGTTACTTTGTATTCATATGGAGGTACATACTGGTCCAAGTTTGACTTGGCCTTAGTATGCATGCTATAAAAGTAAGGAAAATTACATTTATAAACGCAAATTAAGATGAAACCAAATAAGCAGGTCACAAATTCAATGTTTTAAATAAAGTCCTGTAGGTTTATTATTATTTATCTTTGACATTTTTACAAAAAAAGAAATTGATATGTACATTGTTTCTAGGATTTTGCGACCACTTTGTGTAAAATTGTGGAAAGTACTAAATAATGCTGGGTTTAAGTATATATTTTTTCACTTTTAGAAAATTATTAAGTTTTCCGCAAATTTTCTTCGTGCGTGGGAATCATGTTGAGAGGGTTACAGTCATGGGAGGATAAAAAGGATTCGTGAATCAGCATTAAATTGGTCTTTCATCAAATAACATCCATGGCATGTATGGGTTATAATTTAGTCGTATGTATAATAGTAATATAGGTTTTAAATAGTATATTGCCATACCTACGCACTAAACTTTCTTAATTTATAATTTTATGTAGTGAATTATTGTTACGAGAAAGGGTCCGCCACCGTCGTATATATTGTAATTATAGCTATTTGTCGGCGAAAGCAGCCTGCGCGCACCGTTAATCTTATGCGCCCGCGCAGCCGCGATTCAAGGTTAACTTTCGCGGGCAATGCATCTCGCATTTGACTGCACCATTAATAGGTGTTGTTGAACTACTAGGTTATTTAAATTAACAATTGTTCAAGAATTTGGGTTTGAGTAGAAAGATATTTATTTCAACAGTTTTCATATGTTTTAAGCATCCCTATTTAAAAAAAAAAACTAATATAACTATGGTAATGTATAAACTCGTCTATTATTACAAAAAATCACAATATTCACTATGAAAATCAATATTTTCCACCTACCCGCAAATGTGCCTTTAGGAATCATAGCCCAGGTTCTGCCTACCCCGTAAGGAATAAAAACATAATGGAAAAGTAGGTAGGCAATGTAGTGAAATAAATAATTTGGTTTCCCGTTTCCTTAAGTATAAACCAAACCAAAATGAATCACCGACTAAACACATTTTATTCTATCTACTATACAAAATAAAGTAGCCAAGTATGTAATATTTAGTAGCCGCAGAGAATAAAATGAAATCATTTGCCGGCATTAATCACTCACGCACTTGAGCCTGATATATTCCTGTACTCCTGACATACCTACGTGGGTGAAATTAGGTCATAACCAAGTCAATCATATGAGATGTGATACTAAACATATGTCAGCATACATACTGACATTTTTATTTCATCCATTAAAAAAATATATGTGTAAAATGTGTTATATGTAAACAACTGAACTAAAAGTTTCATGATATTTACATATAATATTATTTATTTAAAAGTTTTATTGAGCTAAAAGCCGCAGTAGGTAATATTATTTTGCTACTTTCCATAACGACATATTTATAATAAATAAAAAATATATCTGGTACCTTAAGTTATTATTAAAAATGAAGACACGTTTCCGTACAAGAAAGAAACTGTCACCTATAATAATAAATTAAAATGAAAACTAAATTGTCACGTTTTCCCACAAAGTACTTAGGTAGCGCACGTTTTATTTCGTCAGTTTCTGGTAAAAATGTACAATAAGGAAACTTGAGTAAAATATTACCTCTCCTTTCCTCAGCAGGTCCCATGCATGACCAAAATAATACTTGAATATAACTAAAGCTGTGGCTAAAGCGTGCTTTCCTTCTCCTGTGAAGCATACATTGTCTGTCAAAAATATCTGTTTGTTCATGACTCCTATTATTTACCTAGAGTAAGAAAAATTATTAAGTTAACACTCTGATAACTTAATAATTTTCCTTGTAAAAAAAAGTAATTTCTTTATATTTCTTTACAATTTCCTTTATCGTTCCTGGAACAACGTAAAATAATAAAAAAGCAGCAATAATTACACAGTCGTCCTTTTTCTCATTACCATACAACCCGCCTGGAGGCTAAGCGCTTCAGCATGATTATACTACATTATGCAGCAAATATACGAATCACACTCTGTCGTGAAACATTTAGAACATAGAATTTCTCATTATGATTTAAAATTTTAGGATTTTATTTAATATTAATAAATTTTCTGTATTTGAAATTAAAGAATGAGTACAGCATAGTTATATTACGAAAAGTAACATGAGATGACATAACTAAATATTCCCGTCCCACTTAACACTCGCCCTGATGATAATCGTCTAAACCGATCGAAACTAGACGGCCTTTTTCGACTACACTAAGGGATTAAAACCCTTTTTAGGGTTCCGTAGTAAACAAGGAATCCTTATAGTTTCGCCATATCTGCCTGTCTGTCCGTTCGCGGTTTTACTTAGCGACTATAAAATAGAAAGCTGTGATTAAGCATGGATATGTATTTTAATTTTCCTTTTCCGAGGAAAATTTCATACAAATTCAATAGAAAATTAATTTTTAGACGCTTGGCCAATTATTATTTATTTAGTTACAGCAAAGTATCCTTATAATTTATAATTTTGAAATAATTATATCTCTCAAAAAAAATGTACTCATTGTTGTGCAAAAAAAAAAAAAACTATTCAAAGTCAACATCAACTAACCCAATGATTTTCTTAAAATGTAATTTTCATAATATATCACTAATTAATTTAATACATTCCTTACATAATAAAAAATGTGTCAATAACTTATTGCTGCGATAACTGTCATAAAAGCCGCGTCAGCCCACTACTGAATGGTCCGCCATGATTCATTGTGAATTATTTTAGCGTACCGTGGTATTCGTTTAATTTACTACGAACTACGATGATTTTTACGCCCACTGATATTCCTACTTACTGTATTTATGCATAAACCTTCATTGATAAG
Organism: Acrobasis suavella; assembly: GCA_943193695.1. Lineage (NCBI taxonomy): Eukaryota > Metazoa > Arthropoda > Insecta > Lepidoptera > Pyralidae > Acrobasis > Acrobasis suavella. The sequence continues at coordinate 14,502,864 of OW971934.1, read as the reverse complement.
AATGTATTACGCAACTTTATTATTAGCCACAATATTGCATGTTGTTTTAATTATATATTATTGTACCTATCTGTGCATTTATGGGTACAGTCTTTGCGCGCATAAAATACTTTATTTACATCTCATATCATATCTTTACTTTTCATTCCCCTATATGGGCGTAGCGAGGTAGCGTTGTATGAAACAATCCATTGAAAGCAAAATAAAATTGTGGCCTATCTTAGCTTCAATCCCAATATCTGTCAGGGCTTTCGTTGACTTTTTTGCATGCATTATTCATGGATTCCTGTCTCACATGTTTCTACATTGTCTACTCGTCTGCAATTATGAAATTTATGCGTAAAGCCTTTAGGCAGATCAATGCATTAATATAAGGGCTGCTGAGTCACCGGAGCCACGGAATAATCGAGGTTGTCCACTTGTTCGGCTCGCTGATGCTGATTTATCGATATCCTATCAATGCTGATGGATGTGTCTGCGATTATAATCGTAGAGCGTGTGACAGGTGTGAAACTGTGTGAAACCGGAGCTCTATGGCGCCTTGTCACGTCCACTCAAAGTGGAGAACTAGCTGATGTAAAGTTTAAAATTAAAATACAATGAAGCTGTTTGTCATTGTTTTGGTATAATTCGGAGGTCATATAATTATATATATTATTTTGTGAGCACTTACAAAACTACAAGAATCACCTACCATTACAATTTGTAATAAATTCATTCGTCTAATAATTGAATCGCAGTTCTTAACCATTTGGTGTATGGAGACCATCAATAAAAGTGTCGTAATTATGATGCATACTTCGATTATATCTCTGCACCGAGTTGCAGTGCAATCGATCACTCAGATAAAATGGCTTCTGAGCTTATTCCTAGCCACGTCTGCCCTTTTCATTCATGCTTGTGAGAAATAATCGGTCTCTTTATAGAAACCTAATCCCTCCTCATTCATCACGTATTCATAAAATATGTTAAGCCGACACATTTATTTAACTCTCCCTTTCGATACGCTCAGCTCGTGGGTCTTTTCCACAAAATCCTTTCATCTTCATAAGGCTGTATAAGGCCATCAAAGTTAGTTAATCCATTCACATTTCACATCAACTTTAGTGAGAAAATGGATCGGTCAAGCAAAACCAATTTACTAAATTAGCAGATCTATTTAACTAACGTTTATTTTATTATGCTACTCAGCAGTGATCGTTCCACATAATTTATAATATCTCTACAATTTTTAAAGTGCACTTAGATAGTTTTTTGGGTTTTAACTCGTCGCAACCCAAGAAATCGACATTTTACAAAAAAAAATAACTTATTTTCCGTCTCTGTTTATTCGTTTTATTCGCTCAAACAAGTAAATTGAATTTGTATTAACAAATTTCTATCGGTGGCTTAGACGCTAGATAAGAGAACATTTATAGGAAAATTGTAAAAATGTAAGTATATAAATAATAATCAAAATTCAGTACATCTTTATAAGTTTACAGCCGCAGGACGCAAATATACCTATGTATAGAAACTCAAAATATCACCAAAATACAGTTCAGCATATATAAATTTCCTCAAACCATAGAAAATGTAATTTACTTACAATATGTACAATATAAAATGTTACATAAAAACCTAATCTGAAAATATATTCTTCGACTACGCGTTTACATAATATTCTACCTACCTTACCTACGGACTTCCAAATTCTCCAGCAAAGTCGGATTATAAGGAACCATTTCTAACTTTGTTACAACAAAGCTTCAACAAAGTATCCAAGTAAAAATTACTTTATATTGATAAGAATTTGTATTATGCAAGTTTGTTGTTCGTTTGCGTTGGTCTTACACTTTATGACTAGATATTTTATATTGATATCCTACCGAAATATATGTTATACAGAGTAGCTTTCACTTAAAGTTATAACTTTGATTCGAATTTCATAAAAGATAATACGTCCAATATAATACCATCGTTTAACAAATAATCACACCTAAGCAATTCAATTATTCAAATCCAATTCATAGGTTCACACAAGTTTAGGTTTCACTTTTTTTTTAATTATTTCCAATCCAGTCTGAGACCAGCTTTGAGAATATTTTATGTCTCAATTAATCAATTAATTTAAGAGTCCCTTACCCTAGACAGAATCAGATTTTCCCATACAAACGTAGTCTAGCTTTTATTTTGAAACGACATGTCAGATATGGGCTAAATTATTTAATATTAAAGAAATTTCATATATTTAGGCGTATAACTAGTTTTTAGAGTTAAAATATGAACTTAAAAGAAAATATAGTGTATCATATCATATTGACCATCAGTAGGTACGGAAAACTTTTACACCCTTATATTTTCTTTCCAGTTCATAATTTTTCTGTAGGAAATCAATTATAACCCGAGATAATTGTAATTTTTTTAATTGCAATTTTTTACCCAATACAAATACAAATACAAAATCTCTTTATTGTAGTACACGGGTAAATACGGTGTTACAGGTATATAAAGTCCACCATGCTCGGCCCATACTGGACATACAATAATAGTTAATAAACAAACTAAATACACACAATTCATATTAGGCAATAAAAAATCATAAGTTACTTTAGTCATCAAATATTATCATTTAAAAAATCGTCAATAGAGTAATAACATTTTTTCGTCAAGAATAATTTTAATTGATATTTAAATGATTCCGTATTCAATTAAATTCCTTAAATGTATCTGGTAATTTATTGTAAATCACAGGTGCCATACCTAAACAGCTTTTTTTCATAAGTGCTGTGTTATGGCCACCAGTTACTAATTTTAACTTGTGTTGTGATCAAATACGTTCTGTCCTTTGTCTTGACTCTTGTATTGTAACGAAAAGATGTGGATTTGATTTGACAAATACACAAATTTCTAAAATATAAATACATGGTAACGTTAGTAATTTTAGGGACTTAAACAAGGGTACACAGCTTTCTTCTGTTTTTAATTCACATATTGAACGCAAGCATCGTTTCTGGTGTTTAAATATATTCGTTTTTTCGGTTGTATTGCCCCAAAATATTACGCCGTATTGTAATGTAGGTGTAACTAGACCATGATACGCTACAAGTACTACCTCTAGCTTGACTTTTTTTTGATAATTTAATTAATGCATTTTTTTTTAATTTTTTTTTTAGTTTTAGGTTGTTTTGGTACTTATTTAGTTTTAATTTAAATTTTACTACTCAAAATTTTTATTTAATTTAAATTGTATTAAGAAGGAATAAATATTAATAATGCATATGCCAATTTACTAAGCTTTTTCCATACCTCTTCAGCGTGAGCTTTCCATGTTAATTGGCTATCTATCATTAGTCCTAAAAATTTTGTCATCTGAAATGTCGTTTCAAAATAAAACGTAGACTACGTTTGTATAGAAAAGTCTAGGGTAAGGGGACCCTTAAGGGAGGCTACCTGAATTTTTCGGGGTCCAGTGCTTCCCCCATTTGAATTAAATTATTTATAAGAAAACGGAGATTTAATTTAAAATTTTGTCTTGATCAGACCCTAGATAACCCTTTAAACTATTTTATGAACTACTGTTTACAGTTTAAAGTGAGAACGTGAAGCTTTTCTACGCACAATTGCGAAAAACGGCCACTTTTGGCATAAGTGCGTAGAAAAGCTTTATATTCTCACTTTAAACAGTAAACAGTAGTTCATAAAATGGTTTGAAGGGTTATCTAGGGTCTGATGAAGACAAAATTTTAATTTATATCTTCGTTTCCTTCCATTACGACGTGACTTTTGCGTTTTCCTTTAACTTCATCCATTATTGACCTTCTTGGTCTTTTCCCCTCTTGGCTTCCACTTTTCATGTATTTGATGTTTGCCTGGTATAAAATATAAGTAAAGATTTTTCTGAAAATACTCTTACGAGTATATAGAATATGAACTTAAATGACTATGTATTCATGAATTTTGTTGCAAATTTCTCGTCGTTGCATAGATGAATGTGTTATTGTTTCCAGTTACCAAAACAGTCGTAAAGATGCAAGTTTCGTGTCGGTTGTCTTCGCTCGTAAATCATGAATTTAACAAACCACTGCTGTCAGGCCAATAAACCATTATTGGCCTTCTGTGCACATATATACATGCGTACAACTATAACATACCTGTTAAGTTCAAATAGTGATGTTCTCAGTGTATTTTATTAAGTTTTAAGTTCTTCTTGTCATGGAGTGCCATGAGTATCAAATTTTTTTAAGACAAAGTTTTAATTAAGTTCAGTGATACTTACATACTCGTACCTATCTTAAATCTTGACCATATATAGTTTTTATAGATATTTAATCTTATTTCGGTTAGGTTTAACCTGTTACTCTTACTTTTTGAGTTTTATTGTTTCACAATAACGTAAATTACCAATAAGTGACTATAGTAATAATGTTAAGTTAATGAAGGATCACAGAGAAAGAGACAGATCGTTAACGAGTGATCACAAAAAACGGGTGACAGGACAGACGAGAGACATCGACAAATTATCACGCGGCAACAAATTGAATTAGAGAGGTGATGAGGCGACCCTGCCAGCGATATTCTACCTAATACAGTTCTCAATGTGAGGCAAGTGATTTAAAAGATTTAGTGAAATTACTCAATTTATCTTAACTAATGATACATTGAAAGCTGATAAGTATTTCTTGATAACAAATTATCCCAATTTTTTCACTTTGCACAACCACGGGACCCGATTTAGTAATCGATCTAACATAATTTGACAAGCGTAACGTAATTTAATACCAATATCAACCAGTGTTAACGGTGTTTAATTTCAAGCATAGTGCTTCCTTTAGGTACAACCAAATACTTTAATAAATTGAAATTGACACTTTTAGAGCAGCCCATGTTGATGGCAGAAGTATAAATAATAAGAACACAGACACAAATTGAACAGACATTTTGCGCATTGTGTACCCTCGTAACTGTCAAACTTGTCACCACGCCACGAGGCTTGTTTATGTTCCAATTGAAAAATCATCGCGATTTTTGTAAAAGTCTTTCTCCTTTCTTAGATACGCTCATTATTCAGGTTTTATTGTACGGTGTATCTACCTACTGGTAAAATTTATTTTGATAAATTATATACCTATCTGAGATCTTTGTTGAGCTTTTTTGTTGAACTACATTCTAACTATAAAATAGAGTGGGTGACGAAATAGAAATGAATTCCTGTTACAAAGCTTCTAAAATTAAATCCTATTGCTTCCAAATGTGCAGACATAAACCGAAGTTTATGATGCTCGCGTCTTTAAAACGAAGTTTAGGTAATGAAAGAATTTCGAACAATCACAAATACGTCGGCATTAAACCAGGTGGGCAAGGGAATAAAATGTTTGACCTTCGAGACTACATAATGAGTGACTTTTGTGAAGAAAAGTGAAGGCGTCTGGTCTGGGAGAGACGCGACCCCACCTGTTCTCAAAAAGCCAATTTCAAGACGAATTACCCTTTGTTCCCCAGCCCACCGCGTGAGTCTGCGAGCCACAGCCACTCCGGTTCGCGGCGACTTGTGTTGTTATTGTTACTGCTTCAAGTTGCGAATGCGACGACAATTCCACGCCTATTCAAAATCAAAGACGCGGTAAACATTAATTTTATGATGCTTTGATAAAGTTCTGTATAAAAAGTGGTAAAGGGTTGCCGTTGTCCTTCAGTCGTCTGTATATAGTGTGCACAGTAAAGTCTAGTCTAGTTTTTACCTTAAACTAGCGGCCTATCCCAATTCCCAACTTTACGAGGATATGTATTACCTCTAAGTGCACCTGGAAAAATGATGAATAATAAATATATAGCAAACACATACAGTAAGGGCGTGTTCGGATGACACGGATAGGACTTAAATTATAAATGCGACTAATTCAAGCCGCGCTTGTCGTGCGCTCGGCGTGGGCTTGGCGTGCGCATGTCGTCTGAACGCGCCCTTACAGAAGAAGTTAGTAATAATAGAATTGGATACTGAACAAGAAAAAAGAGGTAATTTTAGAGCGAAGCTATATCTGATGCTGGTATTTTATTGATGTTCAAAAGGGTATGTATTGTATTTATTGACGCACTCGACTACCGGGTTCAATTCGTATTGGCTTCATTTTCGATTAAGTTAAATTGCTTTCAATTAAGTGAGATGGTGTTATGACCATAATCCTCGTTGAGTAGAATGCTCCGTTCGCTTTTCCGGTTAGCAACTCGCGTCTCCTGAGTGTAGACGCACACGCACAGTTTCTCTAATTTGCGACGGTAGTAAGCGGATAGATTTCAACATGCGGTTTGTTTAGTTGCGTGCTAAACAAACGAGACGCTATTTTCGACACGGGTGCAGTTAGCGGCCCTTCATATGGAGATGTCACAGCGCCCGCCGCTGCCTCCTCTAACGACACACTTCACACGATTTCCACTGCATTCTCCGCTAAACAAGACGCCACTTTGTTGACGCTAAATTGTCGAGGCATTGTTAGAGACTGCACACGGGCGAGGCGGCAAGCCAAACAAAACCTAATGTGACAAGTGAATGTCTCTCTTAATCCAGGTTGTTAAAAACAAACATTTTCTAACTGGAATATTTTATACGTAGAACCGTTTACGGTATACATACACCTGATACACCCTTAATAATGTAGGTAGGTATTTTACAAATTTGCTTGTTGTATTTTATACATAAAAGTTAACAATCAAACGAAACTATAATAGTATTACCTGAGAATATTCAAATCAGCATGCAAAATAGCATTTCTTTACCATTTTCCATTTCATTAATATATATATATAGATAAACATCCACGTACGTATCTTTAGCCAACATTCGTTAAAACAATGTGTCAACTAATTCTCAAGTCTAGACTAGTACAGGCCTACCCCAAAGTTTACTGACTTACACTTTCTCTAGCATAACAGGCACCTACCGGCTTTTCATAACTAATGAGAAAGGAAATCATTGAGACTTTACCATCCGTAGAAGAGGAGACCTTCAATTGACGGCATGAAAATGTTATAATTCTTGAAAACTTTAATAGTTTTTTTTCTGACGTTTAATTTCTTTTACATCTATATAAACCCACAAAAATTATGAGACTCATCACCAAAGTATAACTTCAGTATTTACAGTCAGCCGAATCTGCTTACATCAAGCTAGAGCGCCAACGAAGATATGAGGCGTACAGCTCAAGCAGCACGTTAAATAAACAGCAAGTTTATTTATATTACATATATAAATATATATATATATATGTGTATGTATATATATATATATATATATATATATATATATATATATATATATATATATATATATTATAGCGCCACCCGCTATTATAGATATAATGTTTAGGGACAGCCCGGACTTTCAAGCTGTAACCCCCAATAACTTTTAAGCGGTTGAACCGATTTTCCACAAACATAGCTAAGAAAGAACCACCGCAAGGGAACTAGCTTTCACGTAAAAAAACCGCATCGAAATCGGTCAATCCATTTGAGCCTTACGCTGCCACAGACAGACACGCGGACAGACAGACAGACAGACAGACATTAGCGTCGAACTTATAACACCCCGCTTTTTGTCGAGGGTTAAAAATATAATAAAATCTACGTATCATCTGCCTAAGGTGCCAAGGCGGCCGGAGGCTAGGAAGAAGCGTCACTAATCGCAAATGTTTCATGCACTGTTATTTTTTATGGCTTTCCGATTTACATTTGCATCTCCTCGTTAAATGTTTAACGCGTCTAACTCCAGAATGCATCTAGACATTCAGTGCTCTAGGTCGCACAATATAGAGTCGGCCTCGACCTATTTGTGTGACGCCGACACCTAATTCAGCATCGGGACTGGAGCGGTCAAATCTCGAACAATTGAGGTGATCAAAAAATTGTGTCAGTCACTTCTGCTGGTTACATAAATTACATAACCGCATGTTCATATATCGAGAATGTTCTCTCTAAAGACTATTTACGTTTGCGACTATTAGATACTAACTCTAATAAGTTAGAGATTGGCTTTATCTATTATCCTCTTGTAATCCGTAATATTCGTGACAGACAACTAAGTTCTGTATTAATTGTATTCTAAAATAGTGATGAGATATGCTTTTGCTGACATTTACAATTTTTTAAGAAAATTTAGGACATTTAGGTACATTAAACTTCTTAGGTACTTACTTCTTGTATATCTAAGTTCAAAGGAGTTACTTGAATGTGATTCACATCTTATCTAACTTTTCACGAGTTTGCGTTCACCAGAATGATTGCTGATGAGTCTTGTTATTCGTAGAACTATTAAACCTTTCGCTATCGCCATATTACTCATGCCTAACACAGTGTTAGGCATGAGTAATATGGCGTTCTACATTTAAAAGTACCTTCCAACATTTATTTTCAAGGCTGTTTGTTCTTAACAGTGTTACTAACACTGTTAAGAACAAACCGCCTTGAAGTTTAAAAGTACCTCCCAACATTTATTTTCAAGGTTGTTTGTTCTTAACAGTGTTACTAACACTGTTAAGAACAAACCGCCTTAAAAATAAATGTTGGGAGGTACTTTTAAATGTAGAACAGGAAAAATAGAAATAAAATTTTGAGACATCACATCGTAAATCATTCACGTCTTATGATCAAAGCAATATTTCTCTTCCTTGTGACATTTTTCCGTCAATCTTGTTTAAAGTTGATTGCGTTTTTTCTTATTCGATAAATAGTTTACGCGCGCTTTAGAATTCGGAACTCCTCGATACCGACATACCTACCTGTAAAAACTTCCTGTTACAAATACCTAGGCATTACATAATAATAAATAAATAATAAAGGTCAAAACTTTCAACTCAATTTTCAACCAGTTATCCTCAACCGATAGAGCTGATTTTGCATACTTGTGTAAGTCAGATGACAATACAATGTTATTGATTATTATAAAACAACATAACCTCATTGAGTAAGACTCGTTTAAATTTGTTTTGACAAGCACTTTATGGTAGATAATGTCTAGGGACTGATCACGGAGACTGAAGGTGGTCAATGGAACTCAGTAATAAAGTGACGAAAGTTCATCAAGTTTGGGCTTATTTAATTTGCTAAAAAAAGTACTTAGACCTCACAATAAAAGCTTGTTCAAAAAATGTTATTCTAAATAAAATCTTATTTTAAATATACTTACATAGGAAACCAAAAAGCCTTAATAGTGTTACGTAATATGACTGAGTAATATTTTTTGACATACAATGCATGTGTTGTAAACAGAGCCGAGATACATTATTTTGACGGCGCTTTGACTGGACATGTCAGATAGCGTGTCGTGAGGAATGTGTGCCAACTTGTCTAAAAATACGCCTTACGCCGCTAAATATGCGTGTAATTTATAGTTGCAGCGGAAGACTATCAATTATTCCCAGCTAATGATACTAATCGTTAGAACAGCTAGATCATAGATGAACACCGACAAGTATGCACTGTGCATGGCGTTTGACATGAGGTCATTTGTTTTGGTTCGAGGGTGTCTCATGTTATAATATAATTTTGGCCTGAATTGTACCAAAACGTTATAGCAATTACTAATAAAATAAAAATTCTACAGCATAACCACAAAGATAAAATAAGAATAACAACAAAATTTTACATGCATAATGGCAAAGTTAAAAAAAGAGCTTTGGTAGTCACATTTTTTGTTGTTATTAATTAAAATATTTGCTTAGATATTTGGGATTTGTTTTCAAATTTCATTTTTTAAACTATTTATATTAATCGAAGGTTTCTGAGTTAGTAAAAGTTAACGAACTGTTTATTTCCTTGGTGTGCTAACTCAATTGACTAGGTACAATAGTCTATAATACACTTAGACCGCTAATTCATTTAAACATAGAAATTGCGTTCATATACCTATATAACATATGTGTTATTACCTACTGCTTCCACAATATTCTCATTAAAATAGTAGCATAAATAAAAGCCCATTCTCTGAAATGATAAATCTAGAGCCTTAGATCTACATCAATCAAGCTAGAGATGACATCCCTAGTTATATCAAGATTAATGGTTTGATAATGCACTTCAATTTACAGCATCATTGAGTGCAGCGCTGGCCTAAACATTACCCTAGATTTTGGCTGTGCAGTGGAACGATATTAATGAATTCAACAGATGACAGGCAATTCAACAGAATTGTGTTAATTTCATGGGTAAATGTTAATGGTAATGACAAAACGCTTGACTAAGAGGTGATTTGTTACATCAAATGCATATTTAATAAATCAAGTTTATTAAAATAGCGAAATGAAAAAATTAAATCTACTTATTCGTTTTTTTTCTACATCTGTCTCATTTCATACTTATCTGACCTTTAATCAATACATCTAACAAAAAATTGATATGCGATAAAGTGTAAACAATCTAAAAAATACTAATAAACTTTGCTTTTTATCGACATATTCAATGTACTCATGTCATACATATCAATGTATTTGATATTTGCGATGTATTATGATTTTAATTAGTCTCTTTATCACTGGCTTATAAAGCGATTATGATTACAGGAGGCCATATCTGATATTACGTAGGTATGCACATAGCCAAGGAGCGGTGAGGACGGTGACACACTGCCTCGCTGCATACTTTTCTTATCGCGTTGAGAACATGCAAGGTCGAGCCCGTAAGTAGGTAAAGTACACAAACGTTAATACTAAAACTAAAATAATATGTATTTTACTACAAAATATAGAAAATATTTTTTGACGGACTCCGAAGTAAATTTTATTCTTACGAGTATCTTTAAGAGTCTGCCTTGACAGTCTTATAAACAAAAAATTGATAATACCAAACAAACTCCTCCGGTGATTAAAATGCCGATCTGGAGATAGGATAAAAGCATATTATTTTCCTAAATTGGTTATGGAACTAAAGTAAGTCGATACAAGAAAGCGCCGATTGTTTGTGGGTGGGCGGAGACTGGGCTATCCCCGTGATGGTGGCCCACATACTAACCACTATAATTAGTATCACCTGCTATGCCAGCGGTACAAAAAAGAAGTAAAGAAAACTTGAAACATATTTTGTAAGTAAAAACAATCTTTGAAGTTGGGCAGCGTATATAATATACTAATTAATAAATCATATTCCTCCCGATAAAACAAATATTAAAATAGGTATAGATATAAAATAGGTATCGTAAACGTTATAAACACGAAGCCTTCATTATACGTATTTTATACAAACTGTATTTTAAGAAATACTTTAAGTTGATTTTAATGTTTTACTTTTTGAATATTAGCAGGTCATTGTAAAAAAACTATTTTAGGTAGTTTATAAGCGCATTTACAAAAATAGAAGTTCAAATTAAATTTGAAAAATATGCACAGTATTGAAAGTGATATGTTTCTTTACTTAGCAAGTGATCTCAACTTCAAATTAACAAAAAGCCCTTATTGAACACTGCTTGTAATTCCTGAAGAAGTATGAGCCATACGAGGATTTAATTGGACGATTGTATAAGCCTTTTAAAAAGGCTGCAACTCATGATCGCGATCTGACAGTGGGCTTAATTGAGATGTTGCAGTTGCCTGTTTTAGAAAGTTTTGGACATCAGCCAACAGCTGTTTTTCATCATTATATTTTCTTACAACCCGGATTTTCCGAACAAATGCAAGGTCAAGGTTACTAGTAAACGATTAATGTTTACATTCTTACAATTTGAATGGTTGCTATTTTTATAGATATAAAGTTACACGTTTCAATAAAAATAAAATTATTGACGCATAAGTACCTATGTAATGGTTCTATTCGATGTGCGAAATAAGTAAATAATAGGTACGGTGCCCATACAAGTTGTGAAAAACATAGTTATCTATTCGAATTTCCGCTAAACAAACTTGGCTAAGTACCTACCTAAATTGCTACTTAAAATGAATTACCTATATTTTATTAATTCAGTGCATAAGAGGTAGGTATTGATGATCAAACAATATGTACTAGTAACAGTAACTACATAAAAACGAAGACATTCCTCTTAACGATGCAGTTTATCGGTTTTGTTTACGTTATTATCACTTTAATTTTATTGTACTTTCACAATGAATACCACTAAAATGTTTCATTACTTTGCTTATTATCATCATAAAACGTACATTGGCATAACTTCCCAATCTGACGCCATGATAACGGGCTATATTAATGATTTATTATTAATGGTAGACAAATAGCGCCCTGACTTTACCGACGATATATCACTGATGCCACAAATTCCCTCTGGATTAACCATACACATCAGATTTACGCCTCATGATATCCGAGGCAAAATATTTAATCACAAATGTGTTTAAATAGGTAAACAATATTAAAGCTTTTTACCTTGGCCGAGTAGCCAACTCCGATCGTGTTTTTCATGCGATTTCGCGGTTGTTTACATTTTCACATTATATTTCTATAGAATACCTACAGAAGTTTAAAAAACACGTAATGTCGGTATTTTCCAAGATTTTCCAGATTTTGTTGAAAACAGAACAATATTGACCAAGTCTATAGTAGCTATCTTTATCATAATGAAAATGCGAGGGGCATGTATTCATCATATTTTCTTTCAGGGGCGACCTGCACTTTAAATATGTCGTCAACTCATAACACAGGCGGATTTCCGATAGTATTTATGTATATGTATTTATTAGTATATTTATTTCTGATGACTGTGTCGATATTACTAGTTATGTAGAGGCGAGAGACCATCTTTACAAAGATTACGTCATGATGCACTTGGCAACATCAATGAAAACAAATCTACGAGCATTGGACGAACACGACGCAACGATACAACAGCACGTAATTGAGTCTAGATTTACTAACAGACTCCTTTGACAATGAATTTACGATCAGCTCGCCCTTCATGAATTGTCTACAGTTGTATCGTGCGTGTTTGTATACCTACATTACCTACCTTTTATTCTTTCATAGCATATGTTCACTCCTTAGACTGTGGTAACTTTAAAACAAGGAGGCTTTAAACAAACCAAATCGTTCATAATTAAGTGAAGCTAATATCTTAACTGTGAAAAATGCCAGTCATTTAATCCGGCTCCCAGACAATGTGTGCGTATGCAATGAAATAAATATGCGCCTGCGACTGTGACCACATTATCGGCTGGTGTGACGCCTTTCTCGAAATCTTCACCGGTCACGTTTATTTCGGGAGTTACAAACATTGACTACAGTACTGTGACGAACGAACAAGCAACATAAAAGTTTTACTGATAAATAAAGGTGTACAAGTATAGCGACAATATTTTGTTGGTATCTTCTTACACTCGAGTCATTTTGACTGAGCACGTACGGTAAAATATTTGGCCGGACGTGTTGCTCACAAGGGTCATCCATATACGAGGGGGGGTCAAAAAGTTCGCGGAACGGAGGGGAAGGGGGGTGAAATAAAATACTGTACTATTTTTCTTTTTCAATATATTCCCCCTTAAGTCGAATACATTTTTCAGATCTCTCTATTAACTTATTAATACCGTCGAAAAAAAATGATTTGTCTTTGTCCTCAAAATAGGCCGAAATCGCCGACTTGACTTCTTCATCATCGGAAAATTTCTTCCCCCGAAGCTCTTTTTTTAATTTGGGAAATAAAAAATAATCACAGGGGGCTAAGTCTGGACTATAGGGAGGATGGTTTAACATTTCGAAGCCACAGTGATGAAGGGCAGCCATCGCAACGCGGCTCTTGTGTACCGGTGCGTTGTCATGCAAAAGCAGCACACCCTTTGTCAACTTTCCCCGCCTTTTCTCCTTGATTGCTTCTTTTAATTGTCTTAGTAGATTAGCGTAGTATTCTCCCGTTATAGAAACACCCTTATCTTTATAATCTATTAATAAAATACCCTCTGTATCCCAAAAAACAGTTGCCATGATTTTTCCAGCCGATTGTGACACCCTGTATTTCTTAGGGGGGGGCTGACCCTTTTTATGCCACTGCATAGACTCTTGCTTCGACTCAGGCTCATAATGATGAACCCAAGTTTCATCTGCAGTAACAAGTCTTGCAAAAATTCCTTCCTTGTCGGCGCTACAGAGGTCTAAAAACTCCTTTGAATACTCGACGCGCAGCTGTTTCTGTGGTGGTGTGAGCATTCTTGGCACCCATCTTGCGCTGACTTTTGACATCCCAAGATTGTCGTGTAGAATATTTAAAATGGTTGTAGGTGATACTCCAACCATTTCTGCAAGTTGTTTCTTCTTCAAACGAGTATCCTCCAGTATAAGATTCTCCACTTTTTCAACGATGTTTGAGGTGGTGGCCTCAATCGGCCGTCCTGAGCGAGGGTCGTCTTCAAGAGACTCTCTGCCTTGCTTGAAAAGGCTATTCCACTTGTACACCATGGTTTTCCCAGGGCAAGAGTCCCCGTATACTGATAACATTTCTTCCAAAATTTTCTGAGGTGGTTTTCCTTGCTTAGTGAGGAACTTTATGACGGCACGAAACTCGATTTTTTCCATGTTCAAGTTTTTCTTCCGGATTCACTTGTTTGATCGACGACAGGTCAAAGGTTATTGACACAATCAGGTTCAAACTTGGCATATATACTCACAAAGAGTTGCTCATTAGTTACTACCTGCGGCAGGTCCCCCACCCCCCGCTATCCCCTCCATTCCGCGAACTTTTTGACCCCCCCTCGTATTATGATACGGGTTGAATAAGAAAGATGAGTAGTACCTAAAAAGTTGACAAATTGTTGCAATAAGGAAAAATGTTATTTTGAGATAAATATATTTCTTTTTTCTTATTTACTCTTTATTTATTTTAAGGCTTTGGTTAATTCGAAAAAAATATTACAGCCTTATCGTAACCAAAACTATTATATTTGTCTACATTAACAAGGGACAGGGGTGTACAAGGTGCACAAACGGAGTGACTGTTGCGCAGCCGCAGCTTATACTCCAAACGCTTCATCCGAAGATGGTTCTGATAATAAATAAGAGATAACGCCAATATCAAATTTATTCAAATTCCAACTGCTCAACAGTAACTGTCTTTTCCTTTCGTTTCGTACACATTCCAATAGCAAGTGTTGTAAATCTTCCAGGGTGTCACACATAGTACGATGTGGAGAATCTACTTTTTTCATTAAAAATGCAAACTGTGCTAGTGGCATATGTCCGGAGCGAAGTCTGAGGGCAAGTTTAATAAACAAACTATTCAAGAGTCCGGAAAGATTGGCATTGCAACAATGTACCAAATATCTTTTCCTCCTAGATATTTCATAGAAATATTTCCAATTAGTAAAAAATTTCACATTTTTGTAAGATGAAAATATATTTCTTTATAATTAAAGTTAAAAATACAGTGAAATAAATACATATGTAGACCAACTCCTGTGTAAAGAAAAAGGCTTATTTTCAAAAGTTAAGATTACTAACTTAACAATACTACATAGTTTCATCTAGTAAAATAAGAAGCTCTTCAAACTAACATGTTTAATGATATACAGCTATTACCAGAGCTTTCAATTTGTTTTTTATTCTGAGTAGTAATAGAATAGAACTGTCTCTTAGGATTGAGATTATACACAGCACTCCAAGTACAGTCAGAACCTGGACCATTATTATTAGAAAGCCCCAACATCAAATAATATCTTGTTTAATAACTCCAGAGGTTTAATGATTTCACCATTCTTATGATAATGAAATTAAGACTTATGACAGATTATGTCTTATCTGATAATAAAGTATTCAAACACAAATAAAGATCAAGAAATAATCATCCCATGATGCACTATCCATTGCGCTGATCTAATTCAATTGGATTGGTTTGGTTTTAGATTCTTATCTGACGGTGATCCATTGCGTTTAGCGGTTTTATTTACTTGTATGATTTTCTTGCGACCCAAAAATAATTTTATTCCAAAACAAAGGCCCACACTAATTTAATGCGAGTTTAAATGAAGACGGCGGTATAAAGCTTACGTTTGTTGGTGTAACGAGTGTTGTTTTGGAGTTGGAGTCGGAGTTTCATTGCCCTGAATTTATTGTGATTACGACAGCGTTGACGTTTTATTATTAGATGCATTCTTGTCACGGTTATTATGCTTTTATTTCTCCTCGATTTTGGTATTTAAGTACTTTGACCATATATTTTAACTCATTACCAAAATGTTTTATTATTGTATATTTGTCATGTACATAGGAGATATTTTCAGAAATTTCTATTACTCTAAGGAAGTTTCATCCTTTCTCGTTGACTCTAAGGTATTTTTGTCACGAATTTTTTCAACTAATTTGATTTTAAAAGTTCAGTGATAAAAATATCATTTTTCGATATTGGATATGTACATAAAGAAATATTATAGGTACGTAGATGTTTTTATCAATACTTTGATTTGCCAGAATTTTAGTGATTTTTTCTATCAATCCATAAACATTTAAGCCAGGGTAGGTCGACGTATTTTGATATAAGGAACGTATTGGTTATAGCTTGAATTAGCTTAAGTCTGGCATCTCGTATTACCGTTACCGACGACTAGGCGCCAGCTTACTGCTCAAGGCATGGAGCACGAACAAATTACAATTACATTATTTGATAAATATTGGTACGCTAATATTAGAACATCTATCTACCTGAACAAAAATACAGCGTCATTTATTTGTTACTAACTGAATAAACTTTAAAAAAACTGTACCTCGTTACCTATCATGAAATCAGGAATAAATAGATACTATTTCAGATTAAAAAAATATGTTTTTCCACAAAACAATTTCATAAAAAAAATCTTCACAAAGATACTTATTCCCTTCACGAAAAAAGATTGGAATAGTTGCGAATCGTAATTGGACGTCGGAAATTGAGAATCTTGAGTATTGAGCATGGCGCTTTTTGCTAGGAAATAAGCTAAACGTATTACATTTTTAAACCTGGGATTTTGACTTAAAGACGTTACAGTCGTTTATAAATGTGTGCATGTTATCGCAATTTGGTATATAACCTGTAATGATTAGTGCTTGTTAAAAGGTAAATAAAATAAAAATTATATTATATTAATAGTTTATGAAATGGAGATAAAGAAAAGCTTTATATTATATTTTATCTTTAAAACAAATATAAAGTTTTGTTAATCATGTTTGAGTAAATATGCATAAACTCGTATTATAATGCTTACTGTATCTAGTGTTTTCTAACAAAATTGTACCTAAGTATACCTATAGGTATAATTTTGAATGGCTAGATGCAGACCGCTTTCAATCGGTTGTTTGAAAATTATTGGGGAAACAAACTTCAGTTGCCTTTTTATGATGGGTATAAGGTATAATTTCAAATACGAAAAAAATAACAATTTTACAGTAAGTAGAATAATATAAATATTTGTCCTCAGTATCCAATTTTGTAGTTTATTATTTTGTGTTCCTTTTACTTTGATCAGTACAGAATCAACTTTGGGTTAAATCCCTTAGGACATGGAGGAGTTTGCTACAATATTTCGATGTAATAAAAAGAGATGTTGACAATATGTACACTATTGTTTTTATTTTGTTCTTTTTCGTGTGTGTAAGTGGCCAACACTGGTGTGAGATTTTTTATTCTGCCTTAACGCATCTGACATAGTGGCATTAACCTCTATGCGGGTGACAAGCTGCCTATGATTTACTGACATTAAAATAATTGATCACTTCAAGGGAATTATAAGAAGCCGTGAAAGTGGATATCGTTCTTGAGGCCCGGTTGGCAGCACACGTCCAGCCTACGTGAAAGATATGGTCACGGCTAACGTGGGTACCACCAAGTTGACTTCTTATGACGATACGTAAAGATGACCCCCACAGGATAACGTTGTCGTTAAAAAGTTACATGCATAGTTAACTAACGAAGATAAAAATATACCAAATCAGTGAGACAATTTTGATAAACTCTTCAATAGCTCTATCATTATAAAGTATAAAATTTGATACTACAATTAGAGATTTAATACATTACTATACTTGTGTTTTACTCTCAAAATTATCACAACTCAACAGTTTTGATTAAAATATTTCCAATTATTTCACTCTATTGTATGAGTGTCCGCTGTCCGTCCACCCATATCTGTTAACATACAAATGGATCTTATCAATCTCAAGGCCAGTTTGGTACTTAAATCTGCTGTGTCGTCGTATTTTTAACAGAACAAGCAACGATTAATCATTAATAGTTGCGGCTGATAGGATGGCAAGGCTTGTTAATTATAATTAATTAGTCAAGAGCATAGCTGTATACTGATGATATAGGAAAAAGGGAAAGTTTGAGAGTTGTTGACGGTTAAATGTGCATTGACTGCACATCTCGACACATGCAATGTATCGCAAATCGTCTCACCTGTCTACGAGCTTGTCGTCGTGTGTGCATTAGCCTCGTCGTTATATTTAGGTATATGGTGTGGCGTTGAAAAGTCAACAGCAACCACTTTTGTCACCTGCACTCAATAGATGGACTCATTGTTTTCATTCCTGCAATGTAACTCGAGTCTGCGGCACTTGTGGCTTCAGCTACCTACGCTGGCTCGCAAAACCGCATCGATATTTCCTTTTTCGTATAAGCAAAATTTACACCAGACTTATCTAGAAAATAGACTCTAATAAGTACTGGGATTACAAATGTACAATCTTGGTGACATTCAACATTTCCCGCTACGACTCGATTCTTATTTACAGTGGTAAACTCGTCCGATAGACCGTGGCCAGCGGCTGCCCGTTTGAATTAAGATAACAGTTTTATTACCTTCTAATTCAATTCTCAGAATGTTCTCTTATCTTTCTCATAAACCTTTACCGATTCTAATGCGGCTTTCACGTTGCAACATTGCCTAGACATGTATCTACGGTTTCCGAGCGCTCATGAACTTGGCCTCAGAGCCACGATACTGGGTCATCAAGGTGATACTGCGCCGAGACATTCCTGCTACGTTCACCGACACAATTAATAATAGACTGCAATGTGCATACATGACTCCTTACGATAATGCGCTTGTCTATTTGCTGATCAACGATAAGGTTGCATTCTGTGAATTATAATTTATATGGGACACAGCTGCGCATAATTTCTAAGAAAATTTCTTTTGACACCCCTTCACCTCACAACTTCTAAAAGGATATTTATTCAAGTACTATATATCTATGATATCATATCATCATAAGTATATTCTGATTATTTTTCTAATGAAAAAACATATCAAAAGATAACATACGGTACCTATTCTTTCGAAACCCAGCACAGTAGGTATAAATCGTGTATGCAAAAAGAAACGGTGTGTTATTTTTCACTAAAGTACATACTTATTATATACTACAGTAATGTTTTCCGCTGCCAACGGAAGTTATGATCATAGACATATAACTCATAGTCGTGGTGTTGATGCTCGGTACCTCACGGTGGGGTCCATGATTAACTTCTTCCGTGAGCAGGGTCAACAAGGGGCACGGTTTGAAACCACGGGACTTATGGCTAGGAATAGCTTTCTAATAATACCTTACAGATATGTTTTATCTGATATTGATGCCCGCTAGATTGCAGGCTGCAGATGCAGGAAATAACACTTATCGGATTTTGTGTATATATATATATATATTTTGTGTATATATATATATATATATATATATATATATATATATATATATATATATATATATATATATATATACACAAAATCCGATAAGTGTTATTTCCTGCATCTGCAGCCTGCAATCTAGCGGGCATCAATATCAGATAAAACATATCTGTAAGGTATTATTAGAAAGCTATTCCTAGCCATAAGTCCCGTGGTTTCAAACCGTGCCCCTTGTTGACCCTGCTCACGGAAGAAGTTAATCATGGACCCCACCGTGAGGTACCGAGCATCAACACCACGACTATGAGTTATATGTCTATGATCATAATGTAGTATATATATATATATATATATATATATATATATATATATATATATATATATATATATATACTACAGTATAGAAGCATTTTATGAGTGTCGCTTGTAATACCCATTTAATGTTTTTAATTTTCATTTGATTATTTTGTCAATTTATTTAATTGTATTATTCGTTTGTTTATTTGATTTTATTATTCCTTTTATGAATAAATATGATTATTTTATAATACACGATATACATTCTCAACTTAGAACGTATGAACATCTCACATCGATGAAAAGTTGCTTATTTATTTTGTAAAAACAAAAGTTATTACTAAATTCACAATATTACCTTGTGTATGTAATCTGTGATTGATCACATTATAGACGTGGATGTGTGGTATAATGTGATGTGATTGATGGTGGTGGCAAGATTTCCCCTGTACATATTTTCAATTTAGATACCTGCCTAATAAAGAAACTTTAGATGAAGAAAAATGCGGATGTACCTAGTGTTTATGATGACATGATTGATAGGCCTTGACCCTGTAATCTGCGTGTTCTTGTTGCATACAATGTAGGAATGGGAATGTACCAATCTACAATGCTCTATCCGAGCAGCGAAGCAGATCGTGCGGGCTGGCCATTATGCAATAAAATCATTTGATTAATCAATAGAGTGGGTCCTACAAGCTCCAGTAACAATACACTTCCTCTGATGCTGGCACTAAATCGTTTCACATGAGGTCGGCTATAAACATAGGTACCTACACTATTGGTAGCAACGTTTTATAATTTTCGCAAAAACAAATTTTAGCATAATCATCAGCATCATCTTCAAAATCTTTCGTGCCTATTGTAAAGACAGTTTTAATAAGTGACACGCTTTATAACATAGCTTTTCGATGATAACGGTTTAAACATAATGCTTCTGCAAAGGCCGTAAATAAACGACAACTAATTACTGCGAATCAGCCTTTGTTTATGTGAATATCATTGATGTCTAGGCCAACCAATTTGGCGGCCAGTATTATTACGAGTATATGTGTATATTTAATTTACCTACAAATATTGTCGTCGTGTACAAATATGTTGAGTTTGTAACTCTATTACGTTTCAAAAGAAAACTAAACTAACACACGCCTTCGTTTCGATAATAGTTGAGCGAGCTTAGATGATCTATGGACAGTGACATGTTTTATAATTTTATTTCGATTCGTACTGTTGTAATTCAATACTATAGACGTCACTATAGGTCAGTAGTACCTACGTAACGAGCAATTGTAGAGGCTAGAGACTACGCTAAATAAACTCTAACGATGTTTACAATAAGTGTCACGTTTGCTTTAAACATTCGCTTTAAGCAATAGGTACGTGCCAGCTAACACCTAACAAAACGTAGTCAATTTTAAATTGTTTTAATACAACTACCTGCAAAAAATTAAATTATACCCATTTCGAATGTTAGATACTATAGGTATACCCAAGGGATATGTACTTCATTTATAAGGTTTGAATTCTTGCAAACTGTTCATTCACTGGAGAAACGTAGTGTAAATAATTAAATAAACATGAACTACGTGTTTTTATGGCGCGGAACATTTAATACTCGTAAAGTTGATAGAGTTTGTATCGTATTCTTTTTTTTTCTTTTTAGACAGTATTGTACTAATATTTGCTATAACGTACTTACGACTAAGGTGGAAGGAAAAATAAATATTACAAATAGATTTAGAAACATTTAAGAAAATTAAACAAATGCACCTGCACTTCTGGAAGTATATGCGGTTCTCGATCGTCAAAGGCACTAACACAGCAACTGTCACTAGTCCATGTTCTGTTAACAGCTTTTCAGACAGTGTATCGATTTCGGGTTCAGTTTATCGTGAATGCGCACGCGGCACCGGCGGCGTGTGGACTGTAGGCTCGTGGCACGCGTTCGCTGTCGCGGGCCGTATCGGTAACTGAATGTTCGCTGCGTTCGGACCAGTTATTATGCGCCTACAGCGAGCATCAATAATCCACAGCCACCAACACGTGGCCGCGTCAGTGTTGTGATATCACACATGCAAGGCACCGCTCTTATCGGTGCATCGCCCGTAAAAGCTCATGATTCATCAGAATTAGGTTTCGCGTGTGACATCATCAAGTTATGCGCGAATGTAAACATTTGGTCGTGTTATGGTAAACATTGTTTAGATCAGTGGACCAATCGTTTGCAAGTATGTTAACGCTCTGCAATCATATTTGATCTTCATGTGTATTTCGAAGAGCGTTTTATAAATGAAACTTATGTGGTAGAGACGTTGGGTAGTGCTGCAATATTTCGGTTCCTTCCATGCAACCGCGCTCCGTACGGATTTTTATGATGAAAGTAACATCAATCAAATTATGTACCCATACACTTATATTTCACCAAGGTACAAAAATTTCTACAGAGTACATTCACAAATATAAATTAAATATTATCAATTTTGAAAAAATTACATGCGGTCGGATATTTTTTCGAATTGCTATGTTTTATACCTGTATATAGATACCTACCTACATAAGATACAAATAAAGCTTACTTTTGTAGCTTCGAACTACCTACGTCGATTAAATAAAAGTAAAAATAATAATAATAAATGACTTAACAGGCTGTGTTGTAAAGAATTTGGTTATCGCGTGAAATCAAAGGCATTTCAAAATCATTTAACATGCCAAATAATTACCTTAAGGAGCTCATAAGAAACAAAGTATCATTGAAACAAGGTCTTTTGCGTGGGGTTCAACGCAGTTGGTATGTGCGTCGCGGGTGGATTCGTCTAGGTAAAGTATAGATAGATAGTCTACATCCATATACTGACAATTTGACACTTCTACCAGCAACAATACGTAACAAGATTTATTTTGTGCTTTTTAACTTTAAGAAATCCGAATACCTAAAGTTCTTCAATAAACCACGATAGTCAAATCTGCGTTTCTATAAAATCTACAAAGTTAAAGATCGGTTCTCTATTTTGTCTCATAAAAATTTTATCCATAATTTAAGATCTCACAATATTTTTTCAATAATAATCATAGGTCCTAATGATGTATAGCTCTAATAAAATAACGCATAATATCACGCAGCCGAAAGTTTTAATCCCGAAATACGTGGGTTTTTTTTCTATAAATATTATGTTCTATAATATTCAAAATGTCTATTCTTTTTCCCCATAATTATCAGGTATCCTAATTACGGGCAGCAATAAATTCTTTAATAAATAATAATTATAATTGCAATTGTTTAATTACTTAACCAAAATCCTATTGATACAATGCTCACGAGCAAGTATCATGCAGCATGCAAGCAAGCATGCAGCATGCAAGCAAGCATGCACCTTGTAGGAATTTGTATTAAATAGTAGGGCAGACAAGACTACGTGGAGTCGGTTTTACAGCAATTGCTTTCTGTGACTGAAACCTAATTTTAACCTAGTGTTTTAAGCTTATAATCTTATTACAAATTAACATTCAGACTAACATACATTATAGAATACAACACCTACGACATGTGACTTTATAGCATCCAAAATTAGAAAATTCAATGATTATAGCAATTGATATTATGGCACAAAAGTGTTATGTTATGATTCAAGATAATTAGGTAAATCAAAATTACGGATATTTGAACATTATGGATTCTGAAGATTATACAAAACTTGTAATGGATTTTGACATTCGGACATAAAAATTTAGGATAAAAAATAAAGGAGTACCCGCCAGACCGCGGAGGTTCTGGGTTTGAACCCCAGCCAGGGCAAGTTGGAAATGGCCTTCTTAATTTTTTTCTGCAACTGTTTTGAGTATTTATTTGTATTTATATGTAATTATTATGAAATATGATATCGCTGAGTTTGTATCCCATAACACAAAACTTACTTCGGGGCTAGCTCAGTCAGTGTGATTTGCCCAAATAAAAAATATGACACAAGAAAACATATCTAAAAATTCACTGGTTAATCTACTATTTTAGATTTCAGAAGACATAACCCAAATATAGAGAAAGTACATACTGCTCATAATGAGTAAACTGATGTAAACATGCAGTCCGGCGCTATCTCCAAATTTATGCAAAAAATTCAAAACTTACAATTAATAAAATTCTTGGAAAATCGTGTTTATGATTCTCGTTTTAAGAAACAGACGTATTATTCTATTTGACGATAGAGTACCTTCAAAAAATATTATTTCGATATTACTCGGGTACTGTAGATTTCATAGATACTTAATTTCTTAGTAAAAACTAATATTTTTTGAAATGATAGTTTGATGATGAATGCTTTTGGTTATATTAAACTTGGCACTTACTTACACGGATAAAAATCCTAAACGATCTCTCAGCTCATGCTACGTCGCACACTTGTTCTTGTTTGTCGATAGCATAGGTAGCTCTTATCAATATGGGTCGACACATGTTGTTGCGATATTTCCTCCTTTATTAAGGATCCTTATGTTGTTCTAAGACTATTTACACATAAAACGTTGTTATTATATCCAGAATTTTTTTTCTTTTTTTTCCGCAGCATATTTTTTGTTTTTGTAACATATTCATCAAAAAGTGAGTTTTTATATGGTTTTGTAATATTTAATTTATGGCGGCGTTGCCCGTGTGGCTAAAGGGGCAATAGCCTTCAGATTTGTGTCACTTCCTAGGGAAACTGGTATTAGTTTTGGATGAAAATTATCCTTCATCAATCTGGAAAAAAAGCCGTTTTATCCGTTATTTAGTAACGAACATCAAAATTAAAAACGAACGACAAAATTTCAAATGTTTATTCAGTAATTAGACCGAAAAACAAAAAAAAAGACATTCCCTAACAAATTGCCCGGGCGGCTGCACAAGCCGCCCGGGCAATTTGTAAGGGAATGTCTTTTTTTTTGTTTTTCGGTTGTTATTTTAATTTCATTATACTTTAGTGATCTAGTTCTACTTTCCGCAAGGGACATGTACCGAAATATATAAAGTAATTTTTGGCCACCCATACAAGTTGACCGATCAGCTGATCCGAGTTTGTATGGAAAGCCAAATTAATTTTCATATTTTAACATACGTTCTTTGGGAAAAGTTGTTATCAGTTACATAGAGCAACACGGAACTTCTAAGATCAGTTATTACGGACCGAATTCACCCTTAAAATAGTTTCAGTATATTTTGTAAATACATATTTAAAAAAGATACTTTATATTTAAAAAAAAGGTAAGTTCCTATATGAGATACATTTTCTTATAAGCAGAACACAATTCAATCTAAGCGAAGGCTGCGGTCGCACCCTGTCTGTCCCAAGACACCAATTAATTAAACGTAAATCGAATTAATTTGTCAAGCAGCACACAACGTCCCAAATATTTCCATGGGGCCGACTGCATCAGATTAAAAAATAGTACTAACAGTTAATAAAAAATGCATTATAGAGTATCGTTACTGTTGTCATTTTTTTGTTCCTAGATCTTTATAACACTAATGTGATTCATACATAATTAGCCACTGTGTTATATTCGATTGTCCGTACTAATATGAAAATGTATATTTATCCGTATGTGGATTGTTTACATACTGTCTTTTATTAAGGGCTGCCATGGTTTTTAACAAAAAAAAAATCTATTACCTTTACCTCACTTTTATCTGTGACCGGAAACTATAATTCATTTCTTCCAAGTAGCAGTACATACAGTGATAAAGAGTAAGTCTACTGGGGTAGCAACTTATTTTATTATTCATACGAGTACGATGCATGAGTATAAGTTTGGTATGTAAACAAAAAACGAACAGTCGTCGTGATACATCAACTTGGCGCCAAATTCATTAGATACCTATTATCATCGTTATAGTACATCGACGAGTAAAAAATTCAAAATGCACCTAAGTGCTAATTTTCTACGCGTAATCTCAACTATGACGATATCTTACCTTGAGCATCTAATAATACTTTTCCAAAATCGTATGAGTAAGAGTATGTGGGTTTTTGGGTATAATGTAACATGTTTATGGCTTTCCAAATCGGTTTAGGTCAGTTTTGTTTACACAGTTTACGATGTATATTATTTTACTATGCATATATATACTCGTATGTTTTATATTCTTCTTGTATTGTTAAGTGAAGTAAGTCAGTTGTGTTGTCTGGATGACTGGGATATTTTATATATATATGAATACGCTAACATTAGTCTTTTTTATAGACTAGTGTTAAGTTGGTACACATACCTATCTATACTTACACGAAACGACTGGTTAATGAATACAATAGTTTTCTACAAAAGCAATGAGCGCTTACTTTTGTGGTTAACTATAAGTGTTGGGTCTTTTATCTGTAAATGATAAATTATCCTTATTTTATCAGCCAGCAATCGTCATTTGTCGTAAAACAGATATTTAATATAGATACAAGAAGTAGTAACTTGATCTTAAAGTGCTTATTCAAATCGATCTTAAAGTGCTTATTTGGGACATAGGTGCCAAAGAAGGTATTGTTTTAGGTCCAAAACTTACTTATTGTATTATAATAACTGACAGTTATTTTGTTAATAGGTAAAGTATTCAAAAGCAGAAATTATGTAATTATAGGCAATTATTGTAAAAATACTTACTTGTCAATTTATTTAACCACTTCATTATAGTTAGCGCGCGTCATAAAATTAATTGAATAACATTTAAAGCAAACCCATAGAGCTGCTTGCGCTCTGATTTATAATCGCTTAGACCTAGTAAAGATAACATCGGACTACAAAGGCGGCAATTGCGATGATAAACGGCAATTGCCATGTCCTTTGAAAACAATAAATATCCCATCGAGACCGGTGCGATATTATTCCTCGCTTGTTTATACCATTAAGAGATATTGTCAGCGACTATGCTTGATTTTGAATTGAATGCCTCCATAGTTTCCGTGAAGCTATCGGCAGATTGATCAGTAGATAACTGCAGTTCAAATGGGATTGGTAAGTGATTTTCTCTGGCGCCTCGTTAACTAGACGCAACATTCAGTTCAACTTTCACAAATACATGTAAGTAAATATTTACCTTCAAATTCAATATGTTAATTTTTACTTCCGACCTTTTAATAATTCTGTTAAGCTCAGCCTTATTGTAGGTAAGGTACTATAGGTTAGGTTATGTTTTTGACCTATTACTTTATAAGCAATTTGAGAATATTTCTCTACAAGATAAGTTGATGAGATTTATTTATATTTGATATGGATTTTGGTATAATTTTTACCAATTCGTCTTTGGTCCATAGTCCTGGATTGTCTGCGGTCGTGTTTTAATCACTTTTATCTACTATGTATTTACTTTGGAGGAAAAGCCTTCGCTGTGACCGTTTATTTTCATCGATATAAAAATAAATGATGATGTACACTTCGTGGTCCTTGACGCGGTTCTGCGCTACTAAATAGCCGTGAAGTAGCCCTGTGTACACATAAAAAGTTTTCGTCTTACGAAGAATTACTGTCGTAACCACAGGCAAGCAGAACTCATCATCTCCGGACATGACGACACGCTAACCACAAAGCTATTCGAATGACGAAGTTGTCACAAATATGCCTTAAATAGCAATACACACAAATGTTCATTCTTGTAGATGCGTCATCTTCCCCGGAGCATCGTTGAACATTTGACGTAAGCCCGCGCCGCCCACGACGACGCCTCCGCCTCGCCCTGTGTTTCTTCGCGAGCATTAACGTGGCGTTATTTGATTGACACTATATGATTTTAACCAGATCAATGAGTACATTAATATTATTTTCTGTTTTACGATAGCATCGATACTACGTTGGAATATTCTCTTACACAAATATCAGGAAATGCAGATGAGTGGGTTACTATTCAATATACCTATAAAATACCAGAATATCATACGTATAGCCATATAATGTCCTTTGGATCTTATTATGGCGTTAGGCTTTGTCGGTCCAGTAATGGGTAAGTCATTTGTTACAAAAACATAGAGTTCTACTGAAATTACTCACATTTATACAAAGCTTGATCAATTTCAAAGGTTCACGACAGAAATCGATTGTTTACTAAATTCGTGCCAACTCCCCTTGTTTGAAACGTAATAGTTCTATGGAAGACGTGGGAGAATGTTATGAGTTTTGCTTTATATCTGTTTAGTCAGTGGCCGAACAAAATATTCTGATTGTTTTCGTAACGGGATTTTCCCGTTCACAATAATCTTATAGCGAACATCGTGTTCCTAGGAATGAAAATCAAAATAAAGCACTATATTTGAATTTGAAAAAAAAATCTAAAACGCCCTTTGTGTATTCATCAAGTAGGATGGCATAACGTTGATGTCTTTTTTACATAGACCATTTTGTAACACCACTTTAACTATTAAGTGTCTACTGTCTAGCCATTTACACCACTTAAGTACACAAAGATATATTTTTGTTGCTAATTATTCCCTTGTATATTAGGTGGGCTATATACTAGGTATATGATATTAAACGTATTGCTGGAAAGAACTGGATCGCTAAGACTTGGATGATAGGATTTAAAAAATAAATACGAACAAATCAATGGTGGAAAAAAGGAGGCTTATGCCCAGCAGTGGGTCGCTGAGCTGATAATAGTGTTGATGATTTATTTATACTTATTTGATAATTTTATATTCAGATTAAACCTCAAATTAAAAAAATTAACAACCGTTTGCTAAACCTGTTTTAGTTACAACTAGTTTTGTCCTTTTCCCTCTTTTCAATATTTGACATTGAACGAGACAAAACATATTTTAACTAAAAGAGGTTTAGCAAACGTTTGATTTTTTATGAATAATGGGGTAACAGTACATGTACACCAAAATATCTGCATGCTAGAGACTTACAAACATAATAAACAAAATTAATTGTCAATCTACTACCTTATATATTAATTTTATATGATGATATGATAAATTTTACTCTGTCTGCTGGCGTATTTAAACTGGGTAAAAACAAAGCAGTGTGGAAAAGCGCTCTGTTCATTTATAAAACATTTTATTTTATAAAACTTTATTGATCCACAATATACATTGTTTACAATTGGCGGACTTAACGCTAAAAGCGTTCTCTTCCAGTCAACCATAAGGATAAACAGAGATCTAGTTGCGGCGCAAAATAATTACTAAATAAATCCTAATAAATATACCTACATATATCTACATTTATTATTGTGAGCAAAATAAATACTAGACACAGTTATACGTAATACATATTTATTTGGCTAGGTAAACCGTTAAACTTAATACATTGATCACTAGAACTTTATGAAATATCTACAATTACTTCAATAAGATATAATATATGGATTGACACAACCTTACGTGGCAAGCTTTGAATCCAGAAGACCGTTGACCGCGCAATGCACAATATCGTACCGCTATCCATCTGATAGGGTTGCCCGCTGCATTACGATGTTGCTAGCCGCTACACGGTGTTGCAAGTGTCAGCGCCAGAAAGGCGCTAACACTCGGCCATCAGACAAACGCGGTCGCCCTCGACCTGCGTCTGAGTCTGATGCATGAACTGAGAACATGGAAAGTAAAGATATTCATTCAAATCTTATTTAGAGATTACTATGTGTCCAACTTGTTGACAATCGATCATTTAATAACTTATTGCAAAGTTTTCAATATATTGGAGAAGTATATTATAGCTTGCAAAATCAGTTCCACAGTAGTTGTTTATTGCCTGTGTATCGCCATAAGGACTGTTGACTTAGACACGTGTATACTTTGAGTTAGGTGTGATCTGTGTAAGGTCTGCTTTATGTCGCTCGTATATTAATATAAGTAAAAATTGCAACAGTGTTCATTAGTATCTGTTACAATTTATCTCCACCCTTAACCCAGAATGTTCGAAGTGAATGCATTAGACTTGATTAGACACGAGACTTAATAATTTTATTTTTATGTTTTTTTTTTACTGTATACTACTGTTGTAAAGAACGTTAGAATATTGTGATGAGTCGCTAACACTAGTAGAAAAATTACCGCCAACTTCTAAAAAGATTTTTAATCTTTTTAGAAGTTGGCGTCACCATAAAGTGAAATCCCCCAATAGGTTGGAGAGAGTTAAGGTTGAAAATTTGCAAGGAGAAGAATCGAAAGAGGAGTATAAAAAATGTTTAGGAGAAGAGTTAAAAGATATAGATAATGAATGCGACATTGAAAATTTATGGAAGGTTTTAAAGGAAGGAATTATCAGTGCCGCTACCAAAGTATGTGGGATAGCCAAAAGAAGAAAGTGTAAAGATACGACGAAAGTATGGTGGGATTCGGAGGTTCAGGATGCGGTTGTAAGAAAGAAGAAAGCATGTAAGGATTGGTTAGCCTTACGGGCTGACGGGAATAAAAATAGTATAACAAGTGAAGTTGTTTCTGCTGCAAGAGAAGAATACAAGAAGATGAATGTAATCGTTAAAGAAATAGTTGAAAAGAAGAAAGAGGAACAAAAAGATGATTTTGATAGAAGATTGTCTCAAAACTTTAAAAATAATATCAAATACTTCTGTCAAGCTGTCAAAACTGCTAGAGGAAAGTCAGCGACCTCAGAGCTAACCAAGATCCGAGACAAGAATGGAAGATTGTTAGTCGAGTAAAGGGTGTCTTAGAGGTATGGAAGGAGTATTTTGAAGGATTGTTTGAAAAAGACGAAAGAAAAGTAAATAAGACGAATGAAGACATGCATGATATTGAGTTACGAGTTTGTGGTGATGATAAAATAAAAATGGAGGAAGTCATGAAAGCATTAAATGGAATGAAAATGGGAAAGGCTGGGGGATATGATAGAATTAATACTGAAATGCTGAAGACCGGACAGGGCATCGTGGCAAGTCAGCTGTGTCGCCTTTTTAATATGTGTTTTGAAAAAGGCATGGTACCGAAGGATTGGTGTAAGGCGGTCATTGTGCCCCTCTATAAAGGCAAAGGCTCACAGCAAGACTGCAAGAACTACCGAGGCATTAGCCTTCTCAGCATTGTCGGTAAGTTGTATGCTAAGGTTTTGATTGAAAGAGTTATAAAAGATACTGATGGAAAGATATGGGATGTTCAAGCAGGATTCAGAAAGGGAATGGGTTGCGTGGATCAGGTTTTTTTCCTTAAGATGCATTCTATAAAAACTTTTGGCTAAAGGTTGAAAAGGCTATTGCGTCTTCATAGATCTGGAAAAGGCCTATGACAGAGTGGTGAGGAATGAGTTGTGGTCGACACTGTCTGAGTATGGGCTGAACGGTCAGCTGGTATGAGCGGGTCACTTCACAAGAGCTGGTCACTTTATAGCGATTCCAGTGCTTGTGTCAGACTTGGTGGCGAATACACAGACTGGTTTAATATTGAAAAGGGTGTTAGACAGGGATGTGTAGCGTCACCTTGGCTGTTTAACCTATTCATGGACAGTTGTTTGACAAATCTGAAAGATGTTGAATGTGGTGTTAGAATGGATGAGTTACTTATAAAGTGCCTCCTATATGCTGTTGACCAAGTATTACTTGCAGACTCAGAGGAGGAATTACAGAAAATGGTAACGGTTTTGAATGAAGCTTTGGAGAAAAAGGGAATGAAAATTAATGTGAGTAAAACGAAAGTAATGGTATTCGAGAGGGATGAATGTATAACAGAATGCAATATTGTGGTAAATGGGTGTACAGTGGAGCAAGTGGAAGAGTTTGTTTATTTGGGATGTAAGTTTACAAGAGATGGAAAGCACGAGAGTGATATAGAAAGAAGAGTGAATGCGGGAAATCAAGTGAATGGGGCACTACACTCCTTTATGAACAGCACGAAAGTGTCCAACACAGCACGTTTGGCTGTTCATAATGGAGTGCTGATACCGACGCTGGTGTATGGAAGTGAGAGTTGGGTATGGCAGAAAAGGCACGAAAGTAGAATAAATGCAGTTGAAATGAGAGCGCTGAGGAGTATGTGTGGTGTTACTTTGAAAGATCGGATTAGAAATGATGTCATAAGGGAGCAGTGTGGACTGAAAGAAGATGTAGTAACAAAAATTGAGAAAGGAATGTTGACATGGTTCGGACATGTAGAAAGGATGGATGAAAGGAGATTCACTAAAAGAGTCTACAAAGCAAACGTGAGTGGAAGAGTGGGTCAGGGTCGTCCTCGACGAACGTACCGCGATTCAAATTGCAGACGTTCTTAAAAAAGGATAGTTAGAAGTACCCGTAACCGGCGGGCATGCATGAAGAGAGTGATGAGTGTAGATGAAGCGAAAGAGGTCTGTCAGGATCGTAGCAAGTGGAGGTCCTTAGTCTCTGCCTACCCCTGTGGGAAACAGGCGTGATAATATGTATGTATGTATGTATCAACTACGCAGCGTCTATAACCAGATGTGCTGTACCTGCACTTAGAAGAACACTAGTTGTTTATTCTGTTTCATCGATTACGCAGCGTATATAACCAGATGTCCTGTACAAGTAACACACTAGTCGTTTATACTGTTTCATCGACTACACAACGTCTATAACCAGATGTGCTGTACCTACACTTAGAAACACACTAGTTGTTTATACTGTTTCATCGACTACGCAGCGTATATAACCAGATGTGCTGTACGCGTAACACACTAGTCGTTTATACTGTTTCATCGACTACGCAGCGTCTATAACCAGATGTGCTGTACCTACACTTAGAAACACACTAGTCGTTTATACTGTTTCATCGATTACGCAGCGTATATAACCAGATGTGCTGTACACGTAACACACTAGTCGTTTATACTGTTTCATCGACTACGCAGCATCTATAACCAGATGTACTGTACCTACACTTAGAAACACACTAGTTGTTTATACTGTTTCATCGAGCGTATATAACCAGATGTGCTGTACACGTAACACACTAGTCGTTTATACTGTTTCATCGACTACGCAGCGTATATAACCAGATGTGCTGAACCTACACTTAGAAACACTCTAGTCGTTTATACTGTTTCATCGATTACGCAGCGTATATAACCAGATGTGCTGTACACGTAACACACTAGTCGTTTATACTGTTTCATCGACTACGCAGCGTATATAACCAGATGTGTTGTTCAAGAAACACACAATTTCTTTATACAGTGTCTATAACCAGGTGATGTACAGAGTCACACTTGTCGTGTATACTGTTTTACTACAATTGCTGCGTTCAAATGATTCCTGCAAATTCGCACTATCTCAAAAGGCTACTTAGCTTTTCTTTTTATTTAGTTAATAATTTAGTGAATTGAAATAAAATAATCGCATTATCTAATCACAGATTTCATAACATGGTGAACATTTTCTTAGGGACCTTAGTCACGACTCACGACTCTCGATTCACTTACTTACTAAATACTTTCAAAAGCACGTTTTTTTATGTAAAGTTTCCTTATATATCATTTACAATGACATCAATGTACATTTCACAATTTCCACATTGAACATATACCATGCAAAATAAATAATATTTTATAAACTAGAACAAAATCTACTAACTGTCAATAACTGAGCATACAATTGACTATATCTTATTACATTAAACGAGAATTTTTTATATCTATATATGTAAGTTTATAATTAGCATCTCGAAAAACGGCTCCAACAATTTGGATGAAAAGAGAAGGGTTTCAGGGGTAAACTCGATTTAGCAAGGTTTAATTTATATAGAACCTCTGTTTTTTCTCGTGTTTTTTTTTTACCATCGAGCCGGTCGTCGGTACTTACATTAATAAATATAATAAAGCCACTTAAATAGATAATTAAATAAATCCTTACTTTCTATTATTCTCAATATACTATATTAAATTCGTGAGAATTCTCAAGATTGTCCGTTACTATTTATTTATTACGGTACTAATTATTATATCCAATAGTGGGTACAAATAATTTACATTCACGGTAACGTCTTTTTTCAAGGTCTTTTAATTTTTACTAACGATGTTCGAATAGCGATGAAAAATGTGAAAATTTCCAAGATAATGTATTATTAAATTATAATATTCAAATCAAAGGTTACCTAATTTTCTAAAAATGGACTATGGAATCTCAGGATAGCAACCTTTATACCGTAGAAAATTTTCCTAAGCTTGAAAAGTAGATCCTTTCACAATACACTACAATTAACTATGGGACGTAACGTACGTACAAACATTTTCACGTTTTTTTTAACGTCTTTATTAGACAATTAAGATTTGAGAAGAGAAAACACATTAAGCAAAATTATATAAAGTATTGTAAAAAATACTGATGGAATAATTTTGATGGAATAATTTTGAACACATTTGTGGCACATGTGTAAGATATTAATTTGATCATGTTCTCATTGTTAGGTAACCAATTATTGTACAAAAAAAAGACTTACAGTTTTATGATGTCTTCTTACAGTTTTTGGTTGCTCTTGGCGATTACTTCCAAATACATCTGTTAGATCAGTCCAGAAGTATAGGAGGAATAATACCCAATTATTACAATAATAATTGTTTAATTGAAAATAAGGTTTAGCGACAAAAACTATTATCTCCACTTGATCACTTCCCTCGTCTTCACAGCCACGAACTTAGCAACGGAATGATGTCGTTTCATTCAGTATGGCCAGCTCTTAAAAAAGGTGCGTTCGGAAATCGCATAAATATATCAAACGTAAATTTGTTAACATGAAAGTAAACTCCTTAAAAAAATGGAATAAAATAATAATAATAATAATACATAAAATTAAATATCCTTGCACTTGTGGGCAGACCCGTTGATTTCAGCACTTCTGATGTGAGCAAAATAAATACTATAAATATTTTACTTGCCTATAGGTGAAATGTCTTTGCACACGTCCCTGTCTTTAAGGACCTTTTGCTATTCGTACATATATCGTTTTATTTCAGTTATAGCCCAAGAGGGGATTTTTGGATTTACTAGAGCGCGTCAGATTAACATATGGAGGGATACCTTGCACCCTATTGATTACCTCCACCAAATATAAGCTATTGATCTAGGGAGGTGCGTCTAGGGTAGCCCATCAGAATAGTAAAAAAAAATCGATGGTCAGAAATACTCGAGCACGACAGATTAAAATAAGGTGGATTAATTACATGCTTTAAAGCATGCATTTCAATAATCCGATGATTTGAGCGTGACATAAGGGAGGGTCGCAAACTTGCATAAAAAACGTCACCTGGACATACTTTTATTTATTTTGAAGAAAATAATGTAAGAAGAGCGAAAAAAATATAATCTGACGATTTTCACAAGCCGAAGCATCTAAAATCGTAAATGCAGTATAGTGCGAGCAGTTGGTATTAAGCATTTATTCCCTAGTCTGCGCCCCTCTTTTTCTTTCATTTTTCTGTACACGCATCTTACTCTCTCGCACCGTCCCCACACTTGATCGATGTGGAAGTGGAAGAAGAAGGACTTGACTTGTCAGATGTGTGGCGGCCTGCAGAAACGGATAGGGTTAGAGAGGTGATTTTTTTTTCGAAATATAGGAGGTTATAAGATATTTGACGGGAGACAACTATATTTAACTTTTTTTTTATAATTCAAGATGGCCGCCATACGCTGAACAATTTAAAACCATCAGATTAAGAAATTTTCTTCAAATAATCGTCAGGTTTTTAGTTTGCACAATCAGGACACCAAACTGAACCTTCTGGTATAATAATTTGACGCGCTCGAGTATTACAATATGTCGTTTTTATGCATTTTCAGAAAGCCGCTACATGCTTGCGTCTCTTCCAAATTGTCAGTCTTTTCAATGGGAGCTTCTTTCAGACTCAATAAATATCCACCTGAAAATCAGGCGCGCTAAAAATATTTTTTTTTCTGTTTTCTACCCTTCCGTATGGCCACCTCAATCACGCAAGTCGGCAGATTAACATGCCTTCGTGAGACACGTGGG
This sequence comes from Acrobasis suavella, assembly GCA_943193695.1. NCBI lineage: Eukaryota > Metazoa > Arthropoda > Insecta > Lepidoptera > Pyralidae > Acrobasis > Acrobasis suavella. The sequence continues at coordinate 14,467,136 of OW971934.1, read as the reverse complement.
GGCATTAAAGTTATGATATCTGAGACGCTCGAATATTTCCATTAATCGTTTTTTTTTTTTTACAATTTTGTAAATCCAAATTTAGCCTCGTCGGATCCCCAGCTATTATTAATCATAAGTATATAATTTATTAGTTTACTGTACAGAATTAAATAACTAAGCATTATAAAACTACAAAATTACTTCATAACTAGTATTGTTATTTAGAAACACATAGATTTCGTGCCTTCCATAATTAAGATCCGTATCGCATTCATTAAATTAACCAAACCAACGAAATGCTTACAGTTCATAAGTTTGCGTATGATTTAGGTTCTAATAACAGACCTATGATTACGCTCATGGCTTACACAATACCTCTATTAATAGACTACGTTTGTACAGGGCTGCATGTATTGTATGTGTGTATCAAGGTAAAGAAAGAGATCATCAGTAGGCATTTGACACGGGTGAGTACTTTATAGAAGCAGAAAAGTTTCAAAAGCCTTCTTATTTTGAAATTGAACGACATGGAAAGTAAAAATTTGGCACCGGGTTTTTTTCGCCTAATTTGACTCTGTTGTTCACGATTTATACTCTTGACAGACCCAATATCTCCGCTCCTTGAATTAAGATGTGGTCATCCTTTAGTGCCATAACAAAAAGTTGATATTTTAAACTATTTTCGACATATTTTAGAAATTCAGAAAAATCATCCATAATCGAGTCGTTGGGCCGATTTTTTTTCATTAATTTTGCCGAGTGATTTTGATATTTTTGTATTAAAGACACTTAAAATGAATTATTATGTATCATAACTACAATGACACAACATTTTAATAAAGAAAATTTCGATGATTTCCGTTCCGAGCCGTTCAGAACTTAAAACCTGTGACTGGCATTTTTGACTTTTCATTTTTTTAGAAAATATGCAAAAAGTGTCTTCCTTTTAATATACATAAGTCGTCAAAGTATTACATAATTGATTTAGGCATAATTTCTCTCAAATACTTTCACCAAAACGTAAAAAAGAACGAAAAAATAACAATTTATAAAATATCTCCAATCTCTCTCTTTATTTCTAAACTGAAAGAAAAATGCTTGCAGCTTAACAACTTCGCTCCCAACTCCGCATATGTGCGGGGTGTAGGGTGCGCGCTGGAGGCCAGCCCCGCGTATTTGCGGACTACGCCCGAACAATTTCAATCGGCCAGGATTCGGCCGGCACTGAGCTAAACACTGCGTGTTTTGTGGCCTCCCGCGCAAGAAACATAAAATTATAGTACAAGTGTTGGTTTTTTGTTTGGGGTTTTATATTTTTTTTAATCTCTTGGTCAAGTTGAACTAAAAATGAGTGACGATGAGGAGTGTTCAAGGCCTAAAAAGCAGAGAATACTCGCAACCCTCTAGACGATAATGATAGATATCGTAAATGACTTGTTTCATGAATACTTATAGCAGCGATGATTCCTTTTTCCTGATGATGATGATGAGCATGAGGATGAGGGCCAATCGAAGCTGCAAAATTACTACAAATCTCGACAGACGAGCACTCCATAAATTAATCATATGTCATGAATAAACTTAAAATTAAATAATTGGCCAAGTGCGTGTCGGGCCACGTGCAGTGTAGGGTTCCGTAGTTACGAATGCCAACTTTGAGTTTTTGCCACTAAAAACGTCTAAAAATTAATTTTCTATTGACTTTGTAGGAAATTTTCCTTTTCCGAGTACATGTTATAAGTTGATCGCCTATAACTTTTTAATTCGTAAACCCTACTTAGCTCTGATAGTTTTCCTTTAAATTTCGTTATATTTACTATACCTTAATTTTAATTTTTATTTATTTTATTTTAATTTAAATTCACTTTAAAACCGAATATTTCAGAAAAGGATCCCTAAATCAAAGAAACGGTGTTTTCAAGGTCATAATATTTTTGAAAGACCCATTTAACGATACCCCACATGCTTAGTAAGTCGAGAAAATAAAATTTACTTTTGACTTTACTTGTATGGGAGCTACCCTAAAAAAAATATTATTCAGTATTTTATTCTACCACTTATTCCGCATAATTAATATACATACTTTTATTTAATTACAGCTTTCTAGTGCTTATAGTCGCTGAGTAAAACCGCGGACGGACAGACAGACAGACAGACATGGCGAAACTATAAGGGTTCCTTGTTTACTACGGAGCCCTAAAAAATATGAATAAACATTAATATAGAGTGAATTATATAGGTCCGCGTATGTGCGGGGCTGGCACAGGGATGGATATTTTCAATCCCTGTGCCGACCCCGCAAAAGTGCGGGTTTCTTTTTATTTGTGAATTTTATACAAAATAGTAATATTTTGTATAATTTTATATTAATTTTATTATTTCTGACAATATACCACCTGAAATAGACAAAAAATATTTTGGCCATACTCGTGACACCAGAAACTTTAGCCGGCAGTGAAGTTGTTAAATAGATAACTAAAGATAATATTCAAATTTTTGGAAATCATGATGTTTGAGAATATTCCTCTTAAAAAGTATAAGATCTATAAAAAAAAAATAATTACCTTTCAATAGGGATTTTTTGTAATTTTTGGTAATACTAGTTTTCTCCTAGATCTTATAGTTTTTGTTTTTGGAAATATTTTTCAAAAAAAAAAGGGGTGAAAAGGCGGAAATTGGTCTGGCACCGAACAAAATCGTGCTCAGCAGGGTCAAATTAGTCTAAAAAATCGGGTGCAAATTGTTACAATGCATGCTTTCAAATTCATAAAATTTAAAAATTCTTCTTGTCTCAATTGCAAATTGCATCTTGGAAAAAACTTCACAACATTGTATACATAATAAATCTTGTATCAAATATAGCCCTGCAGATGCCTTTAGATATTCTGGTATGTTGTAGAAAAGATAATAAATAAAGTAGTATTATATCAATTAATACATAGCATTATGAATGTGGTTTTTCCCTATAATGTATAATAATAAAATATATAGAAAAATACATGCATATTAACGTTTCATTTACTGTTTCTTCGTAGTCACAATATATTCGTTATTACGTCTAGATTTACTAACAGTTTCATAATGTTTATTCAAGCAGTCACAATAGTCAACACTGATAACAATAGGATTGTTTACTCTTATTCATAATAGGTCAATAATAGTACCTAGATTGTTTCTCGCGAAGGCTTAGCTAATCCAGGAAACCCTTGATTGCGTTCTATTGTCGATCGCTGTGTAGTAGTGAGACAATACCATTACAGTACTGTTTTGATGACTCGCATGTTTGCTATTTAATGTAGATACACTGGTACACTAATTGAAAATTTTAAGCGTCTACCGATTTTGATTACTTACAAACAAATAGAAAAGTAATTTTCCATCTATTACTACGCATATTTATTTATACTGCACGTGCACGTTTATTTTGCTTTTCTTTAGTAAGCCCATAATGATTTCGTTTGTGCTTTGATTAATAAGTACCCACCTTATATTTCATCCTATTGACGTTAAACGGGATAGATTTTCGAAATAAATAGTTGTACCTACCTACGGCATACTATTAAGAATTTAAGATAATAACTAAGATACTTCTTAAGTACAGTACCTGCTACATATAGGTACCCGCAGCTTTAGTAGCTTTTCAGTAGATTGAGTCAGACAAATGTAGTAAATGTGTCGACAGCCCCTAGATGAAAACGTTAGTAAATAAAGTTGTTAACAGAATCCCGTTTGTTGTTGCAGGTAACAGCTCCAAAGTTCCCAGTGGTTATCAAGATAGGTCACGCGCACAGCGGAGTGGCTAAAGTAAAAGTGGACACTCTGGCCGACTTCCAGGTACCTACAACTTTTTTGTCAGGCTGATTTTGGTTACATATTTGGCAATTTGGCCCAGCAGTGGATATTAAAATAGGCTTAAAAATGTTCAGTTTGGTTTTGATCTGTGCAGAAATTTATTTCAAATAATACAATGTGTATTTTCCTCATTTATACACCTGTTGCATATTTACATTATGTTAACAACTTTGTAATGCTTACTTGGAAGTCCATTAAATGAAAGAAGCATTATTAAACTTACTACCAAGTTGGGTTTATTGCATTTAACCAACATTTGGGTTAACAGCAAAAGTTTTCGTTTCGTTTATATACCTACGGTATAAGTATTTACTTGATAAAATAAATATCTATAAAGAAGAAATGTGATTAGATGTCAGTATTGATATAAGTCAAGAATAAAATGGAAAATAAGTTAATGAAGTACTATGTTTTAATTGGAATTTAGAAAAAGCAAAGAAATAATACAGTACATAGTGAAGGAAGAAGCTAGTTCAGATTTTTCACGTACCGTACGGATAATGCAAAAGGTTTTTGTTATTAGAAGCGCTTTTTGTTTACTGTTTAATACGTTATCACGTTTAATTCTCTTATGAAGTAGACCAAAACGGTAGATAAACCCTAAGACTGCGAATCCATTTGTTGATTTTATATACATTTCTGGTTTTGTGATGATACAATTTTGACCGATTGCAAAGCCGACCGAGCAAAACATATTTATGGCGAACGCACATTTATCCGAGCCGAACGCGTCGAATCGATCGAAGTTTTTAAGAATCCCCTTACCCTAGACGTTTCCATATAAACGTAGTCTACGTTTTATTTTTAAACGACATGTCACATTTCGGTAAAAAATTGTAATTTGAAAGAAATTGCAATTATCTAGGGTTATAATTGGTTTCCCAGAGTAAAATTATGGACTGGAAAGAAAATATACGGGTGTGTAAGTTTTCCATACTGATGGTGAAATATGATAAATTACACTATACCTACTCTCTTTTATGTTCATAATTTTACTGTTAGAGATAGTGAGATACTGTACTAGATAATTGCAATTTCTTTAAAACTACATAATTTTGCCCATATCCGACATGTCTTTTCAAAATAAAACGTAGAATACGTTTGTGTGGAAAAGTCCAATTCTATCTAGGGTAAGGGGACTCTTAAGGCCTCGCATATCTATCCGCACCGAAAGAAACGACCGCGTCGAAAGAAAGGCGTGCGCCGAAAATTTTTTTTTCCATTTCCTTTACACCTGTCGCACTGTAATTACATGTGAATTGTGATGAATCTTGACGAGATTTTTATTGTCAGTACTTTATTAATCAATTGTGTTGGAATCACTCATTTTTGTAACATTTAAAATAAATCTGTTGATTTATATTATTTTACTTGCAAAAATCAATCTTCATTTTTGTACTATAATAGCTGGTAATACTTTTAGTGCTGGCAACCCCCACTTATGTCATCTCTCTTCCCTGTTGCATTGTAATAGGAATCAGACATGTATTACTTCCAAGTCTTCCAAGTAAAAGTTAAAACAATAGAATTTGATACTTCACCAGTTAAATAGTATTTTAATTTAGCCCAAACCGCACAGATATTCCAAAAAAATCGAAGTAGTTACTCGATCGCATAACTCTCGTTGCTTTTACGCACACCCTTGTCAGTGTCGAAATGCAGGCGATTCGATCGAATCACCCCCGCCGAATCTGATGACGTCATCCGAATTCGTCTAGGATTTCTGTGTTTCTTCCAGATTCGGACGATTCGACGCGGTCAGGTGTGCGAGGTTTCATAGAGTTTCATATAAAACATCAAAAATTCGTTTTGTTTAGCTCGTTCGACGTGTTCGGCTCGGATAATGTGCGTTCACCTTTAATCAGCATCTTAAATTCAGCATTGCGTACTCCCGGCCAATGGCTATGCTTATCAAGCAGATGTATAAACCGGGAACGCACCTTTTCAACAATTTTCACAATACTATGAATTGGATTCTTACTTAACTGCCATGCTGATCTGGAAGCAAGGCAAAATCTTCAAATTTACAAGCGTGTTCTCATCTCATCGATCGTAAAAATTGATCGAAGGAATGTTCGAAAAATCTGAGGAATCATACCAGTAGGTAGGATGCGGCGCTGGATCTTATAGCTCTAGGATTTTTAGGCCCGCAAAATATGAAGAAGTAATTAGTATGTATATTACCTAAGTACGTATAAATTCACGCAAAAAATCTTTAACTTAATTGTAGAAAAATAATCGAATTTACTAGTCAAAAGTAAAGAAAATTTTACCCTGTTTATTCCAGGTGAACATAACAGAAAACTTTATACAAGCAATGCCTTGTACCTATCAACCGTATGATTAATAGCTCCTCATCAAGGTCACTGTTACTAGTTTACTGTTTTTTGGTTTATTTCAGAGCGAGTGATCTTTCGCTGTTTTTGTTTACGTGACAGTGACAAGTTGCCAATAAATACTGTTTACAAGCACACTTAAGGTTGTTTCCAAATCTGGAATTAATTCCGCAACTTGTCTTTTTCATTGTAATAACTTAACATTAATAAATACATTGACTGCCGACTCAGGACATCGCAGGAGTAGTGTCCATGTTGGGAACCTACAGCACCGTGGAGCCATACATTGACGCGAAATACGACATCCATATACAAAAGATTGGCACCAACTACAAAGCTTTCATGTAAGTATCTAAAGCTTATAATGCCACACTATCTTACAAGGTCAGGTATTAATATCATCAGCTATAAGGTATAGGAGTCAAGTTATAGATTGATAGTTTTTTACCGATTTCTTAAAAGGAGGAGGTTTTTAACTGACTTCAAAAAGGAGGAGTTTTCTCAATTCGATTGCATATATTTTTTTAAGGTGTGTTCGCGGAAAAATTCGTCGTTTATGAACCGATTTTGATGATTCTTTTTTTTTATAAAATATCCCAAGGGTATTATCAGTATAGCAATTTTATCAAAATCGGTTGTGTTAGTTGTGTAGTTTGGGGGTAAAGTCGGTTTTTAGTCTTGATTTTATTTTAGCTATAAATTTAATTATTTTATATTATTTTTTTATGTAGTATAGTTTATTGACTTACCTATATATTACTGTTATAATTATTGTAATAAGTTTTGGTTAAATAAAGTTCAAGTAGTTGTTCCATTAGAAGTGGAATAGTAATTTATGAATGAGTTATAAAACTTATAAATATCGTCTAGATACTTCTTATTGTGCTAAGAAAATAAAGTTACTACTTCTTTTCTAAACATATTCTTAAATGTGAATATGTTTAGTTGAATATGTGCGACTGTAATATAAATAAAAAATTATAGTAAATTCCAGAATTTTAATAATAAATGATAAAAGAAGAAGAATAAATATATAAAGAGGATTAATTTTGCTCCTAACATAAAAATGCTGGTCTTCGACGCCTGAAAGAGTGATCAATGCTCATTTGCTTTCCCATCACATTATAATTAACAAGCGACAGGCGTTCGCGGGCGGGGCGCTAACGACTCAGATTACAATTGCAAATGACTAATTTGAAACAATTACAGGCGCAAGTCCATATCGGGAAATTGGAAGACCAATCAGGGCTCGGCCATGTTGGAAGCTATTGGCATGAACGACAGATATAAGATGTGGATAGATGAGGTATGTATCCCTTTATTTTTTTTTGTCCGTTTTTACAACTTACTATATTGACGACCTCCGTGGCGTAGTGGTCACCATGCTAGTCCGCCACCCAGAGGTCCCGGGTTCGATCCCCGGTCAGGGCAAGTTGGAAAATGGCCTTTTTCAAATTGTCCTGGGTCTTGGATGTTTATCTATATATGTATTTGCTATAAAATATGATATCGTTGAGTTAGTATCCCATAACACAAGTCTCGAACTTACTTTGGGGTAAGCTCAATATTTATATTTATCCATCCATATGCAACAGTATTATATTTTACTGTGAACTTTTTTTAAGGTCCAATTTTATAAATAAAAACTAAAAAATGATATGAATGTTGATTCGTTGGCTCAGCGATCCGAATTTACTCTGGGTCTTTTTTATTATTTTGTGCAGCAATCAACAAGCTTATTTATAATATCAAAATAAATACACGTAATAATATTCTGGAGCCACGATCTTGAATATAAGTAAAAGTTCAAATAAAATTACCTTTACAAAATCTTCCTTCGCACCTGCACGATTTTTAAAAGATGGGGCATAAATTATATTTTGATTAAATATACTTACTCATACAATAAAAAAAATACCATTCTTAAATATATAGGTACTTTAAATCTATCTAATATATCCCAGTAAAAATTCATTTAAAAATATTTCAGGTCAGTGAAATCTTCGGAGGACTAGAAGTGTGCGCGCTAGAGCTGGTGGTGGGCAAGGACGGGCGGGAACACATCATCGAGCTGAACGACTCCGCCACCTCGTTCATGGGGGACTCGCAGGAGGAGGACCGCCGCCACCTCGCCGAGCTGGTGCTGCAGCGCATGCAGGTTGGTTAGATACGTCAATAGTACGAAAATAACACTAATAGTACGAGTATATCTAGAAAGCTCTTCGATCCTTTTTAAGGTAAGTTGTGCTGATAGACCCTGCTATTATCACACCGAGCTTTAGGTATACAACGTGTAAGGGACATACCCGTAATAAATTGGACCACGGGCTACTACTAGATCACTATAGTATAATTGAATTAAAATAACAAAAATCCAAAAAAAAACGGCCCTCCCTTACAAATTGCCCGAACGCTGTACACTTTTGTATCGAAATACCGACTCGTCTTGTGTTTTGGCTGTTATTTTAATTTTTTTATACTATAGAGGTCTAGTTTAGCCCATGGTTTAATTTATTACGGGTATGCTCCTTCCACGTTGTATTTCAAACGCTGAGATGCTTGTAAAAATCTGATATCAGAATTGACCAGTTACACACACGAAAACAACAATAACAACATTCTATACCCAACAATAAGAAAAATCAATGATCATCTAGTAAATAATTAGCATTTCGCATAGTATAAAAGAAACAAAGATTACTGTAACAATCGTCTCATTCCAGTCCGTGTGCCGGCCGGGTATCACGAAGACGACGTCCAGATCGTCAGTGTCCGGCAGTTCAGCAGCCACGTCTCCCGAAGAGCGGGCCATGCCGCTGCCGGGCTCGGGGCCGCCGAGCGTGCCGCCGCCCGCGCCGCTCGCGTCCGCCGCCAGCATCGACCGCCCGCTGCCGCCCATCCCGGCTGAACCGTCGCAGCCTCCGCCACCTCCGCTCACAAGGCGAGATTCACAAGGTACTACTTTTTTATAAAGTACTAGCCTTTATTCGCAGCGTTGCCCATCCCATTGGCAGTTCGTTAATAAGAAATCTCCTAACATAAAAAAATATCCTGTGTTAATCCAGGTAATAAGCTTAGTATACCTATGCCAAGTTTCATTTCAGTCCGTTAAGCGATTTTTTCGTAATTTTGTAACAAAAATATCGTAGTTTGTTACCAGACTGCAAGTTTAAAATATCTTGTGAATAAACTAACAAAAATTTTTGGAGCAAGTTTTAATGATTCTGATAAAGTCTGAGTTCCAATACAAAAAAGTGCTATCTGCTGATGAAACATAAAGATGATCAATGGCGTCAATATTTTTTCTGATTATTCAGCCTCGCAGTCATCCACGGTATCGTCGGCATCAGCGGCGCCCAGCACCGCCAGCGGCGCCGCCCCCAACCCCGCCGGGCCGGCCTCGAGCTCCGCGTCCGGCCGCGGAGGCTTCGCCCGCCAGGGCTCCCTTAGCGCCACGCTCACCGAAGACGCAGAGGACACCATGAAGAACCTCCGGAAAACTTTCGCGGGCATATTCGGTGATATGTAAACGAAGCGAAATAGTTCTTGTTCGGACAATAGACGATGAACGAATACGTCTAATTTAAAAGGCATTCTGAGATACACGTTCCGAGACTCCCGAGCGCGTCTCTTGTCCGTAGCAATAACAACATTCAATTATTTGTTTGAACTATTGAAATTTTAATTTTAAAAAATACCAAGTACATACTATTCAAACGAGTAGCAATATACGATTCAGATTTTGCTCACGGTAGAGCATTTTGTAAAAACAATACTCAGTTTCATATCGAGCCGCACCAGTTTTGAAGGGACCACCCCTTGAACCGAGTGTACGAACAAAACGTGACCGCTAATTAAACAGAAACGTAAGCATAGTTTTAATGTAAATTAACTTTAGATTTTTTACAATAAGTTTATTATAAATATGAAAATACGAATCAACTGAGCTGCATTGTGATCGAACCTGTTCGGTACCGGCGCGAGCGTCGCGTCCGCGTCGTGCATTGTAGTGTTTCTCTCTCACTGTCGACTCCCTTCTACACTCGCTGCACTTGTCTCTGGTCACTGACATCAACTTCCATGTTTCACAGATGTAACTTATGTTTTTTTAGTATTAAATTAAGGACAAATAATACGTTGTGGCAATAAGTAGAATGAACATTTAAGGTCTATCGTTACAATTTTTTCAACTTTTGTAAGAAGCGTGTTACTAATTCATAAACTCTAGAATAAATGATCCGAATGAAGTCATTTATCGTTATTTTTATCCTCAAACAAAGATTTATTTTTAAAATCTTAATTTTATTATTTTTAATCGAAATTATTGGCAATGTGCGATATGAGCAATGCTATATGAGACAATATTGTTAACTGCAAGAATTGATCCACATTTTATACCTTATTATTACTAGTTGTATCTGATAGTATATAAGAATGTCTTGTTATGCGTATGTGACCATACGGGTGTTTTCATTTCCGTTTAAACTCATCGCTAAGTCGATGTTTTCACTTGGTTTGCACTGCAGCATTAGCTGATGCATAATGTAAATCGTTTCTACTTGCTCGATATCATTTGATGTTAATGTTATATACTTTTAGTCTTGATCATCGTGCTATGCATATTTATTGTAATATAGGTAACATAGATTTTGGAAAGGTGAAAATTTTATGTCAACGAAGTCTGACGCATCGTCATATCAAAAAATCAATGTTATCCATTTCGTCAAGTGCATTGTGCTTTCATATCTGTTTAGCGAATAGCTTATATGTAATAGCTTTTGAATTCTTTAGCTAATGCAAGTCAGAGTAGATGATTACGTAAATGTCTAGTGAAAGATTAGGTGTACCTATTATATACGTCGTATTGCGTTTCCCAGGGATATTATATCAATTTCTACAAATAGTTGTACCTAATATTTTCAAATTTTGATACATCATTATTATATTCTCTAAACCAAACCCATTGTTATTGTAAATTTTACAACGAAAATAGGGATACGTAAATATAAGCCGATAACTTATGTAAATTCAGAGAATCCATTTATGCGTTGCGTTTCCAGACTATGGTTTTTCCTAATTGTTACCATTCTCCGAAACGACGTCGGTGGTTGCATGGTTAGTAGTCTAGACATAACTTACGGTACTGGGGCCTTGGCAACGTGTCATACCTCTATACGAAATATGGTATGCTTAGATTAAATACTTATATTGCACTCGTAGCTAGATTTTGACACAAAACCCTTTAGCATAACAGCGACTGTGTACGCGTAACTAATAACTATACGTAAGTGTCTATAAAATGCGCAATTAGATAAATATATGATTGATTTATTTTCAACATTACTAAGTACACTTTGTTTTTTATACATAGCAAATGAATTAGTTATTGTAAGTTAACCATAAAATTAGGGAAACTTTCGTTAATTTGTTTTATATTAAAGATTTATTATTCGTTCGTTAACTAATAAGATAATAATGTACACTAAAGTTAATTATAAAGCTGTTGTTGTTGTTGCTAAACAAGTTATACAATGTACTCATATGAAATGATGATTAGTATTTCTAAAAGGCAAGTCACGATAAAAATAGTTTGATGCAAGTGAAGTGAAGGAAATTCACTGGCCTGAGATCAGTGCTATGTCAGTACTTTATCGAGATTTGATCTTTTATAAGAGAGACATGGTCGGTCAAAGCGATCATTCAATTTCCCGATACTCATTCTCGTCACCGAATCAGTGTCATAGAAGCTAGAGAAAAAATATTTCAATATCTATCTCAATAAAAACAGGCAATCAACTGTCTAATTATCCACAACATTTGTACTTGACGACCATGTCTTCCAATGGAATATGTTAATGGAATTTGAATTCATGTTAATCTATATAATATATAATAATAAATACCTCTTTTGGTAAGTCAGTAATACTGACCTTCGTTGTTTTATTTTTTTTCCCGTTTCTAAGATATTAACTTTCAAAGTCTTTAAAGCTGCTCACGCACTGCTATTTACCAACATCAAATTAAAAACATTTCAAAATTTTCATAAATTATATTGTCTCTAAAATGTAACAGATTTAATCAGAAATTATTATTAAAATTATGAAATCGATTAAAATCTAACATATTATAAAATTCTGATATTCTATCGATAAAGTTCTAAATAAGCTTTGACATTTTGTTCTAAACCAGTAGAAACAAATTGATTAACTGTGTTAACCTTCAAGAGTAACCCTGGGGGTCCATGCCAGTGTTGAGGCTGTAGTTTCGGTACATGCCAGCGGCAGCAAGCCTGTTAGTAAACGTCTGCCCCGCTGGGAAGAATACTGACGTTACCGAGTGGATACCTGCAATTACACTAGATATCAACTAATAAGTAATTAATATGTACCCAAGTCCTACCTTTTTCGCATAATTTTCCACCTGAACAAACATATGTTAGCCTGGTGTGTATAATAATAAGCATTTGAACATTTTCTATTATGAAAGTTCAATACGAGTAGATACATATTTGAATTTTAATAACATCGCGGTACAGTAATATATAGTATAGATGTAGTTTACATCTATACTATATATTATCTTTACAGTATCATTGTGTAATTTTATATTGTACTGTTCCACTTCTGCCCCAAACGCATAATAAGTAAACATTCCTCTCAATTACTGGCCGGTTGACTGGAAGAGATCCCTATAAGGGATAAGTCCGCCGTTGTATGTTTACTATTCTGATTTGTAACTGTGTTCTTTCTTATGTACAATAAAGCTTTATAAACAAACAAACAGTCATATACGTTCTACGATAACAAAATTAAAGATACTGGCGGTTGGTCATTGGCTACCATCATTGCACGTGTAGCATTACAATAGCAGACTAGGCGGTCGCAGGCTCACTTTACATGGAACGAGGTTGTCCTGTTTACTTCTTCTTCTTCTCGTGTCGAAAGCTAAAATAAAATTAATTCAATTTTTTTCCCCTCCAGATGGTTGCCACTTTCACAGTGTTGTCTGAGGCGTCATATGGTCACGCTTAGTACAACTGGTAGAGATCGATGGGCACGTAAGGAGGTTTGTCATGGTCTGAGGTAACCTAAGTAACTTTTGTTTACCTAAACATATAATACACCTACTTACTAATCGAGTCTACGGTTCAAAGACCACGTTGATCGAAATGTAATGTGATGTGATAAGATTTTCTGCAGATTTTACAAATTAATTCGGGCAAAAATTATGACAACTATAACTGTTAATACTTTCGCGTTCAAAACATTCATTGCATAAATAAAATAAAATCATTAATACTTAGTCAACCTAATAAAACTTCAGAAATAAAGAGTCTTCGTATAGATATGTTTGCCTTACAGCAACATATCCCAAAGACAACAGTACTTTGATCCCGGGATATCTTTAAATTGCCTATCAGACTTCTTTGTTTTTTGTATGTCTTAGTAGCTAACACTGGTGTCAAATTTTTTACGCTACATAAAGGCATCTGACGTAGCTTGAAGACTATCATACAATAATGTCGGGACCAATGGCTTATACGTGCCTTCCGTAGCTCGAGAAGTTTTTATGCTAACTGTGGTCACCCATCTAGGTGCGGACCACGCTCGGTGCCGATTTACTTGCGAAAGCGCTAGTAATGCGCACTACCGCCGGGCTACCGAGCTCCTCCTATCAGACAAGAAAAACAATTCACGACCAAAGTTTGACGGACTCCACTGGGCCAGAGTTCTATCCCATAAACTCAAATATATAGGTATAAATCTGATACTCAATTTCCCACGAGTTTTTGAATAGCTGCGGATGGCTCTATACTAGTATATAATGAATCCAGGTACCTAGTAGTAAATCCAGGTCCAGGTAAGGAACCTAGGTTTCGTATGCTAGAGGAACACAGCGAAGGATTTTTTTTAATATACTAAATAATTTGTCTAGAGGCTCGTAGGAAAATGTCGTAAAAACAAAAATGAAAGTAAAACATTTCAGTTAAGCAATACTTTATTTTAAACTTTATTATTTAATAATGACTACAAGTATTTATTAAAAAAAAACCGCGACTGCCAAAAAACTTAATAAATGAATTGAAAAGATACAACGGCAGTATACCTAGGATGCAACCGGGTTATATGTTGTTCATTAGCATATCTTAAATTACATTCAAACATAAACGTTATACATATGTACATAACTCTTTAAAAAGTTTTAATTTGAAAAAGTTAAGACTATTTAAAGCATACCTATGTCATCATAAATTCCTACAATTAAGATACCATTAAGACGAATCTATCGACACTTGGCTGCAGAGCGTGCAATAGAAATATACATAAGTTCCATACTCTACACTCAAAAAACAAACCCCTCCTTCTGGCACAGTCGCGTAAAAATTCTTAATCAATTAGTAGCTATTATTAAATAACGATTGTACGGCAATTAATCTATAATTATATTAAGAGCTGTAAGTAGCGTATTTGTCATCATCTTTCTGTTTTCTTTCCGTGTTTATAATCAAGAACACTATTCATCGGTAGCGAATTTCAAAAAAAATTAATCAAATAAAAATTTGTAAAATAAACTTAGTAACGTAAATTAAATCTTATCAATACTGCATTGGATCCATTTTAGTGTTGAGAGAGTAGTTTCTATACATGCCCGCTTCTGCCAATGATTCCGTGAATTTTTGGCTCTTCGGAAAATACGAGGTTGGAACGGAGTGTGGCCCTAAAATGTTCCATACAACTTTGCTTCAGTATAATGCTTCACTTATGTAAAATAAAAGTTTTAAGAAATACTTTTTAAGCTCTTCGGAAAATACGAGGTTGGAACGGAGTGCAGCCCTTAAATGCTCCCATATACAAATATGCTTTAGTACAATGAAGATCACTTATTTTAAAATATTGAATATTTTCTTAAGAAATTTTTAAAGGTTTTGATAAGAATGAATTTTATGAGATACAAAAGCTTATTTTAGGCTACCTAATAATCTCGTGAATAGACATTTTACCACGTTTACGATTTTTTTGAATTTTCACTATTATAATCTCCAGCTGCGCTGTGTTGAATTTTTTTCTTAAATTTAGAATCAAATGTAATAAAATTGTAACGTCGCAATATGTCTGGACTAGGTTGACTTTTACTTAAATATAGAAATAATTAATCTAAAAAATAATAAAAATAAAATATCGCTCACCCGGTGGGTACCACCCGTAAACACTGGCAGATGTTCTGTAAAACGGATGCTGCTTACTCACTTGACAGCCGTAGCCGTTGAACCAATCTATCGACAAATTACGAGATCATGTATAAATTAACAATTACGATGAATGAATAAACTTGCAAATCATTCATATTTTTTCTATTGCTTTAAAACCGACGACATCATCGTCATCAGCTGATCAGCAACAGAAAGTCTACTGCTAAACACAGGCCAATCTATATTCTTAATTGTAGAAAAATCTTCTGTATATACCAAGATACTAGTATTATTTACTAATTATTAATTTTGCTGTTTGTCCATTAATAAAAAAATGAAGGCAGGTATATAGTTAAGGCGTTGTAGATTCACAGCTGATTATTGTTTTTTTATACAGGCTTTTCTACAGAGACACACACTATCAAAAACACGATTAAGCATTTTTGGCTTGATAGAAAAAATTACCAAACATACCTCTTAATTTACTTCTAAGAAAATATAAGTATAAAATATAAGTACCTATATGTACCTATATATATATATATTTATATATATATATATATATATATATAATACAGCGTAAGACGCGAGCGAACAAAGGCCGGCATCCGTGATGATTATGTAAAGTTTTTGAAAAATAAATTGAGTAGTTTAATTACAGCAATTTTTCAAAAACATAAGATTATGAGCTGTGAACCTACAGTACCTGAACCCCAGATATGATACATTGTATAGCACAATACACAATTTTTGTCCTAATCTGCTTCATGGCTGGTCCACTAAAGATATAATCTTAATGGAGAATTTAGTGTGGCCTTTACCGCTCATGTTAAAAACACAGCCCGCATGAGTTTGCAAACTTAAGTTCAACGACATTTTTATGGCAAAAAAAAATGTACGCTTTTTGTATTTACTTTCAGTAATCGATCCATGAATTTGCACTTTATCAGTTTCCTTGATTGGAACTTAAAGCTGGTCTTAAATTATATATTTCTTATTAATCATACTTTATCTAATCTTGTGTATACCCGCGACTCGCGTAGAGAAAGTACCAGAACGTTTTATGCTTATTAAGTTTTGATTTAATAAGCATAAGACGTTCTGGTACTTTCTCTATAATCGAAAAACCAAACAAATATATTAAGAAAAGTCGAGTGAGGACGGTTTAGGCCCTTACGAAAGTCGAGTATTGAATTTTGATGAACTCTCGGCTCTATAAAGTAGAGCTAACTTAATTAAAAGTTCTCCAGACGTCATTTGTATGAAATGAACTAAAAAACTTTTTATACTATGCGGCAAGGGTACTTGAAACCAATTTATTATAAAGTACAAAGATATAATACTTGTATTCATAGACCTAGAATTTTTTTACTTGTAGTTACTAACTCACACACACTTTTTCGGTTTGAATTTTTGTTTTATATTAACTTATCTTTTTATTTTTTTTATTTTTGGAGTTCTACTAAGTAATTTTTTTATAGATATGGTAGAACGGAGCTTACTGGTACAAGTATTTTATTACTTAAAAGTAGGTTTTATCAACTGCTTTATATATAATGTAAACTCATTTACCTAAATAAATTATTTTATTTTTATAACTCAATTCCTTGACTATGACAATCAAATCTTGTATTCATCAAATAGTCAGTAAAATATATATGTACAAACGATGTTAAAAGCTCATTGATTAATATAAGAAAATAATTAAAGCAAACTTCAAATTGTTTTGAAATTTAATCTAGAATTATTTCATTTATAGGGGAAGAAGTAGCCCTGAAGCTCCTTAGCGCATTCTCATTTGTAAACTTTGTGGTTCTGTATTCGATCCACAGCCAGGGCAAGATGGAAGAACACCCTTTCCTGGATTTCTCCGAACACCAACAATTAATAAGACAAAACGAAGGTAAACTACCTACCTACTTCCTAAAAAAAAGGAAACATTCCTACTTTGTACTTACGAGGATGTTCAAATCTCTTGGGCAAGTTGCAGGTGACGAACATGTCAGAAGTCTTTAGTTCTGGTTTTTTAATCTCCTTTCGCAGACTAGCTTTATCCACGCATGTCGCCGAGCAAAAGCCCGGCTGCTTCGGCCCCTCTAATGCCTTGTTTTCGCTCATGATTAAACTACGTGGAAGCCAAAATATCAAACAATTCTGTAAAATATGAAAATATATTCTTCGTAAAGTAAAGATCAATGATCAATCAATTTGCGTTTGGATTTACATCAGGCGTCTCCTTGGCAACATGCATTTGTTTTTTATGTTTCCTAGAAACGGGAACAAACCTTTTTTGAAATACAATTTTTTAGGTCACATACCGTTTTATATTCTAAATCTTTATCGAATACGGAATAAATAACATGCACCTCAATATAATTATAGTTGGGTCGTACTTCCTTTTGGAACACCTGCCTAGAATGTTTGTTAAAAAAACTGTCCACGTCAAGTACCTAAAAGAAATTATTTTTACCTATCATCATCATCATATCAGCCACAGGAAGTCCACTGCTCGACATAGATAATATATACAAAATTTACTCTGATTTTATTTATTGTTATGACTACCTGATGTTGATGGATTTTCCAGTTTCATAGTTTACAGTACCATGCTGCATTAATTCAAAAAATATTTCTTAAGGCGGCCCTTCCCGGCCGCTCTGTTTTCAACGCGAGCACAGTTTGAAAAGCTTAGTGTTTCATCCAGGGCATTGCTAGAAAAAGAAGCTAACCAAAAAGAGAGAAATAGCGCCTAAGGGCATGGTTTGCATTGTATTAAATGATATTAGTATTATTATTAACTATCCATTGAACGAATATTAACTATTCATAGGGTGCGGAAATTTCATAAAACTTGTTCCAGGTGATACGTGTTTATTAGTAAGCCTTATAAGTATGTGAAATAAATATTTTGTATTCAAAATTTTCATGACATCTGCGAGGTTTGTATCAAAATATTTTCTTTACTTTTACAATTTATGAGTTCTTTATGAACGGTTGAAGTTCAGCTAAAATTTGTGCAAAAATGCAGATTTTTGGAGGCTAATACTGACTTTGTTTTTCTAAATTTCAATTTTTTATTTCGATAAAAACCTAGAAATAGCGCCCAAGATACCTGTAAGTTCAGATACAACGCCATAATCACGTACGAGCGATTGTATGAAAAGTAAGACGGGAAGACCGCTCGAAACATAAAACTACAAAAGCCAGCGACAAACAAGTAAGCTTAAGTCCGACACGTGTGACGTCACAGTCCATTTTCGCGCGAAAATTTAAACTGTTAGTTTGAAAGCACAATTTATGGCAAAAAATAGAATTTTATTTTTAATATACCTACTTGTGGTCTATTCTGCATGAAATTTTTGCATTTTCTCTATTTGGGTTTCGAGAAGGTTAGGGTAGAGTTTGATGCATGTTTGGTGCCTATCGAGTAAAGTTTTCACTAAGTTTAAAAGACTTTGTGTTGCATAGATATCAAACATAATTAAGTTCACAAAGTATGTAATTTTATCTATAAGAGATACGCCTAAATGTTATAAGATCGACGTTCACAGCATTAAATATGTACTAATATCTATAATTCTCGTAGAATCTTAAGTTTAATGCACACAATCCTAGATGTACTGATAACAATGGGTCAAACTTAATGCTAATGCATTATCTACCAATTTGCATTTAGCACAAGTTGAGAAACTGAAATAAAGTTCAAGTGTAGCTAACCAACTTGTAACATTGTCAATACAAGACCTATATAATACGTAATATTGATTTCTTATAATAAAATAAGACGTATCTATTAAATATATACTGATATACATATGTATAAATAATATACATAATAGAATACAAACAAATACTTACGTATTACAGCAAAAGATGTATTCACATTCCAAATAAATTTCTTCTCCTGCATTTTGAAAGTATTAGTGATCTCGCAATGCTATCAGGTAGAGCATTCCAGAGCGATACGGCCGGCAAAAGAATTACAAAAGAAACCAGTATGATGAGTAGGAATGTCAAGTTGCAGTGTGTTATAGAGGAGCGTAGATTTTTACGAGTATCGTGAGTTAAGCTAAGGAGCTGAGATTAGATATCATGTAACTGGGTGCCGAAGGATTTTATATAATACCAAGAAAATATATGTATCAGCATAGTCGATAATAGGGAAAATAAGAGATTGAGCTAGCTCAGTTTTATACGTGCTTATACTATTACCGCAAAGGAGTCAAAGTAGAAACATCAAGAAGTATCTGCCTAACTTATCTTTGTACTTAGTCATTTCTTATTGTGTTTTATTCGGAAAAAGGAATGAGGGTTAATGAATTTATTGTTGCGAACAACTTTTCCTACAGGTAAAAATCTACCCAGTGTAGAGAAAAAAAATACAAAAACACTGCTCATGTAACATATATTTTTATTTTTAGCCCCCCACAATAAAGTGAGGTGTTATAACTTTGACGCCAATTTCTGTCCGTCTGCGTGACTGTCGGTGGCATCATAACTCTCGAACAGATGGAGCGATTTCGATAACTTTTTTTTTACGTAAAAGCAAAATTCCTTGTGGTGGTTCTAAGCTACGTTTGATAAAAATCGATTTAGCCGTTCAAAAGTTATTGGTGGACTGAAAGTCGAGAGTTTTTAGGGTTCCGTATCCAAAGAGTAAAAACGGTGCTCGGACCGTCCATCTGTCTGTCACCAAGCTATATCTCATGAACCGTGATAGCTAAACTGTTAAAATTTTCATAGATGATGACGTTGCCTCTATAACAACAAATACTAAAAACTGAAAAAAATAGCAGGGCTCCCATACAACAAACGTGATTTTTATAGGTAATGGTACGAAACCCTTCGTGTGCGACTTCGACTAGCAATTGGCTGATTTCATTCAATTTTCCTGGCAAATAAACATAATAATTATAAGTAAACTGGAACTATAAGTAGGTACGGAATTCCATCATAAAAACCTATTAGAATTACCATAATTTTCTCATTGCTCATTTGATACTAGGATAGAACAAATATTTAAAATCTATTTCAGCTTCGTAGTTTCTCTGTGATCGGTAGCCTTTAACTCATTGGGCATGCATTCAGTTTCGAATGAATATATTAGCCGTTATCAGCTGTATCAGGACGCAACCGACAATAAACGAGTGGGAGACTATCGCAGCACCTACAACTGCCACCATCGTCGCCTACATTTCAATCATTCGTAATCCAACTTGGTCAACTTTAACAGGTTTAAAATTAACAGTAGTGTTTCCTTTTTATTAGATTTCTACCACATAGCTGTTGATATATTTTTTGATGTGTAGATTTGTCTGTGGATAAAGAATTGTCAAATATTTACTGTTGAGTAGACTTTACAAAACTTCTATCAAAATAATCAAGGTTATGTTTATTTAATACTTACTTATTTAAATGAAAGTTAATTTTTTTACAAAATATTAGACCTCAATATGAAAACTATAAGTGTGCAGAAACCGATAAATTTGAAAGTGATCAAATTAGAATTGGACTTCAGTGCTCTAGCTCCAGAACCAAAACCAGAACAGAAACGGAAGGAAATTAAAATACCTCAGCTCGGAAATGTTAAAAAACGTCTGCCTGTGCCTCCACCACCTCCAATAATAGAAAACTGTTCCCAGGTATTTAAATAAAATTTAAAAAAAAATATTATAAAATATCAAAGAAAACTATAAGCTAGGAACCATTAACGTGGTTTTTGAAGTGAAAACTTCTTTAGCGGCGTTGTACACTTTTTGTTATGGTTAAAAAATGTTAAACTCGCGTCAGGGCGACTGGGCGTCAGGACACGTGACCTGATCGAAAATTCGTAAGACAGCCGGCGCGGCGCGGCGTAGGAGAGGAAGTATCTCCCTCTCTTTCTACGGCGCGGCGAAAATGTATGCCTGCGCCTGCTGTTTCGTTCAGATGGCGCAGGGCGCTTGCGCGAATGTTCCTTTGTGTTTATGTTACAGCGTGCCACGCGCGTCCATGGAAATGCACAATGCACAACGTTAATGAATATTAAAAACTCCGGGAGTGCCGGCAGAAGTAAAAACTTATTCAAGTTTTTACTTCTGCCGGCACTCCCGGAGTGCAACCCGTCGTTTTTTTTTCATACTATGTTGATACTACTCGTACTTACATGGTTAATTTTAAATAATTTTCATCTTAGATAAGCTTCTTGATGTTTTTTTAGATCTTATTCATCAACATACAGGGTGACTTTTAAAACACCAGCATCATGTTTGAAACAAGTTCAGTCCATAATATTGGAATGCTTTCCATAAAAGCAATCATCGAAAAATGAAAAAATAAATGACTTTCCAAACGAATCAGCACTCAGCCAAATGGATTTTGTATGGGAAGACGAATTCTTTGATCGATTTTTAATATATATTTTATAGAAAATAGTTAAGTATCATGGACTGAACTTGCTTCTAAAATGTTGCTAGTGTTAAAAAATTAACTCTGTTTATTATTATCAACAATAAAAATATTGCTTTTTAACAAACTTTCTAAATTTGAATCCTTTTTCATATACAAATCTTCTAGAAAAAAGACGTAAAAGATCTAGTTGAAGCTCTTCTGAATGAGTTGTATGCAGATCAGAGGGCATGGAGCAGTAGCAGCGCCGTTGACTACAGCCACGGGTAGGTGCAAATCCTTTGTTTACGATAATTATAATTATGTTCTGTATACTTCAATTTACATATTCTTTTATAAGTTATAATTTAGAATATTTAGGTTTTTAAAAGTTTAGCTAATACATAGTATAGGACTACAAATAAAACATTTATAAAAGTAAACATAGTACATAGATAAAGATTATGTATGTTTCAGTTCAACTTCCGCTCCGTCTCTAGCCTCAACTTACTCCAACTATGGCGACCAGACAGATGCCATTGAACGAAGTTATTTGGAATCCCTTGGTAATATATACATTTTGTTTATACTTATGTACATTTGTCATACTAGGCTAAAATTGAATCATTTATCTTAACTTCCTTTAAATTGTGGTTGTTGATGTATTGATGAATTATCTATAATTATAATTTGTTATATATAAATAAATATGTAGAGACAAATTACACTGATTAAGCTAGCCCGAAAGTAAGTTCGAAAAATTGTGGTATGGGATGGCATACTTCTTAACGATACAATATATTATATAAAAAAACATATATAGATAAACTCCCAAGACCCAGGAAAATTTTAAAAAGGCTATTTTCCAACTTGCCCTGACCGGGGATCGAACCGGAACCTCTGGGTGGCGGACTAGCATGGTGACCACTACGCCACGGCGGTCGTCAAATATATACCTATTCCTATTAGTTAAACATTTATAAATAAAATCGATCAAGTGATTCGGATACTCAAGTTCTTAAAACATTTTTTACTAGAATTCAGCTGATAGGCGTGTTCTTCGTAAGTATAGGCATAAGTATTCTTTTATTTTGCATGTATTAACTAGCTTAAAAAGAACTTAGTATTCACTTTCTGAATGATTAATTCAAAAATGTAGATCCTACTTCTTGGAACGATTAAATCTGGCGAGTGTAACATAAAATAATGTAATCCATCAATGGCTTCAACAGTATTCAAATTATAGCACAAAGACCTACTTATTTTCTTTTTTTAAATCAAATGAAATAATTTATCTTCTCAAGCTTTTAGATACGCCTTCATTGTCTTGTGTTCCATAAATAATTACAGATATAGATGAACTCAGAGAACAAATAAATGAAGGTGAGTACAGATTACAACTGACAGGCGAGCGATTGGCGAAGAGCGTGCGAGTGCGCGATCGGCTGAGAAGACAGCAAAAAAGGATTTGTGGGGCTTTCACCGTGCTGCTGCGGCATATTAGTAAGTCATCACCATCATTTCAGCCGCATGACGTCCACTGCTTGGCATAGCCTACCTCAAGGATTTCCAAAATGACCTGTTGAAAGCGGCTTGCATCCAGCGCTTTCTAATGAACTTGATCAGGTCTTGTCAATACGTGTTCGTGCCAGGTTAAGGAGACATCTCGTATATGTATTATCAGTTGGTGGGCCTAAAATGTAAAACGGGAATCAAAAATAGTGGCAACAAATCCTAGGTATCAGCAATACCCTCGATCGAAGAGAAGCAGCTAGGGTATATGTGTTTTTCTTTGTTACCAGTTTGTCCCAGAAGCTTAGAATCAATATCAGTATTGCCGGAAGTCATGTTTAAAAAATATCAAAGGGTTTACAATTAATGCTTTGAGCCAATAATATACAGAGCGCTTTGTACCTTTCGAATTGAACTTGTCGATAAAATGATTGATGTGAACAATACGCTCGTGAAGTGACATTCATATTTATGATAATTTATTATAATTTGAGATCGTGGGTAGATAGAAAGATTGTTTTTCAGAGAGGACACAAAAATATAGTACCTGTAGATTATTTTTTATTTCCTTTCAATAAGACACTACCACAGACTAGATTTAAACATTCTTATAATTTATCAGTATCTACCTAATTAACTTACTTCTTTATCTTAAAATATTCATTCATAAATAATTTAAGTGTAAAGATATCAGAGAAAATTTCACTAAATCCATGCATATTGCGTAATATGGACATTGTAACAACTATGAGTAATAATAATAAAGTGACAAAGAAATACTCCACCGACAAGAACCTACTTAAATTTATTAATAATGATCACAAATACCATATCGGATACAGCTCCATTCATAGAGATGTTTAAAATAGCTTTACGCACATCAAAGACTACCAGTAAAAGGGTGCTATTCCTGTCTATCTGTACCCGACACTGACGTACACAGGCACCGAATCGATACGCTACACACACAGCGATTCTTGCAAGCTCCACCGCGCATGATCGCGAACATCTACCACGAGACCCTCTAACGGCTTTCCATCGTGATAAGCAGCAATATTTTTTATTCGTGTCGCCACTTCGGCGCTGCGGTCCTAGCCCCGGTGTGCTACACTGGTAAAGGGCATACGGCCCCACCATTTCCTTTCGCGACTTTCCCAGTAAACATCGCATCAGCTGGTCGACTACGCAGTCTCAAATGCTATCGAGATATGGCATATAATTATTCACATTTCCGCACTGTTTTCTTGATGCCTTTGAGTGTTCAGTCCTTTTCACACGTTTTGATTAGAGTGGTTTCGTAGCAAAACATGTTACGCCCGAGGTTAGCCGCAGTGGCACTGCAGCGAGTTAGATTGTTAGGTCGTTAACATAGTGTCTAGTGCAGTTTTAAAGGTATGCGTTTATTGTCTAATGTATACGGCGTGCAGGACCGATGAGTGCAATCTTGAACTCCCTCAGGAACCTAGCAGCGTCGTCGAGGGCCAACTCAGGTGTGCTGTTTTTTATAAGTATATCATGAAAATAGTCTAATGATACCCTTCAAGTATATAAGTGATTTCTAATTCCCCTTCGAGCTCGCCTATACTACTTCTAGTCGCTATAGTTTATATACTTATGTACAGAAGCACATTGAATTATATTCTTGATTAATGATCTCTGAAATTGGCGCTAAATTGTTATGTAAATTTTGAATACCAATGCCGATTGGTATTCAAAATTAACATAACAATTTAGCGCCAATTTCAGAGATCATTAATCAAGGATATAATTCAATGTGCTTCTTATTGTGAGTGTTATTTATAAATATGATATCCCAAGAGAAGCTCTTTACAAAAAATCTATTTTGTTTTATTTTTATGTTATGACAGCAAATTGTTATTAGTCTCTGTTAACTTGACTAAACACCTGGTACTTAGCTAATAGAACCAAGGAGCATATATACCCACAAATAGATTGGTTTGTGAGTGAAATATTTTAAATAAGAATAAATAAACAAATTAAAAAATCACATTTTAATAATTAAACTCTTTGTTGGCTGCTGACAAGTTACATTTCCATTTTTTTTAAATATAGCACACTTTTACTATCGTGAACTTTAAAGTCTACAAAGAAGGTTTACAAGAAAAATTAACCGAAATCCCTATAAAATAAAATAATGAGTGTAGGTGTACTCGAATCGCTGTAAAGCACGTAGTTACTGCGAAATTGCGTGCTCTTCAGCTTGTAGGCGTAGAGTTATTATTACGATATCTCGTTTCATATTATGGTTTAACAATCCTCAACTAATTCATATCTTCACGCACCCAATCGAATAAACAAAACTAGTTTTTTTTGCGTAACCTCCGCATAAATAAACAATTTTGTGTATGGACTCGTGGGAATATTACAATTTCGCAAGCTGTACCTACGTGTGCAAAGACTATATAGCTTGCTTGTTTATTTATCTATTCTTTAAATAAATATATTAAACTATGTAGCTTGTTCGTAAGCACGTATTGTAGCTTGTTTGTAGTCTCGTACGTAGCATGTTTCTAAGCTAAGCGAGCATCTTCGCAGCAATTTTAAAGATTCGTGCATGTTCTTCGGTTCGTAGCTTGCGTTGCGTACTTATATCTAACATAAACTACGAAGTATTATATCATTCTCGTAGACCATATAGCCACAGAATAAGTAGTAGTACTCACGTACAGAAGTCTTACTCAGAAAAGAAATTCAAGAAATATGTACTTAATGTGGTCAGCGCTATGGGTTAATTTAGCTCGCGTCAGAACTCCTCACCATGTCGTTTAGATACTTAGACATCCATTGCAAGACAATTTCATTCTTATTGTTTTGGAAACACGATTCATGTAACTAAATTTTCCCCTTCGAAGTGGTCGCCGCGCGCAAATGTAGGTATATTTTCGATACCTAAACGGGGAAATTACACAGGCCTGATATAGCGAACGTGTTGGCAAGCCCAACGCCTTGCATGCTCGCTGACCAAAAAGTCCAAAGTTAAAATCAAAAATAGTTTATTTAACTTTGGATATTTGTATCAATTCATAATTGTCAATTTTTCTTTCGATTTAATAATAGTTGTTGACATCTAAGCGCAAGTACAGAAGTAGCAACAAATTGTACTGCAGCATTTTCTGTTACAATGTTACTACTAATATTATAAACGAGAAAGTTTGTATGTATGAATGGATGTTTGTTACTCTTTCACGCAAAAACGGCTGTACGGATTGGAATGAAACTTGGCATGTAGATAGCTTGCTACTTGGATTAACACGTAGGATACTTTTTATCCCAAGAAAATGTGAAGCTCCCGCGGAATTGTCAAAAATATTTCACGCGGGCAACGCCGCGGGCATCGGCTAGTTATAGATACTCATAATAAAATAAGATATATTATGAGGTCTGAGAATACATGTCTATGTCATCATAATTATTAATCAAGAATTGTGTCAAATTTGAAATTAATGTCAATTTGTAAATTTAGTACTTATACATGTACCGAATGTACTCAAATACAAACCTTTAAGATGTACCCGTGCTACGCTCAATCCAGACTTTTTGTTTCCAAGGTAATCATCGTTTCCGTAATAAGCCTTCTCACAAAGTCCTATTATACTTCTAGACTTGAAAATAGCATGTCTTTAAGCTTTAGGTCTTTGTAAAAGCATTGGGTGTTCGTGGGCCTCGTAGCTTTTCTTTCTTATATAGGTGCGTAGCGGTTTGTCAAGTTGTAGTGTAGCTGGAATACTCATAGGCTACGATTGATTGTAGCGTTTGTCTCGTAGGCACATAGCAAACATGTTAGTCAGCGCGTATTGTGTTCGTTTGAAAGTCCGTACGAGTACCGTGTAATATGGTCGTAGGTTTGTAAATACCATTTTGTAGGCTAACAGGAATCGTGCTCTTTATATGGCCTTTGAGAATCATTGTATTCGTGGGCCTCGCAATGACCACGTAGCGTTTCTGTAGGCTGGTAGTAGCATGCAAGTTCCTGTGAGTCCCTGGCCCCTATTGGCTTAGAGTAGTATGTTTTTGTAGACATAAGCGAGCATGTGAAGCCATGTTGAGTTCAATTCAAAATTCACATCGGTTTTATAGAAAATCATCCTACTTAACATTGAAGTCATTTTTATTACATTCATACATTTGCAAAAAAAAAATTCTAATTTTCTTCTTGCTTTTAGGAAGACTTTTAAAATATGCAACCTTTTACTATACACATACTTCTCTAGACATTTTTTAACTTATTACAATTAAAATTGATGCATGATATGACAGCTGGAGAGACTGGCGCGCGGTTCGGAGTGGGCCCGAGCGGCGGGGGCGAAGGCCCCGGCGAGGGCGGCTACGCGGAGTGGCTACATGCCATGCGACTGGTGGCGCGGTTACCTGCCGGAGTCCCACAACACTTCCGGAAGAAGGTAACTAATAAGTACTACATTTAATACCGATATAAAGTAAAGAAAAGTCTAGGTAGTTTCGAACAACAATTTCGAAGAGCAGAAAAAGTACTAAATCTTGATAACCAAATCGAACATATATAAGAAACAGCCATAAATTAATAAAAACAAGGAACACTAGCTCGTTCACTAGGTACCGCCCGGCGGTACCTGGACGATTTGCGTCCTTAGTAGACCCTTCTGGCACCGTAGCTTCGGCCCTTCCGGCAAAACATGGGTGTTGCATCACCCCAAAATTTGCCATAATCCCTAGCGTGCCCAAAGCCGAGGTTTCCCCTTGGGAGCCCTTTGCGCTGCTGCTAGTAGTATATAAATATAGGAAGCCGGGCCTTTGGCCCGCTCCTCAAACCTTGTCCGGGTGAAGTAGGAAATGCCTTCCGAGGCAACCTATGTCCGTCAATACAAAAAAAAAGGCCGACAAGTTTTCTATCGATTTAGATAATAACAGCCGTAAATTCCTCGAAACATAAATAAAAGCAAAATTGTTGCAATCTGAAGTGAGACGTAAATGGCCTTCCAAACTGCTAGCGAAATTATTAGAAAATACATGTTCCTTAGCAACTCAGTAAGTATACTTAGAATATATGTGCCTATCAAATAATATTTACGTAATTTAGTAATACTGATGCTGCTGAATGTGATTTTATAATTTGATGTTGATTCTATTTTGTTGAATTAATTGGGTATTTTGCTGGGTCAAAAATAAATTATTTGGTACTTCACAAAATAATATCACTTGTCATCAATCATATCCATTTTCAAAGCGATTTTAGATTTATTATTGCAGAAAAACTGATAATAAGAGCGCTATTTAACTCTAAGAAACTTTGACGACATTAGCCTGTATTCCTTACAAATCCCATAGTTTTTTTGACGTTTAGAAAAAAGTATTTGAGTTGTTGGAAAGTAGCGAATTCTGTGTAAATAGTTGATTCAGAAGTAAAAAGTTATACATATGCATATATTGTATAATACTTACTCGTAAATATACGAGAAAATACTTATACCTTTGTTGAAAAGAGTTTCCAGTCCCTTTTAGTAGCATCAAAGCCATAAAATTGTTTCCTGTATATTTAGATGAAATGCGAAAAGTAAAGCTGCTTTCCGATAGGAATAGAAGCGTACAAAGCAATCAAAGTTTGGTTTGACGTATTCAGTACGAAAGGTAAGAGTAAAGGAAATCTATATTTAGAATGTTACGCTAAGGACTGAATAAATAAAGATCTGAGAATTAATCCATTATCTCTTCCACACTGGTCTAGGAGGAAGGAAAAAACTTGTACCAGCTACTTCTCTTCCCGCGCAGATCATAAAAGCCAATTGAGGGAATGGGCGAGATTTGAATCTTTTTAACAGGCGATGCGGCTAGCAACCCATCACTTTTTTATACATTATTCCATCTCAATCACGTTAGCGTGCGGCCTTTGTGTGTCTGCCTTGACGGCCCTGAGCTTTGTCTACCCCGCCAGCAATAAAGACGTGAAATTTATCTGTATCTGAGAATTCATCAATTAAGCATTTGTTTATGTACGGACCGACTTTTAAAGTAGATCCGTACGTACTAAACATTTTAAGCAATACCTAGTACTATTTAAAAATTTGTATTGCAGAGTTGTATGTATTGTAGTTCATTTTCTTTCTGTTTGTTTGTTTCTCGGGTGTGCTAGTGGCCATCACTGATGTCAGATTTTTCAAGCTGCTTAAAAGCATCTTACATAGCTTGACTACTGCCATACAATGATGATCTTTATTTATCCTTATGGTTGACTATGAGAGAGTCCGCTAATTGTTAAGAATTGTATATTGTGGATCAATTAGGTTTTTATAAATAAATAAATGACAGCCGGGACCAACAACGGTTTTACGTGCCTTCCAAAGCACGAAGGTGTTCGGGAGAATTGTACGCCACTTGTTTTCAATTATGATCTCTGTTTATCCTTATGGTTGACTAGGAGAGAGTCCGCCAAATGTGAAGAGATGTATATTCTGAATCGATAAAAATTTTAAAAATAAATAATGACTGCCGGGACCAATAACGGTTTTACGTGCCTTCCAAAGCACGGAGATGTTCGGGAGATTTAGTTATCCATACATGCGCGGACGACGCCAGGAGTCGCTTTACTTGCGAAAGCGTTAGTAATTCGCACTTCCACCGGACAACCGAGTTCCAAATTTTCTTTCTGAATGTAGCTTTAAGGTATATATATTTGGGTAAAGTTGGAAATCATTTCAGTTGCCTAATTACAGGCTTTTTTGCGATTGCAGTCACTGCGTTCCTTAGACTTGCAGACTGAGGGATGAGATACTAAGGGATGAACCTAATAGAAGGATTTTTTTTTTATATATTTTATTTACCAATATTCGTCGTTTTTTGTCCGTTCAGTTATGGCTTACCTTGGCGGAGCGCCACTTGACGGCGAGGGGCGTGGAGTGGTCGTCCGCAGAGCGCGCCTGCTTTCGCGGCACGGCACAGCCCGATGACACAGAACTGGGCGCACAGATTCTCAAAGTAAGGATCACTTCTTATTTTTTTTCTCTCTTATATCTAATGTAGATAGAAATTAAATCACAGTGACACGATATTTAACGTCTCATTAGTTTTCAAGGAACTCAGTCTTAAACTTTTTGACTTTCTCTACTTGGGCTTAGCTCGTACTGATTATTTCAGCAGTGGTTGATGCCACTGACAAACAATCAAATACTAGAACATTAAATTGGCAATAAGTAAATGTGATCTTTGTAAATAGACACTAATGTCGATAGCAGACAAATTTCTTAGTACCTTTGCAAACATTGTCAAACTTTAAAATAACACTAACCTAAAAATAAATATTTGTCTGCTACGCTTACTATATCAACTGATCAATTAACATTACAATGTACGTAGTTTACTTGTTTTAGATTTTTTCCTTCTGTTACACCTTTTTTCACACAGCCTAAACGAAAAAGAAAACATTTCGTCACTAACTTTCAAAGCAATATGTGCCGTCACTGAAATGAAAATAAATCATTCATTTTAAAGGATTTGCACCGGACCGGCTGCTCCCTTTTCTGTGGCACCGAAGGACGGGAAAACCAAGCCATGCTACGCAGAGTATTGCTAGCTTACGCGAGGTATAAATCTTTTTATTCTAAAAACACAATACTTTCAATTTTTACAATAGGTATTGTGACAGCTAACTTCAAAGTGAAAGTTAATTAAATTTCCTGTAAAATCCAAGATTATCTTGAGGCCAGATTAAAAGTTATTTCCCGGAAACCTGAAATTGATGTTAGAGCTTCAAAAAGAGATAATACTTTACCTTTGTTTATTCACCGTTGTTTCCAAAGGAAGATAGGTATATTTTATCTTTTTATAGGTGGAACAAAGACGTCGGATACTGTCAAGGATTCAATATGCTAGCAGCAATTATTTTAGAAGTTATGGAGAAATCAGAATCTGATTCCTTAAAGGTACCTATTATGAACTATATTTGAGATTATTTATTGGGTTGACATTATGACAAAACATGTTGCGGGTAAATACATAATTTAATTTAACTATTTCAGAAACTTGACATATTAATTTAGTGCATGATACCTACTGGTCATGCAAGACGATGCACCCGGATAGGTGGGCTAAAAAAATAAAAACAGATTGGGGGCCCTCGAAAGTGGTGGACCGACGATTTAAGAGCCACTAATAGAAGTTTGTGGAAAACTAAAGGGTAGGCCTTTGTCCAGCAATAGGATACTATAAAGGCTCATAAATAAGTAAAAATAAAAATTATACCTACATTAGTTAAGTTACGTCCGCCTCAGTTGTGGAATGAGGTCCACACATGCTTTGGTTATCCCGGGAAATTCTGAAGTCTCATACTACTAAAAAGACATCTATACAAAACCGTTTTTCTTTTTTCAAAATTAGCCAATACTATCCGGCTGCTGGGTTTTATTGTTAGCCTACTTAATCGTATAAAAATGTATAATCCTATTGTTTTATGACAGGTTATGATTTACCTAGTGGAAGCTGTGCTGCCGGAGTGCTATTTCGCCGATGATCTTCGAGGATTATCTGCAGACATGGCCGCGTTCAGAGACCTTTTGAGACTGCGTCTACCCCGGCTAGCTAACCACATGGATCATTTACAAAGAATATCAGACGGTAATCAAATACCTACCTTAAAACCAGTACACCAGTACAGTAACACCAGTTAGGCCTCAACTCTTGGGTATATCAGACTTATAACTGAGTACGTAAACCGTTAGAAGTTACATCATTAGCACAAACACATTTTTTTGCATGGATTTTGGCAATGAAATTTTACTCTTGGGCTAGCAACCTGTCTTCATCTTACCTGTTATTTTATTTTCCTACTGCCTCCGTAGTCCAGTGGTCAAGGAGTTATCCTTGTGACCCGGAGGTCATGGGTTCGATTCCCACTGGGAAGCATACTTTGTGAAAAGTTGTTTCCAGTCTGGATAGGATATTGCAGGCTTGAATCACCTGATTATCCGAAAAGAAAGATGATTCCGTGTTTCGGAAGGCACGTAAAACTGTGGGTCCCGAACGCCACCTAGCGTTTGATCATCAAACTACCCAAGGATTGGTTCCTGGTTTACCCTTTGGGTTGTGGAGGTCAGACGGCAGTCGTTCTGTGTAAAAACCAGTAACCTCGTCAAATCTCCTTGGTTAGGTAGCGGACCCCGGGCTCTGAAGCGTTGCTGCTGAGGATGCAACCGGGAATACGCTCGGATGATGATGATTTTATTTTCCTACTACCTACTAATTTTACCAATGGCAAATTCTAAAAGCCAGAAGTTGTAACCCCTGGCATTTTCAACCCAGGT
This sequence comes from Acrobasis suavella, assembly GCA_943193695.1. Taxonomy (NCBI): domain Eukaryota; kingdom Metazoa; phylum Arthropoda; class Insecta; order Lepidoptera; family Pyralidae; genus Acrobasis; species Acrobasis suavella. The sequence continues at coordinate 14,434,608 of OW971934.1, read as the reverse complement.
GGAGGTGTCGAGCCGCCTTTGCCAGACGTGTTCACAATGCAGTGGTTCCTCACACTATACGCCACGTGGTTGCCGCGCGATTGTTTGTTGCGGATCTGGGACCTCGTGCTTTTGGACGGCAACGAGGTGCTGCTACTCACAGCCCTGGCTATTTGGGACATGTTGCAGGAGTAAGTACCATTCTTCGACTTCTAAAACTGGTGCACAAATAGTACCTGAGGTTAGACCCTCATTAAATTCTCTAACACAAATCTAGTCTAGAATTTACAAGGAAAAGCATTTATATCTATTTTTCACCTTTACAGATGATGAGCTATTTTTCAGAGTTTCATGTTGCTTTAAACTTTTTCATAATGTTAATTTGGTTAAATGTAACAAGAGATAAAATGTTGCTATCTTTTATCTTCTCTTTATCTCTTCTGCATGTTTATTTATCTTGCAGCCGGATATTATCAGCCCGGTCAGCAGATGAGTTCTACAGTTGTATGGGAGGTGGAGCAGGTGAAGTGTGGGCAGCTGGCGATGCTCTGGTGGCTAGAGTAGTGGCATTTGGGTCGGCGCCTGAGCTGCCACGTCTCCGCAGTCTTCATAGATACAGGGTAGCGCCACCTGCCCCGCCCAGCGCACCAACGTACCAACCTCCGCTGCACTCGGCGGTAAGATAGATCAACAACTAAGTTAGAGGATTTGTAAAATGATGGAACCAGTGAACTTTTTTAATTTATGTTCTGGACAACATTTGAGTTTTTAACTCAAATTCAAATATTTATTCAGTAATTAGAGCTGTACAGGTACTTTTACACAATAAGTATAATTTACATTACGTATAGTGTATATTAAAATTTTATATATTTTTAACCGACTTCCAAGAAAGAAAGAAAGGGCGGTTATTAATTCGTCGCGATCTTTTGTGTGTTTTTTTTTATGTATGTTCACTGATTATTCAAAGACGGCCGGCTGGACCGATTCGGAAAATTCTTTTTTTGTTTGAAAAGGCATACTTTTTAGGTGGTCCCATAGAAATTTTATCAAAATCCGTTGAGTAGTTTATGGCTGAAGTCGGTCTTTAATTTTAAAATATGAAGAAAAGCTACCGATACGAGCGCTTTGTAACGACCACTGGTGAGAAGAAATGCCGAAAGACTCTCATTTTCACAGTAATGGTTGCCTTCTCACCCGCAGGGGTTTTTCTGTTATTATTTTGTCTTTTAATTAATAAATACTTATAATATAATACAATATTGACACATTATGACATGTAATGCTTGCGAACGAGTTATCTTATCAGACATAAATTACGTAACAAGAAATACTAAGTAGGCACCCGTTTACGAGTTTATGCACAGATCAGCCATTATTAAACTCAACCATATTAGATGGAATCAAACGACCCGACCAGCTACACCATCACCAGATTGGAATTTTAGTGAACATTAAAAGCCTGATCTCGCATACCTTGTCAAAAGGGAGATCGCAGAGCATTTACATGTTTTACAGTAAGCTAACATGACAATGTCATGTTAAATTTAGTTCCAGACCACCTGTACCATTCGGTCGTACCATTAATGGTACAAATGACATTGATTTATCCCACGAGTACCATTGATTGTACAAATGGTACCGGTGTAGGTATCCCATTAATACCTACGCTCCGGACTACCTGTACCATTGGGTAGTAGCATTGATGTATGGCAAGATCGACTCAGTCCAGAAGTTCCGAGACGCTTAGTGAAAACTAAATCAATACATTGTAACTCATTTCAGATGCAATCTATGACGAAACGTGGGCTTCGACTGTTTTATTCAGAAGACGAAGGAGATTCAAGTGATGATGGAAATAAATTGGCTTTAACAACGGTAAAATTATTAACCTTTTATTAAAATAAATTATTTTATATTTATTTAAATCCAATACTTATCTAAATCTACCTATATTTGGACTTTATGAGCAGAAGCTAAACAAAGCAGCGAAAATCTCTTCTAAAACTTAGATTAGGAAAACCATGGGAATGATCACGCCTAGTAGGTCCTGGAACACTTTTTTTAATAAAAGTACCACGAATTTATGAAAAAAAAATAGATGTAGGGTTGACAAATTTTATTATAATACGTTAAATTTTAGATAACCAAAAAATAGCCAACCAGACAACCGAAGAGCAAGCGGTGTTCTAGAATTTGGAAACTTAAAAATTAAAAGGAAATGCTTCCATGAACTCCCCAAATGGATTTAAGGAATGGAACTAGGAGGGACAAAAAGAACTAGAAGACTACCCTAAATGCGCATTTATGTGTAGACCTAGTCTGGCACCAATATGAGAATTGAAATTATTATACTCAGTTGTTGTTAGTGGATTACAAGCAAAACAAAAAAAAAATATAAAAAAAAAACAACATAAATAAAAGGGAGATGAAGATAAACCGATTTCCAGTGATTAACGACTCTCACGTAGATTGTCCAATGTCTTCAGTGCCGAACTTGACTGTAGGTAATTGAAAAACTAGACCGTAGGTACAGGAAAATAATTAATCTGATCTTGTTCAGTAAAATTTATGTGTAGCTTCAGTTTTTCAACCAAAAAAGGAGGCTCGAAACAAAAATAGACAATCGATTTGAACAGTTCAAATTAAGTTAAAATTGAAAACCACACGGGGAAAAGGAGTGATAAAATCCTATGAGACTTACCCAGAATAAAAACGACCTCCTACAAAAAAGGCTTCACGCCAAGTAAGTAATATCTGATACTTTCAGATATTAAATAATTTATCCAATATTTAAATTAAAGTTCAAATCAGAATTGCATTCAACTGCGATCATTTTATAATACACATCGCATGACAGGATTCACTTTTTCAGAAATCCAAAATAGAACCAAATCCCTAAAAATACAAATTAAATAAACGGAGACAATTTAAAGAAAAAAATAAAGATGTTTTCTAAACAACCGAAATGTAGCGGACACGCTACAGTACTTAGTCATCTAAATATTTAGCTGCTTAACTTCATGTGAATATTACTTTTTCTTTTGTTACTAGAACAATAAGGCGCTAATATCTTGTAAATCCCCATATTGTAGGTGATGCCCAGGCGTGAAGATCGCTTAGGTGCTGGCGACCGGCTGTCTTTGGATATTGGAGCTCTGAAGAGGCAGTACGCTCGTCTAAGGGAGAGACAAAGACAGGCACACGTCATTCTAGCTGCCGCTTGTGCGCGCCACGCAGCAGGTAAAGGTTTAATACGTGCCTGGTTCATAGATTCATAGGTACGCTGTCATAAATATGACATGTTCAATATTTACTATATAGTCACTTATTTATTTTTGATATAAAAATAAATATGTTGATATATTAATTCAATCTATGGCCATTTTTACAAATTTAAATAAAAAAGAGACTCAAACGCATCGCCGTGAGGCAGAGTACCCAGAAGGCTGGCAGCATTGCCCCTCTGCACTTATTTCATAATATTAAAAAAAACTGATTTAGTATGTTCTTACGTTACTGTTTTTTTTTTTATTTCAGTTGGAGTTCCTACGTCTCCAACATCTCTCACAGTGAATAATCTATTGCTAGGGAAAAACGCCATAGTCAGTTCACGGGGACGAAGGCTTGGTCCACCACCTGGCGCTATTCCTCCTTCTAGACTAGCTACATCTCCTCAAAATAAAAAAGAATCCCGCTCACGAGGTCGTACAAATGAGACGATTAGTTGGAATGAAGAAAAAAGCAGAAAATCATTAAGTAGACGTAACTCTGTCAAATGGAAAGATATAAAAAAAGAAAATGTCGAAGACAAAATTAGAAAAGCATCTATCGACTTGGATGAAGCCGGAGATGGAATAATTGTATCCGAATTAGAAGCTAATGAAATGATAGCATCGTTAAGATCTCGTAGTTCTAGTGAAACTTCTTCTTATTCTACTCGTACCGCTTCTAGTACTGATACAAGTCTCTGTGATGATAAAGAAAATGTCAGTGAATCCGAGACAGATTTACCAGATGATGATAAACTACAAGATATAAATGATAAATTAAACGACGTAAAAATTTCTAAAGCGATTGATAAATCTAATCCTTCTTCAATTTTACAAGAGGCAAAAATTACTAGATCTCCTGATGTGAAAGAAACTAACAAAACGCCATCTCCAAATCAAGAGATAAACATTTCTTCTGATAATAGTACACAGAATATAACAGATTATCTTGACTCAGCAGCTGGAAAGCAACTTCGTACCTACATCGATGGATTTGAAAACAAAAATCAAGACAACACTATTGGAAGCTCTGAAAGTAACACATATAAACCTAAAAGTCCGTATAAAATTAAATCGCCATTTTCAACGGAAAAATCCGAAGTGCTTCAAAGATTGAATAGACTTAGCTTTGATGACATACATGAAAGTAATGAACTATCAAGGCCTACAAATCTTACAAGAATATCCAAAAACTTCACTGATCTAAGTCCTGTAGATTTATCGCCTTGTAATTATTCTATGGATATCAAATCTCCTTACGATTATGAATTTGAATCAAATATAATACATACAGGAACCCCCAAATCCACTATTTCAACCAGACCTCCAGATATTATTGACAGTTTTACAATGTACCCAAATTTTGTTCCCGACATAGACTTATCAGATAAAAATGTGTCTGATCTTGATAGTCCACCCAGAAGTCCTGACGCAGAGAGTATTATTGTAAGTGAAGATGAACCACCAATTCAGCTAAAAATAGATAAATATTTTGAACACAGCCCAGAGTTTTTTGGAGCTCGAGTTACAGATCCTAACAATTCTGATATTCCTAATAGAAGACAAGTTAAACGGCATTTACGATTTCCGAAAAAGCCAGACTCATTGACATTGCATATGAGCAGTACCGACAAATTATTGAAACACGATACTGAAAGAGCATCATCTTTACCTCAAAGTCATAGTTTCAAAAATACTGCAACACCAAGTCCAAAGTCAAACCACAGTGAAATAATTGAAGAAAAAGTCAGAAGTGCAGAAGACAATGAAACTAAAACTAAAATTATAGAATCCCAATTCAAACTTAAAACTCCTGAGCAAACAAGAGACCAATTGAACCTCACAACTCCTGATCCATCAAAAGATCAAGAAAAAATTTCTCCAAAAGATTACATGCTTCGCTCTGGGCGAAAAAATAGTGAGAGAGCACTCCAAATAATTCAAGAGAATTCAAAAATACTAAGCAGAATTTTAACAAAACAAAATATGTCTGATACTGCCAATAAAATTACAGAAGATAAAGACACTATGGTAATAGAAAATTATATATCTCGAAAAGATATTGTTCGTGAAAAGACACCTGAAACTAAGTTTATTGAATCTCCAGTACTTAGGGAGTCAACTTCGGATTCTATAATAGGATACAGAAAGACAAATATTATCAGTGAAACGAATGAAAAAAATGATTTTACTAGAATAAGACCGATATCAATCGATGATCCATTTTCTTTAGAATTACGCAACTCTTCATTAAAAAGTGAAGAAAAAACCTCAAAATTGGTAAAAACACCTAGTAATGAATGTTTAGGGAACAAAACAGATTTATATGGGTGGGAAAATAAAGGGTTTCTTGCAAAATGTGAATTTCAAGATTTTTTACCTAAGGCCGATGTTAAGTATGATTATGATTATAAAAAGAAGGCGAATGAATCTACCTATGAAGATTTTTTTCACAGGGATGTTAAACCAATTCCAACAATTACTTCGGAATGGACACGTCATTCCTTTTCTGATGATTCAAGGACTCCTATTTCGTTACCATCTTCAGAACGTAAAGATACGTCCATGTACGACAAGCGGTTTACTTCTGACGACTATCATTACCCCTTTTCAAGCAAATATAATGATTTTGTATTATCAAAAGCTAGTGACATCTGTAGTAAAATAGTTGATAAAGCTCCGAAAGTTTGTGAAAATTCATCAAAGACTGATAACAGCCAAGTTAGTGATTTTGCTAATGTAGTTACTTCTTCTATTAGTTTCACTTATGAACCCTCTGCAGAAGATGATTCGCCAATGGGGGCTATAAGCAATTCAAGCGACACATTGTGTCAAATAACGTCGCTTGATCAAGTATCTACTCCCATTTCACCCAAAATATTTCCTCGAGAAACACCAACTTTACCAAAAGATATTTTAGACAGAAATGATAAGAGTAAGGTAGAGTCTGATGACACATGCAGTGCAATCACATCGCTTATAGAAACGGATACATTATCGTCCCTGTCCTATCCTCGCAGTCCATCTACGGGTTCGTATCATCCCTTCCCAACTCGTCCAGCAATGCGAATGCCGAAAGAACTCGGTGTCAGATTAGGTATGTATCCAAAAGACACTATCAGTTCTCCACAAAAGTAATAAAACATTAGTAAATAAAATAATCTATTTCTATACTTATGCTTTTTTAATACATCTTTTACACGAATATTCTTTTGCGTTAGAAATATAGCTAGATGAATTATGTATTGTTGAATTCTAAGGCTCTTAATGCCATTGTTTTGTTCTTATTGTTGTATAGTCTGTCAATATACACTGTATATAAATTTAAATTAGTTACTGTCTATGTATATTTTACGACTGTGTCATTTATAAAATTGTCTACTAAATATTTCTTTATGTTGAAATACGTAAAACCTTTAGCACCTATATATATTTAAGACAAATGATGTAGAAAGACCATTCCTTAAATTACGTAACTTCTAAATAAAAATAATACAAAGCTGTTCTTATTTCAAACAGTTTGTGAGATAGGAAAAAACAAACATGTTGCCTTGAATCCAATTTTAAATTATTGTAATAATCCTTCGCAATACGAAAAATGTATTTTAAGGTAGATAGGCTACTTGTTTGAAGTCAATATTATTATAATTTTACAGCAAATAATAGTTGTTTATACCGCTATAGGGTTAAAGTTCTATCTTTGAAGAAAGAAAAATTTTGTTGTTAGAGAACGATATTTATTCTACGACAATATTGAAAAATATATACATATGCGACTGCTGAGGTGTGTAGTTTTATTAAATGCGTTAAATAATTAAAAATCGTCAATCACAGGGGGGCAAGTACACACTAGGTGCTTGTCTCCATACATGTCATCGATGCGTCCAACTGTAGGCCAGATTTTCGTTTCACCTTTTACGAATGGCTGAAAATAAGAAAAAATACTTTAATACTAATTTATTTATTGGTGAATTTTTTAACTTTATTTAACTTTCAAAATAAATCTATATGTTTTCTCTGGTAAGTACGTAAAAGTTATATACAACTTACATACCTACACTACATGTATAGTAATCTAGGGTTGAGTACAACCAGAGTACATTTCTTAATTTTAATAAACAACACCGGCAAATACTTACAGCGGGGAATGCTGCCTGTTCCCTAGTGTAAGGTCTATTCCACTCTTCTGAAATAACTACCTCCTGTGTATGAGGTGCCATCTGTGAAATCGTTAAATAAGGAATTAAAAACAAATACATAGGGTCCATTAGTTATTTTTAATGATGGTGTAATATCATAAATGATTATCTTCTCAAAACCGGCCTTATTTCTGACATCAACTTTAAGTTTTATTTAAGTTAATTATTTTAAATTAGGTATGTTTGTTTTGTCATTTTCGTTTATTAATAAATATATTAAACTTTGAGAGGTAAGTATTTCTTAATAATGCAGGCCGACATTGAGAGACATACTTAGCGTATAATTATTATACAAATAATCATGTGCGCTAAATTAAGTTGTAAATCCTTAATTATTTTACCTTGAGTGGATTAAGCCTTTTATCCATCACTCCGTCCTCAATATCTTTGATTTCTTTCCTGATGGTAATGAGCGCTTCACAAAAGCGGTCCAACTCTTGCAGGTCTTCGGATTCTGTCGGCTCAATCATCAGTGTGCCCCCAACCGGCCAGGACATAGTTGGTGCATGGAATCCTACAACATTCGCAGATTCTTTATCTATACTATAATAATATATACTATAATAAAAAAGTAAAAAAAACGGTGTCTGTACATTGAAATTTTTTCCAAAATACTATAATAAAAAAGTAAAAAAAAACGGTGTCTGTACATTGAAAATTTTTCCAAAAAAAATATTTGGAGCGATGGAGATATAGTAATAGAGTAAGAAAATAAAAAAAAGTGTCTGTTTGTCTGTTTGTACACGCTAATCTCCGGAAATACTGGATGGATTCGAATGAAACTTTTTTTGTTATGTAGCTGTTAAGCCTGGGCAACATATAGGCATAATTGATTTTAGAAAATGGAACACATGATGCAGAACTATAATGGTCCAGCTAAACTATAAGAAATATTAAAATGCCGCGTATGCATCTAATCCCCAACAACTTTCCTTTTAAAAATACACAGTTCCATGTGTTTATTTGCTTTGCTATGACAATAAGTCACAGTGTCAGACGCTTAAAGCTGATGATGTAGATCAAAGGACTGGTTTTTCGCATGGCCAACTTTATGTGGCTTTCTCCAGGGTTAGTAACACTTCAGGTCTTTATATATATATATATATATATATATCTCTCTCTCTCTCTCTCTCTCTCTCATTAGTTTTTATTTATATTAATACGCCGGAGTTATAAAGTCCACGCGAACGAAGTCGCGGGCATCAGCTAGTTAAAAATAAATCTCCCCGAGTCATACATAAAGAAACATTTTCATGTCTGAAATCACGCCACATACATATATATTATATCTACTTTAGTTGGTAATGAAATGAAGAACGAGATTTTTGTAATAATATTTCCTAATAGTCAAAGATCCACAGAGAGGTCGACTTTCACCCATCTTCTAACCGGATTATTTTCGTATGTTTCTTTTTTCTCAGCTTTTTGCTGGTATATTTTTCTAAATATTTGCGGGTAACCAAGTAAATATTAAAATATTATTTTAAGGTAAAGCTTGGTTGCTTGAAGAATCAGTTTGGGGTGGAAGGTTGGTCTCTTCTATCTGCATGAACTTTCTTACTGTACGGCAAGTGTTGAGGGTGGCGGCTTTCTGAAGATTTATGTAAATATTTGGGTTCAGATCTAATAGTTTTAAGCTATGGTAAAGGTGTTTAGGTATTATTCCTGTGGTCGATAACACAACTGGCACAATGTAAACTTTATTTTGTTTCCATATTCTCTGAATTTCGTCCTGCAGCTCTGTATATTTACTTATTTTCTTTGTGATAGTTTTAGTAATATTACCTATGACTATTAGGAACGGCAATGTCTATTAGGTACTTTTGTGTTTGTCCTGTACAGGGTTATATCCGGCCTATTGTAGTGTATTGTTGGGTCGGTTAGTATAGCACGGTCGTAATAGATTTTATGGGTTTGGTTTTCTAAAATGGTTGTCGGTGTGTATTTATAGTATGGAGTGTTAGAGTCTTGTATAAGTGAGTATTTAACTGCAAGAGCCTGGTGTATTATATTAGCTATCTGATTGTGTCTGTGAGTATAGTCTGTTTGTGTGAGTGTGGAACAAGCACCAGTTATGTGTTGTATAGTTTCGGATTGTGTATGGCATTTGCGGCATTTATCATTGGTGATGGATGGATCTTTTATTATGTGTTTTCTGTAGTTTCGTGTGTTGATAACCTGATCCTGGATTGCGATCATAAAACCTTCGGTTTCTGGGAAAAGAGATCCTATTTTCAGCCACTTAGCTTGAAGCTTCGACATCAATATGAGGTTTCACGGGCTTCCTCCTCTTCCTTTCCACTTTGACGAAGCCCTCTTCATCGCGCTGGTTCATCTCGGGACCCGATGGTGGCAACGGCTTGGTAGGAGCTGGCTTACGCCGTCTCCCTGTTGGCCCCTGTGCCAAATGCCGCGTTGTGGTCGCGGCGGACGTGGCGGTGGGCGCGGGCGTAGCGGTGGCCGCGGCATAGGCCGCAGGCAACAACAGGCGGCGACGGCAAACTGCTGACGGAGACATTTTGCGCGCCGCCTCGTCGCATGTTTACGTTAGCAGTCTCTAGTGACCTACTTACCGAATCACCACTTTTTAATGTTAATAATTCGGTACGTAGCTCACTGATGGTAGATTTGGAGACCCCTGACAGACACTGTACTTCGGCCAGGCTGGCTTTCAGGGCGGTGATGTCCTTCAGCAGCCTAGTGACGTCGACATGGTCGAACGTGACGGGAGGCAGCTTGTCCAGCTTCTTCGCCACGAATGTGGGCACGTCATCCGGGTCTGTGACCTTCAGCAGGTTGATGATGTCCTGCAAACTTCTCTCCCCCTTTTTAAGCCTTCTGCGGGATGGCATCCGGTCGGCCATGTCGAGACTCCTGTACAGCAGCTCCTTGCCACTGTAAATCTCCTCTAACTTGAAGTTCGAGTTGCAGATCTGCAAGATGCTGATCTCGTCCATGGTATCGATGGCGTGCTGTATGAACGCCAGCAGTTCGTTCCCTATGAGTGTTTCGGAACTAGCGTGGCAGTGTCTACAAGTATTAGTTGGTAGGTTTAGGTTGCGTCAGATTTAAAGGAGTAAGGTTTTTATCTGCATTTACTACTATTTCATGAAGTGTGGATTGTTCTAGGCATGTATGGAAGAAGTGTCTTAAAGAAGTGATTAGTTTATTGTGTAAATTTACAGTATCTATTATACCTTGTCCTCCCTCGTCCCTCGGAAGTGTCATTCTTTGTACGCAAGATCTGGGATGATGTTTCCTATATGATGTCAGAAGTGTATTAATTGTACGCTGTAAACTAAGGAGGTCGGCTTGAGTCCAGTTTATAATCCCAAACGAGTAGGTAAGGACGGGGATAGCGTAGCTGTTTATAGCCTTAGTTAGGATACGGGAATTTATTTTTATTATTAAATAAACTAGTTTCCTGAACATAACCAAAAGGCTTGCCATAAAAAATATTTTCAAGGTTTTTTTAATTATTTACCAATTTATGTACATGGAATACTTATACATTAAATAAAAGTTGTACAAAGGCACTACTTATCTCAAGAGATATCTCTTCCATAAAGAGATTTCTTTTCTTTCGTCTTCTTTTTCTACAAAAATTATTTATAAAAATTGCATTATTATTTTTAAAAATTATTTGGTAAACATTTTGATTCGTTTCTCTCAATCCTATCATGTCCTTTCAACGAAGGTAGGGAATAGGCACTTTCTATAAATAAATAATAATTTCTTCACCGCGTAAAACGTACCAAAGTCCATAAGGCGTTTAGCAATGTCTCCTGGCTCAATGTTAGCCGTTTTCTTGAGATCCCGGACGTCTATTATGAACTCGTGAGCAACCAGGCCCCTCTCGCCTTTGTACAGCGTCTTGTAATGACCCTCCAGCCGCCGAGACATGTAATTAGCGTTCAGAATGGCCACTTGTGTCGCACGTTTTAGACCTTTTGGTCCCATCATCTATAAGATATTTTTAATAAGATTAAATTAAGTGAAAGTTCCATCAAAAAAGAATTTAAATCTTTAGATAAACGTTAACGTAACAGTTTTCATGTCTTATTTAAACTACTCAAGATACTTTGAAAAACTTCATGAAATATTCTCATATAAGATGAGCACTTAATGTACTTACTTTAATATACGCCCATGAAATGGGAAGGATTGCTGAGGAGCCATATGGAGCAGCACTGACGGACCCAAAACTGTGAGCTGCGTCGCCCAAATCTGCTAGAGGGTCTACCACGGGATGCGAAGGGAGAAACGGTGCTAGGTGAGCTTTTCTGTAGAAAATGTTTATGCATTTAGCATCGTATCAAATACATTTGATATAGCTTTTTGTCACTTACAACAACTTACACTCCAATGGGTCCCATCCCAGGTCCTCCGCCGCCGTGTGGAATACAGAATGTCTTGTGTAGATTCAAATGTGATACATCGCTACCGTAATCACCAGGGCGACATAATCCCACCTAAAAAATAAAAGACGTTATACTTACCACACACATCAAATAGGGGCAGGAATTCGTGTGTTTTCAAATTCTTATCGTGATTTAAGAGATTTTAACTTGCACACATACAAATGATAGAAAGCGGCTACCGTATCATCATATTATATACAGCACAACAGATATGCAACGCTCGCGTGTTTAAAGCTTAATTTTTTTTTTCTTGCTTTATCGTTATTACTCTGTATGCTCGGAGAAACCATTACCTGAGCATTCATGTTCGCTCCGTCCAAATAGACCTGTCCACCGTGAACGTGGACCAGCGCACAAACTTCAGCTGCGCGCTCTTCGAACACGCCGAACGTGCTAGGGTACGTTAACATCAAGCAGGATATGTTTGCACTATGTTCCTCAACCTGAAATTTGTCTATTGTTATTTTTCTTCCTTTTTACTTGTAGAAAGGTGTCCATCACAATTTTTATAATATTGAAACCTACTACCTCCTCAATCAAATATTCTTATCTGCGCCATTATTCATAGACAGCTACTTTTTGAGTTTGGATTATCTGCTACTAGTACCTTATCGCTTCCCAACAGATGAACTATACAGGTATTGTCAAGTTCTAACAGTCCGACAACTGTTCATTCTTCAGACAATTCTTCAGCAGCATTCACTCACCACATACAATCCAGAACTAGTCTCGCGAAATAATAGGCTAATTCTTCCCATCCCCCGCAGTAATACAATTTTCGTTTAAAGATTTTTTCTATTTTTAGGACCTTTTCTCTACAACCTGGCTAATCGCAGACTTAATATATTTCCCCTAACCAAATATACGTGTAAAAAGATTACCAAAACCTGGCTACAAGCCCTAACATATATCGAAACAGAAGATCTTCTCCGACCAATTATTTGACCATAGCACTTCCTGTGTTCCACTGGTAGTGGTGCTTCCATCACTGCCGATTCTATGACACTATCGAAGAGCTGGTCGCAGCACGCAGGTTGACTATTATAAACATAGATATAATCTTGTTTTTGCACCTTCTCTTTTTTAGTAGTAGTTGGGTTAAGGCGTGGTGACACCCGACGCCTTACAACCCGGAGGGCCGTTAAGCCGAGCAGCAGAATCCCGTTTCCACCACTCGACCGGCCCTTACTGTGGGGTCTGCTGGTGCAGGCCATAGGCCCGCCTCCTGCGCCCAGTGCGCCGGCGGCGGATTGCGTGGTCAGTGGTGTCCTCACGCTCTCGCTCCGCCGCCTCCTTGCGGAGCATCACTTGCTCCGCAAAGGCCTGCACCGCATTCCACAACGTCTCACTGTCGACCATGACCTGAATCAAGGTCGGCAGAGAAAGGTCGTCCCCCACGATCGCACACATGTCGGCGCGCTCTTCCGCCCAGGCTGGGCAGCTCTCCAGTGTGTGTTGGGCGTCCTCGTCCGCACACCCGTCACAGTGGTGGCATATGGCAGTCGGCTCCCTACCCGCTCTGCGACACAGGTACCCTCCGAAACAACCGTGGAGACCCGTGTACCGCACGTTCTCCTCAAAGGAGAACGTGCGGTATCCCCGGACGGCCCTTATCGCCATCAACCTCTGCGGTCTGCGCAGCAGGGTGATACTTTGGCGATTAAGGGACTCATCCCACACGGGGGCGCCGTAGAGCGCCATCGACCGCACGACCCCCATATAGAGGCGCCTGCAGGACGCCTCGGGACCTCCGAGATTCGGCAGGAGCTGCGTCAGCGCCGACGCCGCCGACATGAGCCGCGGAACCAACGCCTCGAAGTGGGCGCCGAAATTCCATTTGCCATCAAGGACGATGCCTAAGTAGCGCATCGTCGGCCTGATGGCAATATGGGTTCCACCCACCATCAGACTAGCGTCTGGAGGGGGCGCCTTCCGAGGGCTATGAAAACATAGCGCCTCAGATTTGTGGAGCGCAACCTCCAGACCCAGCCGCCGGATTCGGCGCACCACCAACCCTTCACATCCTAGGCTATTATTCTGTAACTACTCTAAGATGTGCATGCTAGACTAACTTATTATGCTACTCCCACACTATCTTTACTTATTCCCTCTGAGGGGAGGCCTGGTGTCTTGTAAGACAGGTTCCTCTGGATACCTAGTTCAGACGCCAGTTCTCCACAACAGATTATACTGAAATATATGTAGACTAACTTTGTTAACTGTATTGTGTATTGTTGTGGAGAAACAATAAAGTTTTTATTATTATTTTATTATTATTAGTTATTGTTACTAAATACACTTTGATATTTATACAGATATTTTTTTTATATTTTTACTGCACTATGTTATTAAAACGGGCATTATTAATTTCTCACCTGCCTGCAGGCAGTTTAGTTGATAATACTTACCTAAGTCATAACTATATCTGTATAATAATACCGCGACGTTACTGTGGTCAGAAAGCTTTAATTTATTTTCCTATTGCTGTCGCTCTCCTGGCGACCTTGATTCTAGCTTAAAATTCTGAAATAGAAAATACGAATATTTTTAAATACTTCAATAGAATCTATCTAACCTTGTCCTTTAGATGCGCCATGTCAATGTCTCCGGATGGCGTGACTTGGATAGCGCACACCTTCATGCCGGCCATGTGTGCAGATGCGGGGTTCGTTCCGTGGGCACTCACGGGGATCAGGCAGATATTACGACCAGTGTCACCACGGAATTCGTGGTAGCGCTTGATGGTACGTAGTCCGGCATATTCACCTTGAGCTCCGCTAAAATTGTAAAATATTTATACGTCTAACAAAGAGCATAAAATATTCTAATGTTCATAAATGTGTTCTCAGTAACATCTTAATTTTAATAGATTATTTAATAATATGAATAAACTATCTGAAAAGTTAAAGTTCCTAACTTTAAAAATACTTAATGGATTTGCAATACTGTGAAATTTCTGAAATCATCAGTTATGAAATTTATCAGGTACAAGGTTGACTATCCTTTAAAAAAAATGAATCCTAAGGAAGATACCTGTTTGGTTGAAATGATACTCGGTCGTAGCCGGTGATGGCACATAAATCCTTGGCTAATTCTTCAAACAACGTGTGGTATCCTTGGCATTGGTCGAGCGGTGCAAATGGGTGGATTTCAGTGAAGTGTTTGAACGAGCAAGGCATCATCTCTGTGGTCGAGTTCAGTTTCATAGTACAGGAACCCTAGATATCAACAGAAATGCATGAGGAACGAGAAATTCAAATTGGGGTTTTTGGGAAAAAAATACCCACAAATTCCATTGTCATTGTAAAGATAATTTTGAGGTAACCTTACCAACGGTATCATAGAGTGCACTAACGATATATCTTTGTTCTCGAGCCGCTTCATGTATCGCACTATTCTAGTCTCCGAATGGTGCATGTTGAACACGGGGTGGGTGAGGTACGGAGAGGTTCTTCTGAAACTGCCCTTTAGAATACCGCGAGACCTCACGTCATCGTCATGCATAACCTGAAAAAAAAGGCTTTAATCGTATAGGAAAAGCTTTAACCATGACTAGATATTGGGTTTTATTCTGTAAGACGATTTGAAAATCTGTTTTTCATTATTAAAAAACGTAGCTTCAACGAAAACAGAAATTCAAAGTATTATAACTACCGGTATTAGCTCCAGCAACCTCTGCATTTTTTATATCGTTCCTTGATTACGTTACATATCAATGTAGAGTTTATTTTCAATTGTAATAACCTCATTAACACTTTTGCAGTCAAAGATCCACAGCAGATCGTCGACGTCCTGCATGGTGGTAGTTTCATCCAGGGCTACGCCAATAGCGCCGTCATCGAAATACCTCAGGTTGATCTTCTTCTGCTGAGCTCGTGTCTTTATAACGCTCGCATCATGTTCTCCTAAAGGAACAACGTGGAGGGTATCGAAGAAAACGTCGTTGGATTGCTTATGTCCTCGCTGCCTGATGCCTAAAAATAAACACAGAAAATAACGTCGAAAACGATTGCACAATTTGTCTTTGGGCTAAATCAATCTAAATGATTTGTCCTCATACATCGTATAGATTTTCAACCCCATCTGTGCATCAGATTTTAGTTAATCTTACGTACCATGTTCAAGAACAAGTGTTGCATTGTGCACGCGAGTGGCGATGTCCCTCAGTCCCTGCGGTCCGTGATACACTCCATACATTGCCGACATGTTAGCAAGCAACGCTTGTGCTGTGCAGATGTTGGACGTCGCTTTGTCACGGCGAATGTGTTGCTCTCGAGTCTGAAGAGCTAACCTGAATTTAAAAAATTAAATACCAAGCAAAGAGGTTAAAAAATCAAAATAAGCTTCATCATATGAGATACTTCTTTTTTTAGAATGATCCTCCTTGTTTACGCAGGCATTTCATATTCTTTTTACTAAAAATATTTTATTAATTAATATTTAAGGTCAATCACCTGTAAGCATCTCGTCCTACCGCATCTCTAGTTACGCCTACCATACGGCCCGGCATGAGTCGCACCAATGGATGCTCCGCCGCGAAGAAACCAGCATGAGGTCCACCGTAACCCAAAGGTACTCCAAGACGTTGTGACGTGCCCACTGCAAGCGCTGCCCCGCACTCTGCCGGGGGGCGCAGTAAAGCGAGAGCTAGTAGGTCTGTTGCTACTACGACCAAGGTCTGAAAGTATAAAAAAGATTGATATTGACTATATTCTTATAATTTTTTTTTAAATCTTAGTTGGTTCATAATAGTATCATGCCTACATTAGGAACATAGCTTATGGGCAACTGAGATGTCTTGCTAAAACTAAGTTTTACGTCCGACAGAACCATCATAGATATTTCCAATTTAAGAGTACTATTTACGAGTATTATTTACGAGCACTTGTTTTAATTTATTAATTTCTTACCCCATGTTCCTGCGCCTGCGCAGCCAACGAAGAGTAATCATACACCAGTCCCCTCGTATCAGGACATTGCAGAAGAACAGCTGAGATGTCTCTCTGCGCAAAGTCTACTAGCCTCACATCCGGTACAACGATCAGATCTAGACCTAGGGCGTCTAATCTAGTCTGAACCACAGCTAGCGTCTGTGGGTGTAGTCTCTCGGATACTACGAATTTCGTTCTTTTGTTATGTCTGTATAAAAAAAAAGTGGCGCTGAATTTTATCATCATTTGTGTTTATTTTTGTAATTGATTTAAGTTTCTCTTCTCGATGTTGTATCATATCAAAGGTCATGGCAGGAAGATCTGACAAAATGTATATATTATACATAATAGCTTAGGTACATATATAATTCCATGAATCAATAAGGTCACAATTTCACTAAAGAACTGGTCTGATGAAACCAAAGAACAATAGCAATGAATAACACCAAATAAATGAAATACATTATTAACCTACTTCAAAAGAGAGAAAACGCACCTATAGTGCTCAACGTTATCAGAAGTCATAGAATGAGTAGGTATAACGGTACCTGTGACACAGAGACAGAGCTTCGGCAGCAGCGGTACCTTCATCCAACAAAGAAGCGTTTGCCACATCCAGACCAGTTAGATCGCTCACCATCGTCTGGTAGTTCAAAAGACCTTCCAACCGCCCTTGGGCAACTTCAGGTTGATATGGCGTGTACTGTGTGGTCCTGTTTTTTTTGTACATGAGTTAAATCAGAAC
Organism: Acrobasis suavella; assembly: GCA_943193695.1. Classification (NCBI taxonomy): domain Eukaryota; kingdom Metazoa; phylum Arthropoda; class Insecta; order Lepidoptera; family Pyralidae; genus Acrobasis; species Acrobasis suavella. Next base: position 14,417,061 of record OW971934.1, on the reverse strand, counting down.
TTCCATAAAAAATAATAAATAAAATAAGTAGATATCTAGATAAAATTCAACTTACCATCCCGGATTCTCAAACATATTTCTCATAATGGTATGGGGCACGCAGCAGTTGTGGTATCCCATGCCTATGTAAGAGCGCCATATTTGATTTTTCTCCGCAATTTTTCGCACTCTTTCAATGAGATCATATTCGCCTAAAATTGATTAAGTTAGTATTTAAAGTGCACACGTTAATACAAGTATTTATCTAAGAGTACAAAAATAAACTCACTCATAGGTTCACTTATATTCATAAGCTCCTGGAATTGAATTTTTTTAGGCACTGCATCATCGGTCAATTGATCTAAACTCTGCAAAGATAAAAAACTTATAGAGGTTACTGAATAATAACTACAGACGTAACGTACTGAGCCCCCTGTTTACTCATATACCTACGTCCGGCGCACCCTGGGCAATCTGCGTGGACCTGGACAGTCAGTCGGTAACACAGATTGGCTGATCTTTCGCTACGAAATGATTATATTTTTATTTTTTATATTCGCTTTGTGCCTATAGCAAGTTTATCCCATGGTACCTATTGCTTTATGATTTTTGACTCATGGAATATTACCAAAGAAATCATACTGGCAAAAAAAATCTCTATAAGTAGGTATATTATTAGACTTAATCTTGACTTTGACTTTGAGTCCGAAAATATCCCTGTAGGTACTTAAATATCTTACACCCGAATAACAAACCTTGTATCCAAGTAAATCTAACATCGTCACTACATCGTGATCTCGAGGCCCAATATGCCTGCTTGGGAAATCTACTCTTTCGGGGAACAAATTATCCGATTTCGACTGCGTTGTAACACATCGCACTTCATTCTTGCTTAAAGTCTTACTTTTCACTTGAGGATATTTTCTATTACTACCAACTAAATTCCAAGGAACAAACCCACGTGTTAAAAACTTATGCATTGTAAATAATATGACTTAATTTTAAAATAAAATGGTCCTGTACATAATGCGTCTTATAAACTTAAAGGCAATGTACCTACTGATAGGAGAGGTCAGTCATCTGCCTAGTTATCTTAATATAAAGTAAACATAATTAAATAAGCAGTTATTACGTCCGATTCGTTAAGTAGGTACTCAAAGTGATTATAACTTGTAAATAGTAAACCTAAATATACAATAATTGGCCAAGTGCGTGTCAGGCCACGCGCAGTGTAGGGTTCCGTAGTAACGAATGCGAACTTTAGGTTTATGCCACTGAAATCGCCTAAAAACTAATTTTCTATTTGTACGAAATTTTTCTTTTACGAGTACATTTTATAAGTTGATCGCCTATAACTTTTTAATTTGTGAATCCTACTTAGCTCTGATAGTTTTCCTTTAAAGTTAGTTATATATACTACAGCTGTGAATATTTTCACGTGTCCATATATGACCGTTTAGCAGATAGATGGGGGAGACACTTGACTCTAAAAAAAATGTTCACTTCAAAACAAAATATTTCAAAAACTGATCGCGAAATTCAAAAACAGTGTTAACAAGTTCATAATATTTTTGAAAAATCTATTTAACGATATCTTACATGCTTGGTTAACCGAGAAAAAAAATTGACTTTTCACTTTACTTGTATGGGAGCAATCCAAAAAAAATTTTTTTTCTTCAATATTTTATTTTACCTTTTTTTCCGCATAATTAATATACATATCCATGCCAAATCACAGCTTTCTAGTACTTATAGTCGCTGAGTAAAACCGCGAACGGACAGACAGACATGGCGAAACTATAAGGGTTTCTTGTTTACTACGGAACCCTATAAAGCGTAAGAATTTAGAATAGCTGCTTCTCCTACTTTTTACGAAGAATGTAATTATAAGATATTTTTAATTAATTTTATTTTTACAAAACACGACGAAATAAAAGAAGATCTAAAGGTCAGGTGAGCTGTAGATCTCACGAGTCATCCCGACCCGTTGAAGTTTATCGGATAAAAACGCGTGGGTATAGTGGAACACTCAGTTGGAATGAAGTTACTTAGTATTTTTGATTGAATATTGTTTTATGAAATCAATAAAAAAATTAAAACTTAAATCAAAATCGGTCTAAACGTTTAGAAGGAGTTTAATTACAAACAAACGCAAAATCATCTAATTGTATATGTCAAATCCACTTGAACACATAAAAAATTCATCGAAATCGGTCTAGCCGTTTAGGAGGAGTTTCATTACAAACACGCAAAATCATCTAAGTAATTGTAAATCTAAACCATTTTCGAATCCGGGTAATAATAAAAACAGATGACATCACACGTAAAGTAAGCAAGTAGGTGTAGTGTATCCAATACCAACACATTACATCATACCTTCTTCTTCTTCTTCTTATTTTCCATGTCTCTCTTTCTTTCACTAAGTTCCCTCCTTGCTTATATGTTTTCACTTATAATTTTTCTTTTATTTAATCGATTTTTTTTCTTCTATTTTTCGTTCCATCATTGTTTCAAAGAATGCACCGAGACGTAGTAGATGACCAAACATTTCCTATTCATTTTTTACAATTTGTAGCATTTGTCTTTTCTCTCTAACATTTTCTAGAACCTTTTCATTTGTAACTTTTCTGGTAACTTATTTTTTAATTCTCTTTCAGCACCACATTTCAAACTCTTCTGATCTATCTCTATCCTTTTTGGTCATCGTCCACGTTTCACACCCGTACAAAGCAGTACATCATATCCATGAAGATGTAGGGTAATATCGTCATGGTCATACCTTATATACCTGTCATATCATCGTATGCCTCTACTATAGTAGCTATCTCAACCGACACGCGAAGAATTTCAGCTGTAAGGCTGTAACTACCTACTTACCAAATAAGGCGAGTGGCTCTATGAGCTGTGCAGCTCGCGAGTCACCCCCGACCCTTTGAAGTTAATCGGATAAAAAAGTTGTTAAGATAAAAAAGTTACGCCATAATCATCTCAGCCGCATGACGTCCACTGCTAGACATAGGCCTCTTCTAAGAATTTCCAAAATGACCGGTCTAGAGCGGCCTGCATCCAGCGTCTTCCAGAGACCTTGGTCAGGTCATCAGACCACCATGTGAATGGGGGTCCTACGCTTCGCTTGCCAGCACGTGGACGCCATTCGAGAACCTTTTTTGCTCGTCGGCCATCGGTTCGTCGCGCTATGTATCTCGCCCACTGCCACTTCAACGCTGAACGACCTTGAGCCTTTTTATGAGACCCATAGTAAGGGACCACGTTTAGGCGAAAACAGCCGGACAGAAGCTTTTTTGGCCAATCTCGAAACTTAGACGCTTCCCTCACTCGGTCAATGAGACGGTAGGCTGCTGTAGGCCTTGCCTGACTGACTGAACATCTAGCGCGTAGCGTAGACCACTTCCCTTGCTCTGCAGGCTTTCTGACTGATTCTTCTCGCGGTATCAGACAATTGTGTCATAGGACTCATAGGTTCTTTCAACGCAGCATTTTCATACACTATCATTATCTTCTTTATTCCTATCGGACTAGACAGAGTCTAAGGTTGAACGAACCATAGGCCAGGCTTAACTCAAAAAAACATCGACATTTTGATACATAATTTTTAAAACTAAAATCCGACTTCACCCCCAAACTACACAACCGATTTTAATAAAATTACTATGGGACCACCTGGACAGTACATATACCCATTCAAACAAAAAAATAATTTTCCAAATCGGTCCACACGTCTTTGAGTAATATAGTGAACATGCTCGTATATAAATAAAAAATAAAGGATCGCGACGAATTGATAACCTCCTCCTTTTTTTGAAGTCGGTTAAAAAGTGTTCGGCCGGTTCGGCAATTTGTACCTATTAATTTTCTACGAGTTTCAAGCATTGGTCCCATAGGAAAAGTTGTTCATATTGATGGTCTGAGTTGCTCCTTTAAGGATCGGACAGGGTTTTTATTACATATTGTATACTATAGCTGTGAATTTTTTCACGTGTCCATATATAACCGTTTAGCAGATTGAGGGGGGAGACACTTGACTCTATCAAAAATTTTCAATTTAAAACTAAATGTTTCAGAAACGTTTCCCTAAGTCGACAAACGGTGTTCACAAGCTCATAATATTTTTAAAAGACCTATTCAACGATACCCCACATGATTGGTTAGTCTTAAATCAAGTAAAAAATTTCACTTCATTTGTATAGGAAGAACACAAAAAAAAATTTTTTTTTTCAGTATTTTATTTTACCACTTTTTCCTAATAATGAATAAACATATATACATGCTAAATCACAGCTCTCTAGTACTTATAGTCAGGGCCGGACCGTGAGTTTCGGGGGCCCTGGGCTCATACTATCTACTTAATTACTCAAAGTATAGGAAAAAATAAGACAATAAAATATTTGATTTATATTTTAATATATTATGCCTAAGTGTTTGTTAAGTACAATCGTAAATCAATTGACAAATTATAAAGCAACCTTTCTGCACTTTACTTTGGCTCTTTGATTTGCTCCTCACATTCTAGATTATTAGTTAAATCAACATTTATGGACAAAAAAGATAAATGATGTAGTCATGAGCTTGACATCTTCAAAAACATTTACATGATAATGTCGATTTTTTTTTAGAGTTTCAAGCATTGATCCCATAGGAAAAGTTGTTCATATTGACGGTCTGAGATGCTTCTACAAGGATCGGACAGGGTTTTTGTTACATACTGTGAATGCCATCCTGAAATTATTACATGGTATTAAGGAATATTTTAAGTGTTAACGTTAATCGCGTAAGAGTAGTAAAAACATATATTCAATTATAAAATATGTGAGCAAAAACGTTATTAAAATATTAAATCGTAATGTGTAATTTTTTTTAAAGCAGATATTCACAACCGTAAAATATTAAGAAAATATGTCGTACGTAAAAAATCTACGGGGAAATCCCCATTCCGTTTGACAGAGATACATACCGGGAGTTCAGGTTTGCTAAACCATAGGCGGCCATTGCACATTCAATCTGGATCAATATCAACTACATTCCTTCAAAACTCTGCTTCATTCTATCCTACTAGTTATAAATTATTAAAAATTATAAATTATTAAAAATACTGAATAGAAATAATAGATAATAGTACCTACTCAAAAATAATTCTAGCAAAATAGAAAGAGTCAGAGTCTGAGAGGGAAAAAGTGGAGCACGATCGAGATCGAATGAATGTGTAATGGCTGCCAAACATTTTAACTGACAGTTTGAAGTACCAGCACATGAACGTAGACTTGAATCATATGGGTTTGATCAATCGCAGGATTCGCAGGGCTGCAAATCTTACGATCTGTTTAATTTATGAAATTATTGATTTTTTCCCATTATTGTCTACTTTTGACTTTTACTTGACTTAACTGGGGGCCCCTGGATTACTCGGGGCCCTGGGCTGAAGCCCAAAAAGCCATATGATAGATCCGGCCCTGCTTATAATCGCTAAGTAAAGCCGTGGACGGACGGACAGATAGACATACAGACATGGCGAAACTATAAGGGTTCCTTGTTTACTACGTAACCCTAAAAAAAATAACTCGGTTCCTCTTCAGAAGACATTTTAATCTATCGAATTTATGCATTTTAATACACAAATTAGATAGTATGACCAAGGAAGTTTTAATAATTTTTGTAGGCACTTTGCAACTAAAACTTGAAGTCAGCTGTTATGTGAAGCTATATGTCAATGTCATGTCACCTGATTGTCACTGTCAAAAAAAAAGCTATATTATATGTAATGTAGGTACGGCAAATATTAAAAGAGAAAGAACAACGCGCAATAAAAATTATATTTCTAGTTAATTTAAATTATTTTTTTTTGTAATAAAATGCTTGCCATCACATATTTAGATCTTAAACAACAGATTGCATATAATGTCGCAACAAGTGATAGACACGGTGATAGATTACGCAGTCTTAAGGAGTTTTTCAAGGAAGATATAAATTCACCAAGGCAGTTCGAAAAAATTAACACTATTGGCGAACTTCTGCGAGTCTTAGAAACACGAGACGTTCTCTCGGAAGATGATGTAGCACCCCTGAAAGAGATAGCTTTGAGAATGCCCAATAGTGGTGAACTATTAGGCACTATTGGGCGTTATGAATGGACTCACAAACATAAAGACCTTCCAAATCATTATGGTAAGAAAACAAACACTTCTTACAGTAGGTATCTAATAACAATTATGGTGTCAGTTGCGTTAACCCAATGCTAAAAAGAATATTTATCATTTATATATTACTAGCTGCGCCTCGCGGTGTTACCCGCTCCTGAATAAGCCTGTGTGCTAATCCAGAATGTCAGCTTACTGTATACCAAATTATATCAAAATTGGTCCAGCCATTTGTACGAGAAAAAGTAACAAACATACACACACACACTCACAAACTTTTGGCTTTATAATATTAGTGTGATTATTATTTTATTTGTGTGATTTTTATTTTCAGTTCCTGAAAACATCCTTGGTTTTGAAAAACTAGTACCAAATGAAAAGACTCCAACAATCAACTTTAATAATAGCATCAGTTCATTGAAGAAACGTAGAATCTATGAAGCGGTCATAGAACGGATTGGACCATTCTGGTGCATTTTAGGCAGAAAGTTGCAAATCAGAGAAAGTGTCATTGATAAGATAAATAAAAACAACAGTGATGTATATGCCAAAGCAGCAAAATTGATGGAGTTGTATGAACAAAAGGCAGATCGTCAGAACTGGTTCATCATCCTCTGCCAAGCCTTGGACAATGCTAAAAGAGATGATTTGACGAAAATTATTCAAGATATTATGATGATGAACATTTGACAACTAAATATTGTCTTTTCAAAATCAAAATAAACATTGCCAATGGAATTCGAAGCATAGTTCGGAGCATAGTAGCATTGCATATACTGCCAACCCACAATTTGTGTCCTTCATAAATCACAAACCCAACTTGCCCCTATAGAGGGCTAATATCATAACATAACACTTAACACAATATTTTAAATTAGTTAATTTATTATTGCAGTGTACATATCCCTTTGAAGATTTAGTGAATTAAGTATCTAAAGGTTTTTGCTTATTTTTAATGTGATGTATTATTGTTTGGTTAAACAAATATGTTCTTAGTAGATTATATAAAACTTGTACATAACAAAATAGTTATATTTAGAAATGAAAAATTTCATTTTCAGTGAGTGTCTTCTGTCTGTGATGATGATGAACAATATAAATAAAATAAAGTTTATTTGATGATCAAATAAACTATATATTATATAATAATACCAATTTTCATCTTATTCCTTCCTATATCTCATTTAATCACCAACTGAGATTGATTATGGATTTTTTAAAATAAATGCCACCCAGAGGTCCCAAGTTTGATCCCCGGTCAGTGCAAGGTGGATAATGTCCTGGGTCTTGGAAATTATAGATTTCCAAGACCCAGGACAATTTGAAAAAGCCCTTTGCCCTTTTTAATTAAGTACAAATATTTTAAGTGGTTATTCAGTCCATCATTTTGAACAACTTTGCCCAATAAATGTATATCGAAATACGAAAAAAAAATATTTAGGTTCTCATACAAATCGAAGTAGTCACGTGATATCGTTACTATGAAAAATGCAAAAAAAAATTTCGTATTTCGATATATATTTATTGGGAAAAGTTGTTCAAAATGATGGACTGAATCACCTCTTAAAATATTTGTACTTAATTAAAAAGGACATTGTATATGTATTTGTTATAAAATTTAGTATCGTTGAGTTAGTATCCCATAACACAAGTCTCGAACTTACTTTGGCTGGGGCTAGCTCAATCAGTGTTATTTGACCCTTTATATTTATTTAATTATACGGTTTTTTTCTCTGTTAGCAATCTATCACTTTGTGTTTCTGTCTTGCAAAAGTCCACAACAAATAATACATAAATAACATGAGGTCAAGTAACTGTGATCACTTGATCAAATCACCCCCCTTTTAAGGGTTCCGTACCCAAAACGGTAAAACGAGACCCTATAACTGAGACTCCACTGTTTGTCCGTCTGTCTGTCAGTCACCAGGCTGTATCTCATGAACCCATCATGAACCGTGATAGCTACACAGTTGAATTTTTCACAAATGATTTATTTATTTTGCCGCTATAACAAATTATACCAAAAACAAAATCAAACGTACATAAATATAACGTGCGCGAGTCCGACTCGTACTTAGCCGGTTTTTACTAAGACTCCACTATCCTTCTGTCTATCTATCACCCAGGCGCGGTCCGAGGGAAGGTCGGCTGAAATTTTCACAGATCATGTATTTCTGTAGCCGCTTTAACAACAAATACTAAAAACAAAATGAAAGTAATATTTAAGTGGGGTTCCCAACGTATTTGTTTAACAATAATAGTACTGAACCCTTGGTGCGCGAGTCCGACTCGCACTTGACCGGTTTTTTCTTTAATTTTAAAGTCTATGATCGGGGAAGTACCGTTTATAATTTCCGATGACGTAGGTAGCTACCATCCGGTTACTAAGATTACGTTTCGTTACAGTATATTTCGATACAAACAGAAACAAAACATATTCGTAGGGTACAACGACTAATAGTACAACGATAATAAAAACCACGGATTCACTTCGAAACAAATAAACGATACGTAGTCGATAGTTATTGAAATGGTTACAGGTTCGTATGAAATAATCTTAAATTTGGCGTATATTAAATTATCGATAAAATACTACTATTTGTTTCGAAGTAACTATTTCGGACTGAATTCACAGAAATGTGTACCTGAATCGTGAACCACTGCGTAAAACGAGCCTGAGGCTCTATTATAATTGACTGACAGTGACATTTTAATTTAATTTGTTTCTCATAATTATTAAGTTCAGGAATTTGTATAAAGTACACTAAAAGCATAATAAATTATGACTGTGTCCGAATACTTCCAAATCAAACAACAAATTATGCTATTTGTTAGTTCCAGCAACAGAATTAACCAAACATTAATTCAACTTAAGGAGCACTTTAGAGATAATATTAATTCCCCTAGAAGATGTGAACAAATTAAGACGATTGGACAGTTGTTACACGTTTTAGAAATAAGAGATCTTCTATCAGAGCACAATGTACAAGCTTTGAAAGACATTGCTCAAATAGTTAACTGTAACCCAGAAGTTATAAACAAGATAAAGGAATTCGAGAGATGTCATGTTCCAAGAGACTTTAACAATTTTTATAGTAAGTAAATTTTACATTATCTGTTTGATACATAGATATGAATTCCGACTTATATGTGGTGATGGCATAGTAGAACACAATTTGTCACTATCCTGTTCCTATCCTTCGAGTTAGTGTTGCCGAAAAACCGATAGATTTACAATCGATAAATTCCAAAGTCCCATGGATAGTATTGATAATATATCGACACTGGAATATCGAATGGCAACACTACTAAGGGTGATGTAAGAGGTGACTAAGGAAGGTTTAGGTAACAGTGAATGGGTAGCAGTATCCTGTCATTAACTCCCTGCTCCGGTGGAGGTTTAGGGTCAAATTCTTTTTTACTCGGAGGGCTTCAGTCCAGTAGTGGGCTGATATATTCTGGTATAGTAAAAGTAAACTGAAAGTTAACCCTTTCACTGTGAGACTTTATATCAGTTCTAGTGACACCAGTGCGAGGCGAGCAAATCTAAAATAAATAGCTACAACAAAAAAGGGATGAGGATACTTAAGTTTATTGCAACACAAGCATTTTTTTTTTTTGTTGGAAATATCCGACACTCTAGAGATTGGGCATAACAATGTTTGTTGCATAAATCCGATGTTCTCAGTGAAAGGGTTAAAATTTCTATAATAAATTAATAACAACTTCAATGTTTTTAGGTCCTGAGAATACACAGAGTGGATCACTGAACGAACCATTCCAAATATTCTCAAACAACAATCCTTACACCAACTTGAGTGATAAAAAGCTTCGTAGGATTCATGAGACCCTTGTGGAACAGATTGGCACATATTGGCGTGACTTTGCAAGGAATCTCAAAATCAGAGAATGTGAAATTGATAATATAGAATCAAGCTGCATTTCTCTTCAGGCCAAAGCAGAGAGAGTGTTTGAAATGTATAAAGAAAATGCAGATCAGCAGAAGTGGCTTCTTGTTGTTTGTGAAGCCTTAGAAAGGACACGAAGAAAGGATTTAGCTAAAAGTCTTCAAGATATTTTGCTTATGAATATCTAATTTTTTAATATACTCACAAGCAAAGGGCTTTGAGTGTACTGTTTATAGAGAGATTCTGATATATCACATATAACCCATCTTGTGTCTCTTTCTTGTCTGCATTTACTATTGCTGGAATCAGACATCCCTAAACATCAAAAGTAAAAATGTAATCTATTTGCTGCATAATATGACAAAATTTAAATGACGTAGTCTAATGACTTAGGGCTTTTTACCCTTTAACTTCAGGTTAGGATGCTTTTCCTGTTATGCGTTGTATCGCCCGCGTGCGGTTTCTGTCCATGTGCGGGTGATTACATGCTCCTGGCCACATGTTATTATATGTGTACTCCATGCATGCGACCCGCGTCACAGTAAAAACAACATTGTAAGCAGAAGAACCACCAGCATCCGGCTAGCACGCACGCGGGCTGCGGACCCACAGCCAATCTGCGTTCCGCGCGCGTGTACTACCCATGGAAAGAGAACAAGACATGAAATGATGGAATGCGTGCAGCCTGGACGCGGACCAAATATGCGTGTGGGCGAAAATACGCATGATAGGAAAAAGGTGTTTATGTTTAGTCACTTTTCTATTTAGTAGCGTAGCGTCATATACGTCCTGGCGTAGCGCATACGAAACATACGCCACAACGTTTCAAAACAGATTCCACTTTAGAGCTTCAACACAGAATCTATATGCCTCCAATATCTATGCATACAAGAGGAGCATACTGTGAATCAAAATGATTAATACTAATCAGGAAGTTGTCAGGGCCGTAACAGACGCGGCGCAAGTTGCTCCGCGTAACAGCTAGTGATGGGCGATGCATAAATACTCAATCAACCCATTTGAGTATTTACTCAGTAGATTGAGTAAATACCCGATAAATATCCTTATTTATCTATTTGGTGAGTAGATTGATTTATATGAATTGCGACTCATATTTATATTCATGTAAAGAAAAATTATACTTTTCTTAATTTAAATATTCCCGTGCGTCGGGTCGTTGGTGTGACACTTGTCATTGACAATCTTTGGGAACTGAGCTGTCAGCTGAGTGACAGGTATAACATTGTAAAGAGAAAAACGTGAATACTTATTTATTTAATTCCATTTAATAATAATATTTGGTGATCTTCGCGATCGACATTTCAATTAAAAACATTAAATGTCGTTTCTTTGTTTTACAGGTAAAGTTTGTTATTATTAAGCTCGCATATTTTACCTTTGTAAATTACACATAGTCAACTTACATAAGTAACATATAAAAATAAAATCTTTGTTTTACAGAGAAACTCAATTGTGTTTTGATCGATTGACCAGAAGAATACATCTTATAAAACGACATTTCTTGTCAGAAAAATGGAAAAACTAAAGTTTGTATTCCAAGTAAAACCAGCATCGGATGGAAAATCTAACTTCATAGCCATAACCTCAATTATAACACAAGATGAAAAAGTATACTTGATGCCCGAAGAATGCCAACCAATATCATTGCACAAACAAATCCAATCTACAAAAGCTTTTGCTACAGTGAAAAATTCATTAAAAAAAAGATATCAAAGCAGAAGTGTGTGGATAAAACTCAAAGAAGGTATGTTGGAAACTTACTTTGATAAAGAAGAGAATGCAATTTTTCAAGATCAATACTTAGAAGAAATTACACGCGAACAGTTTACTGATATTAATAAGAAGACTTCAGAAGATCCAGTAGTCAAAATATTGGAAAAATTAGTTGAGAGTCAACAAAATAAAGAAAAACAAAGTATGAAAAAGTTAGCCGACAGGTTCGTGATTGAAAAATTTGATGGCAGGAATATTAGTGCTTCTCACTGGATGGAAGTATTTGAAAATGAATGTGCACGGTTCAATATAGAGAAAGAGGAAGAAAAAATTGAAATCTTCAGATTATTTTTAGAAAAATCATGCATCGATTGGTATTCTTCCATGATGATCAGGTTAACTTTAAAATCGGAATGGGCAGAATGGAGATCCAATTTTCTGCAAACCTATGGCAATAAAGGCTGGACTGCAAGCAAGTACGCTTTATCTTTCAAGTATCAAACTGGGTCTTTATTAGAATATGCTATAAAAAAAGAGAGACTTTTACTTGAAATAAGAAAAACGATGGATCAAGGTACCCTTATAGATATAATTGCTGCCGGCTTGCCGGACTTTGTAACGGATAGAATCAACAAAGAGGAAGTTCAACATACAAAAGACCTATTTAATGAACTTGGCAGATTAGAACATCTGGTTGCAAAGAAAAAAAATATCAAAAAGAAAGAAGATATTAAACAGATAAAGGAAAAATGTAGCATTTGTGAAAAATTGAAAAAAGGGGTGCGTTATCACTCTGAAGACTCATGCTGGTTCAGAACAAAAACAAATAATGAAAAAGAACAGAAACAAATAAAGTTCATTAACAATTCAGAGTTAGAATGTGAACTACAGTATGAAGAGCCAAAAAACTAATAGTGCCGCCATTAATTAAGTTAAAACTATTATTAAATAAAAAAGTTGAAGTATTTGGAATCTATGACTCCGGCTCAAATGTATCATTAATAAATTCTAGGTTATTAAAGATAAATAATAAAGAGTTGAGTTATTCAAGCAATACAAATTTAAAAACAATTAATGGCGTCAAAAAAGCAAAAGGTATAATCTCATTAGACATAACCATTTTTGATATTGAAAAAAAAATGGATATTTTTGTAATAGATAAGGAAAATTTTGATTATGATTTCTTAATTGGACTAGATTGTATAAAAAATTTTTATTTAATCCAAAAAGAGAATTTAGAAGTTTGTCAAAAAGCTCCTATAAGTCAAAATGCAAACATAGAAATTCATATGAAAGAATCTATGCAAAGAAATGAAATAGTTTCTAAGGAAACAATAAAATCAGAAATGAATATTTCTAAGGAAATTAAATCTGATAATTTAATAAACTTCAATGAAAACTTTAGTAAAGAAAGCTTCAAAATTTGCATAAATCATCTGGACTATGAAAAACAGACAAAAATCAATGACCTGATAGAAACCAATAAGTCAGTATTTGCAAAGGATAAATATGACATCGGAACTGTGAAAGATTATGAAGCACATATAGATTTATTGGTAGAAAAATACTGCAGCAAAAGACCATACCGTTGTACGATTGAAGATAAAAAAGAAATTGAAAATCAAGTTGCAAAATTATTAGAGAAAAACATTATAGAAGAATCATATAGTCCGTTTGCAGCACCAGTCACTTTAGCTTACAAAAGAGATGAGAAAAAAAAGAACAGATTGTGCATAGATTTTCGAGAGCTAAATAAAATAGTCGTTCCTCAGTCACAGCCATTCCCGCTTATTGAAGACCTAATAGTAAAAACAAGAGACTGTAAGTTCTTCTCAACACTCGATCTAAATTCAGCGTTCTGGTCAATACCTCTGCGTGTCTCTGATAGATACAAAACTGCATTTGTCACACAGGAAGGACATTTTCAATGGACTTGTTTGCCATTCGGGTTAAAAACATCACCAGCTATATTTCAGAGGATAATGTGTAACATAATAAGAAAACACAAGCTTGGAGAATTCACAGTAAGTTACATAGATGATATACTAATATTTTCTAAAACTTTCTCAGATCATATCAAACATCTAGAACAACTATTTCAAGCAATTAAGAGTGAAGGCTTACGATTGAAATTTTCAAAATGCATGTTTGCAAAGGACTCAGTTAAGTACCTCGGTCACATAATTCTGAATAACTCCGTCAGACCTCTGAAAGATAACTTAATATCAATAAAAGATTTTCCTACCCCAAAAACGCAAAAAAATGTCAGACAGTTTTTAGGAAAAATAAATTTCTATCACAAGTATGTGCCAAATATAGCAATTGAATTAGAACCACTGCATAATCTTTTGAGAAAAGGACACATTTTTAATTGGACTAAAGCATGCCAGGAGTCATTCGATAAAATGAAAAAAATACTATGTTCACAACCAGTACTAACTATTTTTGATCCAAACTTGCCTATCCACATATACACAGATGCCAGTATACTGGGAGTAGGAGCAGTCTTAAAACAAACTCAAGAAGACAATGAAGAGAAACCAGTGGAATACTTCTCGAAGAAACTAAATGAGGTTCAAAAAAGGAAGAAAGCTATATACCTGGAATGCTTAGCAATTAAAGAATGTGTAAAGTATTGGCAACACCTGTTGATTGGTAGAAAGTTTACCGTATTCTCAGACCATAAACCCTTGGAGAATATGAATATAAAATCAAGAACAGATGAAGAATTGGGAGATCTTACATACTACTTATCACAATACGATTTCCAAATAAAATATTCTCCTGGAAAAAACAATATTGAAGCTGATTGCCTAAGCAGAAACCCAGTCTTGGAATCAACTGAAAATCAAGATGAACAATTAAAAATAATTAACATAATAAAAATAGAAGATATTTTAAAAGATCAAGACAATAATAGAAATATACAGCACAGAAAAGACAAGTTAATAACGAAAAACAATATTTATTACAAGACAGTAAAAAAGAAAGAGAAAATAATTCTTTCAAATAAATTTAGCATAGAATTTATCAAAAAGGTACATACAGCCCTGGACCATATAGGAATTAAACAATTACAAAGAATGATTAGCACATTGTATACAGCAGAAAATCTTACAAAAAATATAAAAAGAATCTGTGAAACTTGTGTAGTATGTATAAAAAACAAATCTAGAGGACAAAACAAATACGGACTTATGTCCCACTTGGGTCCCGCCACAAAACCCTTTGAGATATGCTCCATAGATACCATTGGTGGCTTTGGTGGTTCAAGATCAACAAAAAGATACTTGCACCTAATGTTAGATCATTTCACCAGGTATGCATATATTTTAACATCAAGCACTCAGAATGCAAATGATTTCATTAAATTGATAAATAAATGTGCGGATACCAACGACATTGGCATGATTCTCTCAGACCAATACCCAGGTATCAATTCTAGAGAATTTAAACGTTTTTTGGATGAAAAGAATATCCCAATAATTTTTACAGCAGTGAACTCACCCTTTTCAAATGGATTAAACGAGAGACTAAATCAGACATTGGTCAATAAAATCAGATGCAAAATAAACGAAAACGACAAAAAGATGGCTTGGACAACTATTGCACAAAATTGTGTAAAAAACTATAATGAAACGGAGCATACTGTCACTGGATTCGCTCCAAGATACCTACTCAATGGTACAGACGTTACAATTTTGCCAAATGAGTTAAAATCTATAAAGACCGAGCATGATCTAATTGAAGACAGGAAAAAGGCACTAGAAAATACCATCCGTTCACATAATTACAACAAAAGAATATATGATAAAAATCGGAAACATGTAGACTTCAAAGTTGGTGATGCCGTTTTTGTAGAAAATGGAAACAAACTTAACAGGAAAAAGCTTGATGAATTGAGAATAGGACCCTACACAATCTTGGATAAAATATCAACTACAATTTACAAGATAAACACAGACCATAAGAAATCAGAGTCCAATTTTTACCATATCTCTAAACTGACTCCAGCCCCTGCTCTACTGGAAGCACACTATGAAGAGGATACATGATTAAACCTGTACCGTCTATTTTCTCTCTTAGGGGGGGAGATGTAAAGAAAAATTATACTTTTCTTAATTTAAATATTCCCGTGCGTCGGGTCGTTGGTGTGACACTTGTCATTGACAATCTTTGGGAACTGAGCTGTCAGCTGAGTGACAGGTATAACATTGTAAAGAGAAAAACGTGAATACTTATTTATTTAATTCCATTTAATAATAATATTTGGTGATCTTCGCGATCGACATTTCAATTAAAAACATTAAATGTCGTTTCTTTGTTTTACAGGTAAAGTTTGTTATTATTAAGCTCGCATATTTTACCTTTGTAAATTACACATAGTCAACTTACATAAGTAACATATAAAAATAAAATCTTTGTTTTACAGAGAAACTCAATTGTGTTTTGATCGATTGACCAGAAGAATACATCTTATATTCATATTCATTATTTCATGTTTTCATGACAATTTTGAAAGTTAATCTAGTATACACTTGCAATTCTTGTCGGAAAGTGTGTGCATACGCTACAATATGCTTAAAATGTAGGTAAACGTTATATGCGACGCTAAATTATATGAAAATACCATACTAATCATACACTGAAAGTAGACTTCTTTGACTAATTATCTTTTTTTGGTGGGAGGTGTGCATAGACGTAATTTTACGTAAATATAAGTAAACAGACATCAAATGCGATGTCAATACTTGAGCACGCTCTATTTACTCTATTTATTAAATCTAGTGAGTAAATACTCAAGTGGGTAAATGGAGTACTATCCACTGCCCATCTCTAGCTGTTACGCGACGCAACGTGCGCCCCGTCTGTTGCGGCACTCCCTGTCAATTGTTTTTTCATAGATGTTAATAAATTCAGGGCTTAACCATTATATGTATATTGCGGCCCGCTCGAACAAAATGTTGTACCTACCTACAATATCGTAAATAAATAGGTAACTATAATATGTTTTTGTCAAGGTATTTGCAAGTCTTACAATTATATTTAATATTAAAATCACTTTCTAATAAATATTTTTTTTTATTATTGCATAGACTCACTCACAGCTACACACAAAAGTGACAAATATTCTCAATGTTAGTCCTTTTTAACCCCCGACTAAAAAACAGGTGTGTTATAAGTTATAAGTTTGACGCTAATGTCAGTGGCGTCTTACTCAGAACGGATGGACCGATTTTAATGCGGTTTTTTTTTACGTAAAAGCAAGTACCCTTGCGGTGATTCCTCTCTATGTTTGAGGAAAATCGGTTCAGCCGCTTAAAAGTTATTGGGGGTTACAGCTTGAAAGTCCGGGCTATCCCTAAAAAAATAAATAAAAATGACGCTATAAAAGCGTAACTACCGATACGATTTGTTATCGAACAGCTATTTCGGCTATTCGTCACTAGATGGCGTTCTTGACATTTGCGGTCGGGGGTTTTTTAATTTGATTTTCAAATAAACTTGTTATTAATACAGCTAATTAAATGTATCAAAATATAATTCTTAGGTTAGTCCTAATTAAGTGCTGTCCTTGCCCAAGTAGTAATTTAACCAGGGAT
Organism: Acrobasis suavella; assembly: GCA_943193695.1. NCBI lineage: Eukaryota > Metazoa > Arthropoda > Insecta > Lepidoptera > Pyralidae > Acrobasis > Acrobasis suavella. The sequence goes on along the minus strand of OW971934.1, from coordinate 14,399,685 downwards.
TAATTATCGAAAAATGAAAATACTTACCCTCATATTCATAAAAAAATACAATCGTTTGCTAAACCTATTTTAGCGAAAATATTTTTGTCCCTTTTTCTCTTCTCAATATTTGACATTGAAAAAACGAGACAAAACACATTTTAACCAAAATAGGTTTAACAAACGTTTGTAATTTTTTATGAATTTGGGGTAAGTATCATATAGGGTCAATTTATGTCTAGTGTGGAGTCAAAACGTCAATTTAAAAATTAGTAATATCACCCTTAGAAGAACATACATTATACGTATCGTGCATTATACACGTATGTTGTGGAGTTATCTCCATGCACATATTTCTTTTGTTATAATAAATAACAGGCCAATTGTGTGTCGGGCCACGCTCAGTGTAGTATTCCGTAGTTGCGAATGCAGACTTTTTTGAGTTCAGACCTCACTGGTGAGGACTAAAACACATAAAAAACTAATTTTATTGAATTTGTATATTTTTAATTCCCAAGTACATTTTATAAGTTGGTCGACTGTAACTTGTAAGGACTAATGATGACTATTATTTGTAAACCCATATTAGCTCTGATAGTTTTTCTTTTAACTTCGTTATAGGTATACACTATTGCACTGATTTTTTTCATGACTCCATATAAAACTGTTTAGCTCATGGGGCTAACAATAATTTGAAATCATCATCATCATTTTAGCCGCATAACGTCCGCTGCTGGACGAATGCGTAACCCCAGAAAAATGTTGCGCCTTAGAGAAATGAGAGTATTACAGATACTTAGTTCATGGTAAGTCTCAATATGTTAAAATATAGCAAAATTCGTTCATGTTATATTTTCGAAGTTATTCGAGAAAAACTGATTTTGCCGGAGTAACGTTACCCCAGCAAGATGTTTTTCAAAAAAAGCGTTTAGCCTAGAATCAAGTATATGAAAAGACAGCTCTTAATGAGTTTTAAATGTATACCGATAGCAAAATTTGTTCATCTTATACTTTTTGAGATATTCAAGATTTTGCTGGGGTAACGTTTTGCAATCGTTACCCCAGCAAGATGTTTTTCAAAAAAAGCGTTTAGCCTAGAATCAAGTATATGAAAAGACAGCTCTTAATGAGTTTTAAATGTATACCGATAGCAAAATTTGTTCATCTTATACTTTTTGAGATATTCAAGATTTTGCTGGGGTAACGTTTTGCAATTTTCTATATCTCGAAAACTGTTAGTAGCAGTATTTTGGAAAAAAATACTGTTTATAGGCCTTAGTTTGTTCAAATTTGTTTAAATATAAGTATTCCGATTCATCAACAAATATCGAAGTAATTTATTATTTAAAAAAGTAGGAAAATTCCGGTTTACTCGTAAACTAGTACATTTAATAACAAATAAAAAGCAGTTGTAAAAAGTGATATACCCTTCTAACTTGTAGAAATTCGGATGAACAAACATTACGCGATATGAAGATATAAAAGAATTTCATCGAATTCCTAGAGGTGTGACTTTGGCCATCGAATATGCAGTTCTCTCTAAACACAAATAGATAAAATATAGTAAACATATGTGTTCAATTTGTTACAAAACATGCCTGAAAATTTCGGCTTCAAATCTCGGATGGAATAAAAGTTATTAAAAAAAAAAACAATAAAATATCATCAATTCTCCTACAAACCGACTAAATAACGGAGGCTACGAAAAAGCGGCCGTTTCATACTTGCGGGTTTCCTACGCAAATTAGCAACCTAATAACCGATAAAAAGTACAGTCGAGCAGAATAATATTCATGTAGCCGATATTTGAAATGTTTTAAGTATATTTACTATAGTATTATTTGGTGTGAATTCATACATTTGTGGCTTAATTAGTTTTTAGCAATAGTGTTGACATCTCTATGGCAGTGTATGTCGGATAGATTAATAAATGTCGCATCCCCCACTCAAACAAAGCAATAAATACGAGTTTTATATTTTATTATTATCTACGAGACAGATTTTAAATTCCTTGTCGTCATTAGTATGAGGTAACCAGAAACATAGTTAAAACTGAGTATTTAATAGTAACAGTTGTAAATTAATAGATAATTACTATGCTGGAGTCCTTTTGTAAAAGAAACAAAAATTATATTAATATTGAAATGTGTATACATTTACAACTCATTAAGAGCTGTCTTTTCATATATTTGACTCTAGGCTAAACGCTTTTTTTTTATAAACATCTTGCTGGATTAACGTTACTCCAGCAAAATCAGTTTTTCTCGAATAACTTCGAAAATACAACATGAACGAATTTTGCTATATTTGAACATATTGAGGCTTACTATAAACTAAGTATCTGTAACACTCTCATTTCTCTAGGGCGCAACATTTTGCTGGGGTTACGCATTCCTGCTGGACATAGGCCTCTCCCAAGGATTTCCATAATGACCGATCAAGAGCGGCATGCATCCAGCGCTTCCCAGCGACCTTGGTCAGATCGTCTGACCACCCTGTGGGTGGGTGTCCTACGCTTCGCTTGGCAGTACGTAGTCCCCATTCGAGAACCTTTTCGCCCCGTCGGCCATCGGTTCGACGCGCTGTGTCTCGCCCACTGCCACTTCAACGAACTAATCTGCTGGGCAATGTCAGTGACTTTGGTTCTCCTACGAATTTACTCATTTTTGATTCGATCACATAGGGAAACACCGAGCATAGCCCTCTCCATAGCGCGTTGAGTGACCTTGAGCCTTCATAATGGACCACGTTTCAGAGCTATAAGTCATCACTGGTAACACATTATTAAATAATTTGAAAACGGATCCCTAAATCGAAAAATGGTGTTCACAAACTTTACTTTTAACTTTGTACTTTTAAATTTATTTTACCACTTTGTTGGCGTGATGATATACCCATGCATGCCAAATTAGAGTTCTAGTACTAAAATCTCTGAGTAAATCCGCGGCCGGACCGACAGACGCATACACCGATTGAATTCGCGTGTCGTGCGACCAATGAGTTTTTTTTACCTCATGAAGTCAAGAGAAATACATTTGCGTTGTGGAGATAAAGGTGAATTTTGCTGTTAAGTTTTAAATTGATGCTTTGATGCGGCACTGCGCTAGTACGAAATATCCTTACTTGATAACTGTGTTGATGTCAAAGGAAAAATGTGGGGGGAACAGCAAGGAGGTATATAAAACAATAAAGAATTTATTTTGTAAGAAAGTATATTTCTATCAACAAACATTAAAAAAATCTTATAAAAAATCAATTTTAACACAGTAAGTATATGTTTGGAATGGAAATTTGGAAGACTTGTTTTGTATTGGAATAGTTAAAATCACAGACAAATGGTTAATCATATTCTATAATACAGAGGCATTAGTTTTTTTTTTTAATTCGGATGCGTCTTTGTCTAAGTCTAATCTAGAATCAAAAATAATAATACCATCAATTACTGTACTTACTTTTATAAGGCACTAATTGGCAATCTTTATTCCATCATCATAACATATTCGAGAAACTTAATTTGAGCATACACTTTATTTCATAAAAACATGATTGAAGATCTAAATGTATAAAAAATAAACCTATAAGTATGTAGTTCCGACAAAGCATACCTAAACTCCGATGAGGAAAATGTTAGCACTCACCATGTAACAAAAATATTAGTACTTCTAGTACATAAATAATATTTCATACAAGTATAAGGCACTAAGATTTTTTTAGTTATAATATAAGTTTTTATACTCTTAAGTATGAACGACTGTTATATATAAGAGAAGAGATAAAAAATATATTTTTCATCGCATTTATTCGAAAACAATGTTTTCAAAACATTTGGTGAAAAAATCTCTAGGGATTAAAACCAATTTGAAAACTGAACACGAATGTAATCTTATGTAGAATCAAAAATTATGTAGCCAGTCCAGCAAAAAAAAAAGAATTAAGTTTTAAAACAATAACTTACAGGCACAAGCGTCGTCATTTTTTATAAATGTAAGTAAACATTTTTATGTTCTTCGCTTCGGAAAAAGAAATAAGTAAAATTAAAAAAGCGCCATGTGAGTAACTACATAGTAAGTAGTTTTATATTGTATTGACATGTAATTATTTGTGTAAATTTGAACACTTTTTCGCAAGTTTAAGCCGATAGTGAATATCAAGTTAACTTACATGAATATAAAGAGATGAAGGACCACGACCACGCAAACAACGTTATGAGTAAAAATTTTATCAGAAGCCGGAGCTCTTCAAAAAATTATTTCTTAGTACTTCTTGAATAAAAGCGACAAGAAATAATTATCTGTCCGTTGAACTCTGAATAGGTATATGCTATTCTTTATATTCTATTTTGTATTTGCTATTTTGTTTTTTTTATAGCCCGTTCAAAACCGCCAATACCAGGCACAATAGAAAACAAATAGACTTATTATATTTTTATAAAGACATTCGAGTTTTTGAAGTTAAATGGAGATGAAAAGTAGAGTGTGCTACTCGGGTACTATTACGCTATTTGTGTAATATTTTAACTTCGGGCGATAAACATGAATCCCTCGCTTCACTCAGGATTCCACCGTAAAATCAATCGCTACGCTCATAATTTAAATGTGGAATCCTCAGTTTCGCTCTGGATTCAAAGTAGCACCCTCGCCTTAAAAACATTATCTTTACCCCTTGTAGCACAATCTACTATTATTTACTTATAGTACAAACAAAAGCTTGTGAAGATTTACACTTTAGATATTTCTCTTGGTAAAAGGTAAAAGCACTAACGAATGTTAAACTTCGTGACATAAGTTCGAAAAAACTTGAGTGTACCCACAGTCCATTCATTTCATTCCTCATCCTCCATCTATATCAACTTCAGCCCTCTGGGTCAGCGGCTGGCGGCGCACTTGCCACTGAAATATGCTAAGTTAATGCTTATGCTCGATGTTGGGAGGACCACTGATAGGCGTTCTGGAACAGTCGCAGCCAAGGTGAGGGCGAGGAAGCCGGGGCATGCCGTGCTGGAGCCTCGGCGCACTGCCAGCGCAGCACGCAGCGCTCGGGGTGGGGCATCATGGCTATGTGACGCCCGTCGGTTGATCTCAGACCCGCAATACCCACTGAAAGTAAATTTCGTTATGTATTGCGCTTTATCTTGGTCATTGTTCACTGAAAATAAAATTCGTTATGTATTACGCTTTATCTTTGTAATATTCTGTTTTTCAGAGCAGGGACAGGAATACCGATATTTTTTATCGATATATCAATACCCGATATCAGCTTAGATTATTTAATACAGGATAAGCCTTACCTGCGCGTTCCCCTCTGCCAAAGTATAAGGACTAAAATCTAATACGTTCATAAAAACTAGTTGCGTAATCGATTATGATAATTGACAACATTTCATTTACAAAAAGGTATGAAAATTCGAAAATCATTTCGAGTATTGGCGACTCTGAACACGTAAAATATTTTTTCAGATTTTTTTGAGTTATATTCTTAGAGATGAATGAAAAAAACTGAAAGGTACAGGGATATAGGCATTTAACAGGTTACGCTTGAACATATAAAAGTAAAAAATAATATACAAGCTGTCAGCTGTCAATTGACACGTGCGTCAATCATGCGTCAATATGACAACTGACATCATGAGTGAGAAAGAGAGAGATTATAGTAGTGATGTTCTATAGAAGTATCAGTTCGATAGAGAGACCATCTAGTATCGATAGTTCTTTAGTATTATAGCAGAATTAGGATTGGAAAAAATACACGTGCATTCAAATGTTTACATAGTTTGGTGACGAAACGATAATATTTCCTTAATATGATTGATGTTTTAGATTAAATAAAAATAATGTTGACATCAAGGTCTTATAAACTATAAAAAAATAAGTAAGGAAAAATGCTACCGTATAATATGGGGACTTTCAAAAATACAAGGTGGCATTAATAATAGCTTCTTTGTTTAATTTTTTATTTAAATTTTCCAAATATCTGAACGCATATTTATCAATATTTTTGAAATAGCAATCCTGGTATGTCCGCCATCTTTCCACAACGCGTGTACGCCGGTGCCCTTGTTTTCTTTTTCAGTCAAATTCGATCCAATTAACTTCAAAACGCTATAACATAAAAATTAAAACATTTTTTTCTTTATGTTCTAGATTCATGTAAGGGGCGACTATGAGAATCCGTTAAAAACGTGGGTTATCAAAAAACCTCATTTCAAGTATAGAGTTGATAGGGCACATTTTTTTGTCGAATATTACAAGCGTAAATTTTTAATGCCAAAAATAGCTGAAATAGTTGCATTTGAATTTTTAAATTAATCAAAGTAATCTTTTTTTACCTACCTTTTAATTTTAGATAAAAACTACTAAGATTATATCTACTTCTTCAATTTTACTTTTCGTAATTCATAATACTATCGATATCGAAATCTTACTGCTACAAAACACAACTCTATAAATGTCAGTAAAAGTTTTATTTTTTAATTATTATAAAGCATGGCAAAGATGTAACGTTACAACCTAACTCTTGTACTTACGCTCTTTTAGAATGGAGAGATTTTAAACAATTTAATTTTAGGAGAAATAATGAAAAGAAATAAAAAAGAAAAAAAACGTATGTCCTTTTTTTCGAAGTTCTTTAAGAAAAAAAAAAATATGTATATAAAATTTTTGAAATGTTGTCAATTATGTGAATCGGTAAGGCATCCAAAAGACGTCTAAAAGTGCTCCGTTTAAAATGCCATTCTATGCAATTTTCTCGTGTTAAAAGAGGTCAAACACATTAATCTTCCAAAAGATAGCATTACCTTTCATTAGTATTTTTTTTATTTTATTAACGTTGTTTTTATTTAAATGTAATTTCTGAAAAATCGAAGAAATATCCATTAGTATCGATTACGGAAAAAATAATCGAATCATGTTTGCAACTGATTTCCTTCCAGCCCATAAAATAATCTAAGATCGCATACGAGACTAGTTCATTAACCCCGTTTTAAATGTATCAATTACATTCTTAAGGTTCTGTAATAAGGTTCCAATTTGAAAAACGATTAGTTGATGATGTAGGCGCACTCCCCACGAGAGTATGTATTTCTGATTTACAACCTTCGTCTTTATTCCTGTGCATTAGAGTTGATATATTTTTTTGTCTTCTCTCTCTTTCTTGCCACGAGTGTATTATTATGTGTATTTACACATTTTTTTCAGTGTGAGTCTTTTTTGGTGTGCAGAAAATAAGCTAGTGTTTGAGTTTTTTGTAGTGTGCATTTATAGCGACACAAATTATTTCTGTGAATGTGTGATTTTGTTTAGACGTAGCAGTAGCTTACCCCGCACCAAAAGCGACAAAAAGTGTTGTAAGAAGATTTGTCTGGGTAACTCATCCTGTATTAAATGATCTAAGGATATCAGTATTTTATTGATATATTTTTATCGATATATCGATACAAATATTGATAAAATACCAGTATTTTATACAAAATATCGATATATCGATATTTTGTATCGATATATCGATAAAATACTGGTATCGGGTATCGATATATCGATACAAAATATCGGTATTCCTGTCCCTGTTTTAGAGAAAAAATAAAATACGTGTACAATATTTTTTTTAATAATCTAACCGATGGGCCAAATATATTTTTCCAGTCATCAAGCTTACATTTACATTATTTAGTGCTGCCGAGTTTTATAACAAGCACAAAACAGGCAATTTATTAAGTAAGATAATTTACGATTACATAATAATGTGATAAATAAAGAACCACATGTGAGTTTCGAGCTGCTTTAAGGTTGAACTAGTCAATACTTTTTCTATACAAATTTCGGAGGGGATTTCCTCCTCTGTTTGACATTGTACATTCAAAGTTTAACATGATATCGTTTTTACTCATTATAAATTTTGTCTGTACGGATAGGATACAGAATAGTAAAATAAAAATCCATTCAAAAGTTATTATAAGCCATCAAAGACTCGTTTATTTATTTTATTTTATTTTTTTGCTTATTTTTATGCAACTTTCGGCGTCAATAAGTACTAAAAGAAGTGTTAAATCTCCAAAACAAAGTTCGTACCGACACAGCTTATTTATCGAAGATTTTAATAAACTTAATTTATAGTTTATGCATAAAACCACAGAATAAGTACTAGTACTCATGTACAGAAGTCTTACTATAAAAAGAATTTCAAAGAAATATCTACTCAATGTTGTTAGAGATATGGTTTGATTTAGCTCGCATCAAAAATCGACACCTCCTGGTTTAGATACCTAGAATTTCAGTTGCAAGTCAATTTCATCCTTATTACTATAGACACACTGCTCATAATAGGTAGGTACCTACAAAAAACTGATTGAGTGAGCAGTATGCCAGGGTTGACTGTTATAAGTTTATACTACTATCGCCATCTAACGCACCGCACCCGTGTCGCAAAACGCGGCGATCCGACGCAAGACATCGCGCCGACTCGTCAGCGTTAGGTACGAATGATAATTACTCGTAAGAGCTAGCAGCACTTGGTCTAAAGAATGTTACTTTAAATTTCAACTTTTAAATGTTGAGATTCAATACAGTGTAATGTATTTTTTATTTCGTAAATGTTCTAACGACCCCAAATCATAGTAAATTAATAAAAACGTAAAGTAAACTACATTTTACTGCAATGAATTATGCACAAAGTGTACAAGCATACGTTAATCGAAAAACATAAGCCTCCTTCTGACGCATTCAGGTAAAAATACGGTTCCTAGTCTAGCACACGTCCGTCCGTTTTTACCCGAGGAAGGGTAATGATTTAGCAGTCTATGTATGTATGTGACTATTTATGCCTGTTCTACCAAAGCTATTTATTTCTACAGGATAAAATATATTATTTCTTAATTCATTTTTCGTATCTTATAATAACCATATATACCTTAGTATACCTATGTTATGATAAGTCATAATATACTATTTGTCATTAGGAAGCTTAAAAGTTTTGGATCGCAATCCAAACAATCCGCCGTTTTTTTTTTGTGCTTTTTCTTTCCGTGACGACGAAGTTGGTGAACACAGGTAAACGAACCGCGCGTGCGTCACTACTCACTGCTTGTTAGCGAGTCGTCCTTGCTGAATTTCCCCCTTCGTGGCGGTCGCAACGCGTAGGTATATTTTCGATACCTACACGCCGAGTGAGACAGGCCTGATAAAAACCCTTTTCCCAAAGGACTTCACGTTTATTTTTAAGCGCTCGGTTTACCATGAATTATCTTGCATTTCACCTCACTGCTTCGCCCGAACACAATGTTGGGTGAGACAGCATGCTTTTAGGCCTCGCCCACCTTTGATTTCGAACCCGCGACTAGTTCAACCTTAAGCTAAATCCCAACCGGAAAATATAAACATCGAAATAAGTTTTAAATATGCATGCATTTGTCGTAAATATGCAGTATTGGCGACTCTGAACACGTAAAATATTTTTTCAGATTTTTTTGAGTTATATTCTTAGAGATGAATGAAAAAAACTGAAAGGTACAGGGATATAGGCATTTAACAGGTTACGCTTGAACATATAAAAGTAAAAAATAATAAACAAGCTGTCAGCTGTCAATTGACACGTGCGTCAATCATGCGTCAATATGACAACTGACATCATGAGTGAGAAAGAGAGAGATTATAGTAGTGATGTTCTATAGAAGTATCAGTTCGATAGAGAGACCATCTAGTATCGATAGTTCTTTAGTATTATAGCAGAATTAGGATTGGAAAAAATACACGTGCATTCAAATGTTTACATAGTTTGGTGACGAAACGATAATATTTCCTTAATATGATTGATGTTTTAGATTAAATAAAAATAATGTTGACATCAAGGTCTTATAAACTATAAAAAAATAAGTAAGGAAAAATGCTACCGTATAATATGGGGACTTTCAAAAATACAAGGTGGCATTAATAATAGCTTCTTTGTTTAATTTTTTATTTAAATTTTCCAAATATCTGAACGCATATTTATCAATATTTTTGAAATAGCAATCCTGGTATGTCCGCCATCTTTCCACAACGCGTGTACGCCGGTGCCCTTGTTTTCTTTTTCAGTCAAATTCGATCCAATTAACTTCAAAACGCTATAACATAAAAATTAAAACATTTTTTTCTTTATGTTCTAGATTCATGTAAGGGGCGACTATGAGAATCCGTTAAAAACGTGGGTTATCAAAAAACCTCATTTCAAGTATAGAGTTGATAGGGCACATTTTTTTGTCGAATATTACAAGCGTAAATTTTTAATGCCAAAAATAGCTGAAATAGTTGCATTTGAATTTTTAAATTAATCAAAGTAATCTTTTTTTACCTACCTTTTAATTTTAGATAAAAACTACTAAGATTATATCTACTTCTCCAATTTTACTTTTCGTAATTCATAATACTATCGATATCGAAATCTTACTGCTACAAAACACAACTCTATAAATGTCAGTAAAAGTTTTATTTTTTAATTATTATAAAGCATGGCAAAGATGTAACGTTACAACCTAACTCTTGTACTTACGCTCTTTTAGAATGGAGAGATTTTAAACAATTTAATTTTAGGAGAAATAATTAAAAGAAATAAAAAAGAAAAAAAACGTATGTCCTGTTTTTCGAAGTTCTTTAAGAAAAAAAAAAATATGTATATAAAATTTTTGAAATGTTGTCAATTATGTGAATCGGTAAGGCATCCAAAAGACGTCTAAAAGTGCTCCGTTTAAAATGCCATTCTATGCAATTTTCTCGTGTTAAAAGAGGTCAAACACATTAATCTTCCAAAAGATAGCATTACCTTTCATTAGTATTTTTTTTATTTTATTAACGTTGTTTTTATTTAAATGTAATTTCTGAAAAATCGAAGAAATATCCATTAGTATCGATTACGGAAAAAATAATCGAATCATGTTTGCAACTGATTTCCTTCCAGCCCATAAAATAATCTAAGATCGCATACGAGACTAGTTCATTAACCCCGTTTTAAATGTATCAATTACATTCTTAAGGTTCTGTAATAAGGTTCCAATTTGAAAAACGATTAGTTGATGATGTAGGCGCACTCCCCACGAGAGTATAGCAAACTGCTGCGCACTCCTCACGAGACTAAGGCGCACTCCTCACGAGACTATGTATTTCTGATTTACAACCTTCGTCTTTATTCCTGTGCATTAGAGTTGATATATTTTTTTGTCTTCTCTCTCTTTCTTGCCACGAGTGTATTATTATGTGTATTTACACATTTTTTTCAGTGTGAGTCTTTTTTGGTGTGCAGAAAATAAGCTAGTGTTTGAGTTTTTTGTAGTGTGCATTTATAGCGACACAAATTATTTCTGTGAATGTGTGATTTTGTTTAGACTTGTGAATGTGTGATTTTGGTTAGATTAATTTATCGAAGATTTTAATAAACTTAATTTATAGTTTATGCATAAAACCACAGAATAAGTACTAGTACTCATGTACAGAAGTCTTACTATAAAAAGAATTTCAAAAAAATATCTACTCAATGTTGTTAGAGATATGGTTTTATTTAGCTCGCATCAAAAATCGACACCTCCTGGTTTAGATACCTAGAATTTCAGTTGCAAGTCAATTTCATCCTTATTACTATAGACACACTGCTCATAATAGGTAGGTACCTACAAAAAACTGATTGAGTGAGCAGTATGCCAGGGTTGACTGTTATAAGTTTATACTACTATCGCCATCTAACGCACCGCACCCGTGTCGCAAAACGCGGCGATCCGACGCAAGACATCGCGCCGACTCGTCAGCGTTAGGTACGAATGATAATTACTCGTAAGAGCTAGCAGCACTTGGTCTAAAGAATGTTACTTTAAATTTCAACTTTTAAATGTTGAGATTCAATACAGTGTAATGTATTTTTTATTTCGTAAATGTTCTAACGACCCCAAATCATAGTAAATTAATAAAAACGTAAAGTAAACTACATTTTACTGCAATGAATTATGCACAAAGTGTACAAGCATACGTTAATCGAAAAACATAAGCCTCCTTCTGACGCATTCAGGTAAAAATACGGTTCCTAGTCTAGCACACGTCCGTCCGTTTTTACCCGAGGAAGGGTAATGATTTAGCAGTCTATGTATGTATGTGACTATTTATGCCTGTTCTACCAAAGCTATTTATTTCTACAGGATAAAATATATTATTTCTTAATTCATTTTTCGTATCTTATAATAACCATATATACCTTAGTATACCTATGTTATGATAAGTCATAATATACTATTTGTCATTAGGAAGCTTAAAAGTTTTGGATCGCAATCCAAACAATCCGCCGTTTTTTTTTTGTGCTTTTTCTTTCCGTGACGACGAAGTTGGTGAACACAGGTAAACGAACCGCGCGTGCGTCACTACTCACTGCTTGTTAGCGAGTCGTCCTTGCTGAATTTCCCCCTTCGTGGCGGTCGCAACGCGTAGGTATATTTTCGATACCTACACGCCGAGTGAGACAGGCCTGATAAAAACCCTTTTCCCAAAGGACTTCACGTTTATTTTTAAGCGCTCGGTTTACCATGAATTATCTTGCATTTCACCTCACTGCTTCGCCCGAACACAATGTTGGGTGAGACAGCATGCTTTTAGGCCTCGCCCACCTTTGATTTCGAACCCGCGACTAGTTCAACCTTAAGCTAAATCCCAACCGGAAAATATAAACATCGAAATAAGTTTTAAATATGCATGCATTTGTCGTAAATATGCACAATTTAAAATGTTTGTTTTATACTTACATGGGCTTCCGTTGGGGTTCATCGGGTAAGCCTCTGTCGGTCTTCCATCGTCATTTACATACTGCATCGCTATCTGCCTGTTGCTTTGCACTTTATCTAGCAAGTGCGCCTCCGACACGGTGAACCTGCCTTCTCCATGAGCCACCCACACTCCTAGCACGCTGCCGCCCATGCCTCGGAACCAAACATCTTGGCTGCTGTTCTCTGTGATCTTCACTGCGCTCCAGCGACATTCAAACCTGGGACACAAAATATACGTAATAACCCAAATCTGTTAATTATTTATTTTTACGTTAATTTTGGCTTCGTAGTAAAGCCAAATGATTACATGTCATCAATATTAATTGATAGGAAAAGCAGTAGTTCAAACTCTTTGTAGTAAAAGCATATTATTTAAGGGTAACAAATACTTAGATAATAAGCCTCAGAATGACTGACAAATTTAGGCTGAATTAATTACCTTTCCGAAAGATTATGGTCTAAGAATATTTGTGTCTTATTGGCAGCATTGCCCGATGACTCAGGATCTATCCAGCCTAGTAGGGCCATCAGCTGGCAACCGTTGCACACACCAAGTGAGAATGTATTGCTTCTATTCTTGAAGTGAGCAAACTGAGAGCTCAGGTGTTCAGAGAACAAAATACCCGCAGCCCAGCCTTTGGCGGAACCGAGGGTGTCTGTAATGTAATGAAAGATTATTTGAAATAGAACAGATGCTAACCCGGGGATCCTTCTAAGGTCAGCAATCTATCTTACTGATATTTGTTTAAATCTTCAGATCACACTAAAAGTAGCTTTTGAGTCTTTTTACCCTTGTCTGTTTCTGTTTTTGTAGGTATGTAATTAAGCTATTAAAAAACTTGCAGCGTTTGCGAGCATTTAGGTATCTAGTGAAAATGATGAAACAGTTAAGTAAACATAAAGATGTATACTAATAGAAGTTAAAACTTATGTGTAAGGACTAAAAAATACCTGCGTAACTGAACCCTCCAGGGAACACCAATCCTTGGAACGCGTCTAATGTAATCTTCTTGTCCTGTAAGTCGCTCATTGTCACGTCAAACACGTCGAAATTCGCCATCACCAGGGACGCTATCATTTCCCGGTCTCCGTTCGTTCCTGGCAAATGGTATTTATTAGTTACCTACTCAGAACATGACTAAGGAATCAGTAAAGCAAAATGCACATTATTATTATTATTAATGTTTAGTTAAATGACATATTTTAAGGCGGTTGAAAACACTCACCTTCCTCACGGAGCACGGCTACTCTGACAGCGTTGGTCTTTACAACTGCCGCTGAAGGGTCGAACGTCACATTATAAGTGACGCCTTTTCGATTTTCCAAACCTGCCAACAATATGTTTAAGAATAAACAATTTATTTAAAAAAAACCCTCGTGCATGCAATAAAAAATGGATTTTCACTTATTATGTTTATAGACTTCATTTAATATTAAACAAACCTTTCCATTCTTGCTTTACGCACTCCGAGTTCGCTTGGAGGCATTCCAACTGGTAGCTAGTTTCCTCCCACATTCTGTATACATTTATCAGTTTTGAATCGAAAACTTTGACCCCATTTACGTGGATTATCACCTGTCAACAAAATAAGATATAACTATAATAATATAATAATAATAATTTAATAAATGTATATTTATTTTCCTCCACAAAAAAAAAAAACTTACTGTAACTTAAAAGGTAAAATAAAACTTAAAAGTAATTAAATAATAATCAATAAAAGATGTGGAGAACTGGTGCCTATGATAGGTTTCCGAAGAACCTGTGATACGGGTCACCAGGACTCGTCATCAACAAAAAAATTAATGAATTCCAACATATTAACTACAGAGAAATAAACAAAAATAAAATAACAATATAACACTTATAAATGGAGAATGTAAAAATAAAAAGAAAAATACCAAAATCGAACTAAGTATCGCATATTATATACTCTATAAAGAAAAAAAAACTAGCAACACACCTAAAAATAGCAATTTAAACCAATGGTATCTAAAAGAATGGTATTTATATCACATTAATAGTCTATGGAGTCAATGAATCTTTTTTCGGCTATAATTTTAGCTGGACAATCGGGGTCACCAGTTTTGTGACTGCACGGTTTTTTGTAGTGCAGGCATGTTGCACACTTTGGCGGCTCAGCAGTTTTCGTACATGTTTTTACCGAGTGACCTATTAGCCCACAATGACCGCAAGTGTCGGTATCAGCTCTGCATGTCTTGGCCGCATGTCCATACTGCTGACATTTGTAACACCTAGTTACTAAGGTGAAATCTCTCACGGGACAGAACCGACCAATTCACGAACAATCTGTCCTTGGTTATTATAGCCTTGCGTATTTGTGCCGTAACTTCGATGATGTAGTTACATGACTGGGAGTCCTTCTTTCCCGACTTATGACTTAGCTTAACAGACGTCAAAAAATTGTCAAAAGAGATGGCTTGAGGGTCGTCGGCTAGATTTTGGTTGTATATGTAATGAAAGACTTCTATTTCCTGCATAACCGAGAGCACTCCGATGACGACTATTCTTGGCTTTCGTTTATACGGCTCATCCACGGTGAGGCCAGAGGTCTTGAGATGCGATGACTGTTTAAGCTTCTCTATGACAGCCTTGGTCTCGGTGCTGATAATAACACCACCGTTCTTGGTTTTGCGCAAACCTCTCACATGTATCTTCATTTCGTCTGGTTTTATAATCGTTTGCCCAAGGGCTTTCGTCTCTTCGCTGGATTTCATCACCGACCGACCACACAGAGCTTGTAGTGGTCGGCTGTACATATTTCTGTTCACCTTTCTTAACCATATCGGCAAAGGACACTGCTCCCGGAGGTAGGTTTTGTGGACTCCTTGATGGTTTGTTGGAGGTCTTGAAGTTGTCGCGTGAGGTCCTGTTTTTCCTCGAGATCTTGGATGGTGGAATGATTCAGAATTGCTTTCTGCTTTAGAGACTGATAATGGATGACCATTTGCGATGTTCCATGACCTACTTTTCGGCACAAATTGTGAATACGCAGTTTTTGGTCTGAATTTAACTTGCCTTCTGTTGAAATGGTACAAACCTCGTTCAGGCACTGCTCAATTTGTGTCATCCAGTTCTGGATTTCCGGGGTAGATACGATTGCTACGGATTCATCCTGCTCCTGTTTTTTCCTGGGTTCAGGTTGCGGGGGTGAGCGCACGGGCGTGGGCGGAGGGCTGCGGCGCGTCAACGCGCTGCGGTTAAAGGGACTGTCCATGACTCTTCTTTATCTGACACTCTTTTAAAACATAACTTCGTCATCTTAATAAACGCTTATGTAATTCACTAGATATAAGTAATAACACTGGTTACTATGCAGCAGTTTTGTGCTAAGGTAGTTCTAGGTCACGGATTAAAAATTAATATCTATGTTACAATAATGATTACACGCGTCAGGTCGGCTCGCCTAATCGATGAAGAGTGACTACTAACTACTAATCTATTAACAATTGAGATTATTTTGTTTTGCTAAGTAGCCCACTAATTGCATAGTATGCAATGCAATATACTTCTAGACCTACACAGGTTATAAAAAGGTTAATAAAATGCATAAGAAATATATTAAAGTATAAATATAGTACAGAATGCCAATCACCTCAGAGTTCATTCCATATTTTCCCACTTTGCCAATACACTTGGCATTCACTCCATTCTTCTTGTACTCATTGAGTACGCAATCCAAATCACTCTGTGCCACTTCTACAACTATTCCAACTTCTTCGTTGAACAGTGCCTCTATAACAGAGACATTCTTCTCAACTTGGATGTCTAAGTTCATTCCTCGTATTCCTCCAATACCGAGCTCCAATACTGTGGCGATGAAACCTCCTTCGCTTATGTCGTGTCCGGCTAGAAGTTTCTTTTCTGAAATTAAAATCATTATGTTATCAAAAGGGTTGTAAGTTGTTCCTGATAACAAGACATATCAATTTTATTCGCATTGACTGTAACACTTGGGCTTTTTAAGCTTTTGCAAGCTTTTATCGCGGGCTTTGAGCGCGGCGACCGAATCAAGAAATTCTGTAACGAACATAAAACCTAACACCCTCTACTCCGCCTAAACGTTTCTCGGCAACCGGCGACTAGAGATGGATGTTTGAACAAACAGCAGTTTAAAAAGCGTGCTTATTATAAAAAGCGAAAAAGCATGCTTTTTGCTTTAAGCATGTGCTATATTCTTCCTGCTTATTAAAAAATATTTCTACCACAACGCCATCTATCGTGTTTAATATAAAACTAATCACTCTGATTTGATTTTAATAAAAAGATTCCTAAATCCGCCTTGAGATGGCAGCAGAGGGTTACATATGACATGATACGACGGCGAAGGTATCTAACCAGAGTTGCGTACGTTTAAACTACTTATATAGGTGCTTAAAACAGAAGCGAAAATTAAAACTGTTGTGTTAGTTACAACTAAAAATGCAGTACGCTTAATTCTGTCAACGAGTGAGTACGCGTTGTTTTGTTGCGCGTTTGCGTGAGTTGCGTGTGCATTTATTATAATGTGCCTAAGTGCCTAAGCCTGTAAGTACGAAGGGAAGTTCATTGACGTATAAAGTATAACATTTTTTTTTAAATTTACAATTTAATGTTTATTTTGAATATAGTAATTTCATTGTGTTTAAAAAGTCTCCGGGTAGTTAGGTGTTAATCAGAACGTTGCATGCTTATTACTTAAATGGTTTAAAAACGCGGAAAAGAATAAAATGTTTAAAAAGTCTCTGGGCAGTTAGTTAGGTGTTAATCACAACGTCGCATGCTTATTACTTAAATGGTTTAAAAACGCGGAAAAGAAAAAAAGCGTTTAAGCAAATAAGCAGCTTTGTAAACACGCTTAATATAAAAAGTACAACGTTTAAAATTTTTAAGCCGTTTTTCCACCTCTACCGGCGACCAGCACAGCGGCGCGGCATTGAAAGCCGTGCATCGTCTTACGTCTTTTTAGTTCGGCAGACTTCGGCACGGTGTTTGTGTGCGTGCGACTAGACGTATGCGTGTAGACTAAGATGCTAACTGCTCATAATAAAAATTCCTGAGTAACCTACATGTATTGTAAGATAATAAAAATATTTTAAACGATATTAACTTCTCATTTATTCAATAAAAATTGTTTTCTTATCGGTCACCACGCTCAAAAAGTCGACCTCCGTGAGAATTCTGGTAGAATTCTCACGGAATTCTCACTGAAGATCTGGTAAATTCTGGTAGAATATACCAGATCTTCAGTATGTAGAGGGTATCCCAAACGTAATGCCACGGCCAAGTGCGTGTCGGGCCACGCGCAGTGTAGGGTTCCATAAATGCGAATGTCAACTTTGAGTTCACGAAACTAAAAACGTCTTAAAAACTAATTTTCAATTGAATTTGTATGAAGCTTTACTTTTCCGGGTAAATTTTATTATTTTTTTATTTTTTAAGTTGGTCGCCTATAACTCTTTAATTTGTTAACCCTACTTTGATAGTTTTCCTTAAACTTATTTATATATACTACTGCCGTTTTTTTCCACGTCTCTATATGCAAACGTTTAATAGACACTTGACTCTAACAAATTGCACTATAAAACCAAATATTTCGGAAATGGATCCCTAAATCGAAAAATGGTGTTCACAAGCTCACAATATTTTTGAAAGGCCTATTCAACGATACCCTATACCAGTCTTTCCCAAAGTGGGAGATAACGCCCCCTTGTGGGCGCTGGAGGCCTTAAGGGGGGCGGTAACGGGCCCAGAATAAAGTTGGGGGGCGCTGATGTGATTTAAGCAATGAGTGATTATTAACTTCAGCTATTTCATATTTTAAAATTAACTGAAATTAAAATCCTCTTACTACACAACATCCATTTATTAGTTCATATTTATATCCTTTTTTATTGTACAAATATAAACTAAAAATGTAATTAATATTTATTATTTAAATGCGTTCACAACGCTAATTATATCGTTAAAGGAATAAAACACTGAAAAAATTTCGTGTTTTAAAGTTTCGCAGGTGAGGTCCCCACTTCCGATATTCTTTATTATTGTAAAATTGTATTATTATTGCTATTTTTTTATTTAAAATTAACAATGTTGATTATTGTTATTTTTTTATAAAAGATACTCTAATGTACTGGTGTATGTATTATTATTGCTCTCTCTTATAAAAAAGTCTAGTTTAGAATATAGGTTGAATTAAACTACAGACAAGACAAATATGTGATTCAGGTTTTTATGGTGAAAAAAATGGGGGGCGCTACAAAATAACTGATTTTTTAAAGTGGGCGTTTGACAAAATAATTTTGGGACCCTCTGCCCTATACGATGGGTATGTCGAGAAAAAAATGACTCCCACTTTACATGTATGAGAGCTACAAAAAAAGATTTTCATATTTAATTTTACCACTTTGTCAGCATGATTAATATACATACTCATGCCAAATTACATGTTTTTAGTACTTATTATAGTCTCTGAGTAGAATCGCGGACAGACAGACAGACAGGCAGATATTGCGAAACTATAAGGGTTCCTTGTTTACTAAGGAACCCTAAAAAATAGATCAGTATAATTTTGTGTAAATTATACCTTCATAATACTAATCTGTAATCTACTCGTATAACACCCCGAAAAACTGCTTATATTAAGAATGCATAACCCCAGCAAAATGTTGCTCGGCCGCTTTTTCGTAGCTGCTGTTATTTAGTTGGTTTGTCGGAGAATTAATAATATTTTTTTGTTTTTTAATTACTTTTATTCCATCCGAGATTTGAAGCCGAAGTTTCAGGCACGTTTTGTAACAAATATGTGCACTATAGTTTATCTATTTGTGTTCAGAGAGAACTGAGTATTCGATGGCCAAAGTCACACCACTAGGAATTCGATGAAATTCCTTTATATCTTTATATCGCGTAATGTTTGTTCATCCGAATTTCTACACGTTAGAAGGGTATATCATACGTATATATAACTGCTTTTTATTTGTTATTAAATGTACTAGTTTACGAGTAAACAGGAGTTTTCCGATTTTTTAAATAATAAATCACTTCGATATTTGTTGATGAATCGAAATACTTATATTAAAACAAATTTGAACAAATTAAAGCCCGTTGACAGTATTTTTTCAAAATTCTGCTACAACAGTTTTTGAGATATGGAAAATTGCAAAACCGTTACCCCAGCAAAATCTTGAATATCTCAAAAAGTATAAGATGAACAAATTTTGCTATCAGTATACATTTAAAACTCATTAAGAGCTGTCTTTTCATATACTTGATTCTAGGCTAAACGCTTTTTTGAAAAACATCTTGCTGGGGTAACGTTACTCCAGCAAAATCAGTTTTTCTCGAATAACTTCGAAAATTCAACATGAACAAATTTTGCTATATTCTCTATGTAAATTCCTGGTAAGTTTATTGCTGAGTATCTAATACAAACTAACTATGTATGTGAGGTTATAATTAAATTATTTATTGTAATAATTATTTAAATTTTGGATCGTACAATTATTGGAATGAAATTATTTTTGTTCGATATTAGTAAATATCGAATAAAAATGGCGTGATACGACGTGAATTTGAATAGCCAATAAGTTCCTTTTTTAAATTACGGAGCTACGGTTAGTGAACCGCGCGTACATGACAATGTACTTATTTTTTTAAATTCGTAAAGTATGTGGCTGTTTGATAAGTAAGGAAGGGATCGAGTTTGCGTTGCATAATGAAATTTAGTACAACATTTTAACACTCGCTTAGGTGATATAATGGTTATTATGACACTGGGTGTTTTAATGTTGGCAATAAGCTAACTGTTTCAGAAACTTTTATAGAGGATTTATAGCATGGGTGTACATAAACGACTTTATTATTGCTAGTGCATAAACTCGTTGTTGTTTGAGGGACGGCGGGGACTTGAAGGCGAAGCTAGCGCAGGAATATTTTTTGACTGCTTAACTTTGCTAGTAAAAATTTACAAAGCTTTATAACATTATAAGTAAGATTGCTAATTTATCATACCTTTTAATAGCTTTTGAGTAGTTTTAAACAATGCCTTGAGAACCGCCGGGTCATCTAGATCTGGCGGGTTATTCCCGAGCTGCTTGTAGCACTGCGCGAGAGCTGAACCACCGAGCCTGAGGGTAAATAAAAAGATAAGACGGGGTTTTCCTATCTTCTAAGAACATGCCTCAAACCAATGAGTGTGCCAAAAACGATTACCAAAAATAAAATAAAAACTTAATAAAATATCATACTTTTACCTGTATTTGCCAGAAGTAGCTGAGACGTGGACAACAGCAGAGCCTTCCTTCTGCAACACAGGCTCAACCTTTACGGTAATATCTGGACACGGCGCGTAGGTGGATACCACTAGCGTACCAGGAGATTTAACTGCAAAAAAATACATAAAAATGTAAAAAAAAAATCTACGGAGACATAATTTTTACTTTAAAAAAATAATGTATGAAGATGTATGGCGCAGGTAAAAATTTGGCAGCTTAGGCGACATATTGCTACAAATGCAGCACATTCTAAATTATTATGACAGTCATAGAAATTTTCCCACAACGACTAAAATATTACATCACCACGGCAGCGTCTTGGCTAATAAACATGCAGTTGTCCTAACATTTGGCAAAAGGTAATAAAGTTACCTTTCTCTTTAGCCACATTCGCGCACATGGACAATGAATCTTTGCCCCCGTCGATGGCCACTCCTAAGGTCGTCATCGCCGCACACAGCGCTTCACACGCGACGACTAGGGTACCGCCTTCAATGTTAGTCTTGCCCGGCCACATCCAATTACCCGAGCACTTAACATCTTCCAATTCTGATATACCGGCAAATACCTGAAAAAAAATTACATTGCAAATATAATCGACTGGAGATTAAGGGGATACATGAATTTTTCGTGGTCTAATGCTGACACCATTTGAAATAAATCATTTGGACGGAAACGGAGATTAGTAAGGAATTGTCTTTATCAAGCACTAGATAACCCTTCAAACTATTTTATGAACTACTGTTTACAGTTTAAAGTGAGAACGTGGAGCTTTTCTACTCACACACATGAGTAGAAAAGCTAGTTCAAATATTTTATTTCAAATCAGGGCAGCACTGGACCCCGAAAAATAATGAATTATAGCAGAGGACCGAAAGGAATAGAAATGTGAGAAAGAGGCCTTTGCCCAACATCGGGACAAAAATGGCTCGTATTATTTTCTTAGCGTTAGACTTAGCTCATATCAAAGAAAGATCTACATAACAAATAGCAATCATACTTTGTATCAGATGCAGTTTATAGTACTCTAGCAGTCTTTATAATTATGCTAAACGTAAAGTAACTTACCAAATTAGTGAGTGCTTCTCCCAACGATAGCCTCGCTCCAGCCGCGGGGTCTAACAGACCCTTGATGTTCTGTGTACCAATAGAGGTGGCCGAGCCGACTGTATCAAAGTGAGACAGGGCAATAATGGCGCAGTCTGCGAGCGGAGCGTGGAGAGGTCCTACACACTGCTGCTGGGCCACAAGACCTGTAACGCAGCGATCCACCTATAACAAACACATGAATTAGACATCGAAATAAAACGACTATGACGTTTGTATCCTTTGGCAAGTTTTTCGGAAATTTCAGACAATGGGCAATAGCAGGTGAACATTGAAGTACCACAGAGTACCACACGATTTCTAATTCAGATTTGTACGAGTATGAACGTACTCTCGCAGAAAAATACGCATGTGTACGCAAATACTGTTCGTGGATTTATATTATTGACGACCTCTTGTGGCCTAGTGGTCATCATGCCACGCTGTCACACCAGAGGTCCTGGGATCGATCCCCGGTCAGGTCAAGATAGAAAATGATCTTATTGAGATTGACCTATATTAAATATGTATTTAATATATATATATATATATATATATATATATACAATGTCCTTTTTAATTAAGTACAAATATTTTAAGGGGCGATTCAGTCCATCATTTTGAACAACTTTTCCCAATAAATGTATACAGAAATACGAAAAAAACATTTTAGGTTCTCATACAAATCGAAGTAGTCACGTGATATAGTATGAAAAATGCAAAAAAAAATTGCGTATTTCGATAAACATTTATTGGGAAAAGTTGTTCAAAATGATGGACTAAATCACCTTCAGTCCATCATTTTGAACAACTTTGCCCAATAAATATATATCGAAATACGAAAAAAAATATTTAGGTTCTCATACAGATCGAAGTAGTCACGTGATATCGATAAAATGCAAAAAATTTTTTCGTATTTCGATATATATTTATTGGGAAAAGTTGTTCAAAATGATGGACTGAATAACCTCTTAAAATATTTGTACTTAATTAAAAAGGACATTGTATATATATATTATTTTATATTATATGAACCTACAATACCACTCACTCACTCACTGATTGACATAGTTGTTTGGTTTGTGTGACAGGGGTCATAAACGATATACCATCGTATAGAGGGTGCTCCAGTGAGTACCAGAAAAATCTGACATTTCAAGATCTGCAGAAACCTCATGTGGAAGGTGTACGGCCTGCAAGAACGGTTTGGGTTAGGGGCGTGATTTTTTTTCCAAAATGTAGGGGGTTGTGAGCAATTTGACGACTGTCATTTGTTTTTTGATTTTTTCAAAATTCAAGATGGCCGCTATACATGGACAATTCCCCTCCATACAAATTTCATACAAAAGTCGCCCCTAAGCAATTAGGCGTAGCCTGAGGCCGAAGGCCGAAGGCGTAGCCGTCCGCGAGGCCGCAGGCCGAGCTGCGTGGCGAGGCCAAGGCCGAGCCCTTCCCCCCTTCCCCCCACTCAACCCCCTCCCCTAAGTAATTTACACGAGGCCGCAGGCCGAGTGATGCGAGCCCGCAGGGCGAGCTGCGTGGCGAGGCCGTAGGCCGAGCCACACCCACCAAGCGCTGCGTCGTTTTTTTTTAATTTTGGAAATCCAAGATGGCCGCCGTAAGTCAACTGCTTCCGATTTGGCTGAAAATCGATATCTATATGTATTTTGAGGTGAAAAATCCAAATTTGTCATTTTTTTGGAATCCAAGATGGCGACTACATAAAAAAAAATCGTCGTAGGCGTCTGAAATTTTGTATCCTGGGGTAAAGCACCCCGCGAAACTCGAAACTGCAATTAGATTTTGGATCCAAGATGGCCGCCCACACATTTTTTCATGTTTCCTTAACAGACTGCAATGTTTATCCATTTTCTGAACTGGAAACATATTTAGCCTACCACAACAGCTGCACGAAAAACCGCGGGCTGCTTGCAGCCCGCGCAACGCCCGAAAAGCTAGTTATATTATATAAAGCTACACTTACCACTGACTCACTGACTGACTGATTGACATAGTTGTTTGATTTGTTCCCGGGTGACAGGTGTCACAAACGATGTACCATCGTATAGAGAGTGCTCCAGTGAGTACCAGAAAAATCTGACATTTCAAGATTTGCGGAAACCTCATGTGGAAGGTGTACGGCCTGCGAAAACGGTGGGGGTTAGAGGCGTGATTTTTTTTCCAAAATGTAGGGGGTTGTGAGCAATTTCACGACTGTCATTTGTTTTTTTATTTTTTTTCAAAATCCAAGATGGTCGCCATACATGGACAATTCCTCTCCATACAAATTTCAAACAAAAGTCCCCCCTAAGTATCTAGGCGCAGCCAGAGGCCTATTTCCAAAGGCACAGGCCTCCGAGAGGCCGAAGGCCGAGCTGCGTGGCGAGGCCGAAGGCCGAGCCTCTCCCCCCCCCCTTCCCCCCACTCACCCCCCTCCCCTAAGTAATTTACACGAGGCCGCAGGCAGAGTGATGCGAGCCCGTAGGGCGAGCTGCGTGGCGAGGCCGAAGGCCGAGCCACTCCCACCAAGCCTCAATCCAAGATGGCCGCCATACATGGACAATTCCCCTCCATACAAATTTCATACAAAAGTCCCCCCTAAGTATCTAGGCGCAGCCAGAGGCCTATTTCCGAAGGCGCAGGCCTCCGCGAGGCCGCAGGCCGAGCTGCGTGGCGAGGCCGAAGGCCGAGCCCCTCCCCCCTTCCCCCACTCACCCCCCTCCCCTAAGTAATTTACACGAGGCCGCAGGCCGAGTGATGCGAGCCCGAAGGGCGAGCTGCGTGGCGAGGCCGTAGGCCGAGCCACTCCTACCAAGCGCTGAACGGAATTTTTTACTTTTTTTATTCCAAGATGGCCGCCAATTCTCAACAGCAAGCTATTTAGCTGTAATTCAATATTCTTGAGGTTTTTGGCTCGCGAAATCCAAATCTAAACTTGTTTTTCATGTTTCCCTTACTGACTGCAGTTTTTACCCATTTTCTCAACTGGACATTAGTATCGTTGAGTTAGTATCCCATAACACAAGTCTCGAAATTAATTTGGGGCTAGCTCAATCTGTGTTATTTGTCCGTATATATTTATTTATTAATATAAATAAATAAATATATAGGGACAAATAACACTGATATAAATAAATAAATATATAGGGACAAATAACACTGATTGAGCTAGCCCCAAAGTAAGTTATAAACTTGTGTTATGGGATACTTACTCAACGATACTATATTTTATAACAAATACATATATAGATAAACATCCAAGACCCAGGACCATTTGAAAAAGGCCATTTTCCAACTTGCCCTGACCGGGGATCGAACCCGGGGCCTCTGGGTGGCGGACTAGCATGGTGACCACTACGCCACGGAAGTCGTCATGTATAATAATAATAAGTAATAATATAATATTTATTAATATTATATTATTACTTATTTATATATATATATATATATATATATATATATATATATATATATATATATATATATATATATATATATATATATATATTTTTTTTTTCGGGGAAAATGTCCGCATGATGAAAATCGTTAGCATATGCAATGCAGGCTGGACGGGATGCATTAGTTACCTTATTAGTCAAATATCGTTTACTGGCAACATTGACGAGCCTTAGAACCCTGTCTAGAGCACTCTTTACAGTAACATCTTGTGGCAAGGACAGCGGCAGCTTGGTTCTCTGGTCCCGTTTCAAATCAAATGTTTTGCGAGGCATATTTCCTGAAATATAACAGTAGGTAATATTACACTCATAAGCAAAAAAAAAGTAAAAATGCAAATGTATACGCTGACCACATACGAAGTTTGGTACACCTCATTTCTGTTCTGAATGAGCAATAGAATTTTCGAGTGTTGATTTAGGCTACGTTCAAAGCATTTACATCAAATAAGTTGCCATATTAAACCTTTTAAAGCGCATGCCGACTTCCGCCTATATTACAAATTGCACACAATAAAATACAAATCGATATACCTAATACGGCTTCCAGATGCAGATCATATGGCATTTTAGACTGGACCTCAGGCTTCAACCTGTCAGACCTGCTTAGGTACTTGTCCGTGAAGCCATCCTCGACCAGACTCATGAAGCCGTCGCCAGTTACTTCTCCTACGAACGATACCGGGCAACGTTCGCGTCGACAGATTTCTGGAATAAGATTATGATATTAATAAATATAACATGTAGGGTGTATCAAACTCTAGAATTTTAGAAATATATTTGGGCGATGATTGTATAAGAATAAGTTTATTTGCCCAATTAATAAAATCTCAGACATTTAAGCGTTCACTCCCATTAACTTTTGAACGTCTGAACCAATTTTCATCAAACATAGCTCAGAACCACCGCAAGAAAACTTGCTGTCACGTAAAAACAGCATCGAAATATCCGTTCGAGAGCTACGATGACAAAGACAGACAGACATTAGGGTGAAATTTATAACACCTCTCTTTTTGCGTCGGGGGTTAAAAATAGAATACGAATTAGGCAAACTAGTTATTAGAAAAAACACAAAAATAATGCGTGACTTCCACACGCTGTGCGGAATCACCATTTTTCTTCTACACATTTTATGTGTAGAATAGTGTAAAATCATTGAAAATATATACGAGTGGGAGAGGCAAGGACACATAGGTCAATGTTCGCTATTGACATGCTAAATGGCAAGTACTATAACATTAGTTTACCTTCTAAAACGGGTCTATTCTTCTTACTACACAGCAAAGCATCATTTTCCTGGTACTCCGCGCCCCACAGCTCCAGAGTCGTGATAGTGGGATCTCCCAACTGGAACTCTTTGGTGAATACCACGGCTCCTTCGGGTTCCACTAATTCTTTGAGTACATTGCCGTTCCCACCGGCACCTTGGTCGTGTATCGCTAAAAAAAATCTCATTAATACCTACTTCATCTTAATCTAATTTTTTTTATTGCTTGTAGTAATAATTCTATTTTCCAGCCTACATTAACTGATGTTAATATGAATACATTTTTATATTTATACGTCGGATAATCGCATTAGATATTATTTTTATTCTTATCACAAAAGTGAAGAGTAAACACTTACACTCCACAGGATTAATGTCAGACTCCAAGCACCCTCTAACAACACGATTAAGTCGGTTACCCATTTCAGCATCACCTGGGAATTAAAAACGATGAGTAGTATTATTAATTGGTAAACAAAAACCAATTGGTAAAATTTATTAGTTGACAAATTTCAACTAGATTTAAAATAAGATTGGTTCTGGCCATTGGTGCCATGCTAAGGGGCAGTAACACATAGCTCACCTCTTTGTACGGCCCCAAAGTCTAAGGCGTGGTCTCTGCCATCGCCACCCTGAACAGCAACAGACGAAGCAGCCCCACCGCCCACTCCAATGCGGTATACCGGCCCGCCAATTTTCACCAGTAACATGCCTAAAAAATGTTTATACTATAACTCTCATATTCATAAAAATTAAATTCAGTTTGCTAACATGTTTTGTCCCTTTCCCTCTTTTTAATATTTGACATTAAAAGAACGAGCTAAAACATATTTTAACTATAAGAGGTTCAGCGACGTTTGTATTTTTTTATGAATAGGGAGGAAGACATAAATAGTAGATGGGTAGATCTTAAAATCTATACTATAATGAAAGAGTAAAAAAAATGTATCTGTACGTTAAATTTTTTTCCAAAAAAAATATTTGGGGCGATGAAGATATAGTAATAGAGTAAGAAAATAAAAAAATGTCTGTCTGTCTGTCTGTTAGTACACGCTAATCTCCGGAAATACTGGACGGATTCGAATGAAACTTTTTTGTTATATAGCTGTGACGCCTGGGCAACATATAGGCTATAATTGATTTTGGAAAATGGAACACATGATGGAGAACTATAATGGTCCAGCTAAACTATAAGAAATATTAAAATGCCGCCTTAGCAAAAGTTGTTAAGACTGATAAGAACTTTTTGTTGAGTTATAATACAACTGGCCAAGCGCGAGTCGGACGCGCGCGAAGGGTCCCGTACCATAATCTATGAAAAATCACGTTTGTAGTATGGGAGCCCCCCATAAATACTAATTTTATTCTGTATTTAGTATGTTTTTCTTCAGCGGCAACAAAAAAACATCATCTATAAAAATTTCAACTGTCTAGCTATTCATGACATAGTTCATAACATACAGCCTGGTGACAGACAGACATACAGACAAACAGATGGACGGTCTTAGTAATAGGGTCCCGTTTGTACCCATTTGGGTACGGAACCCTAAAAATCGAAGATTTGGAACACCTGATGCAGAACCAAGTTAAATTTATTTGCATAAAAATTTGTTTACTAAAATCGATGATCATCTGATGTGGAAATCTAAGATATCAGGTTAAAGTTGTTTAGCATAATATAATAACATAAGCTGGGAGTAACTCCATGTGGTGAAGGCGGTATCAGTTTAGGCCTAATTTTTGATATCGACTTGCCTCAACTGGCTAAACCTCTCATTTGCTGTATAATCGTTTGGGATGAATGCACAATGGCCAACAAAAAGGCAGTGGAAGCTGTAGATAGAACGTTGCGAGAAATTCGTCGAAATGACAGGCCAATAGACAATGTCACATTTTTGTTGTCGGGAGATTTTCGTCAAACCCTTCCAGTTTTATGTCGGGGCTCTAGGGCAGATGAGATTAACACCTCATTAAAACAGTCTTATCTGTGGCCTCAAATACAAAAGCTCAGATTGACAATTAATATGAGAGCCCAGCTTGGCGGTATTAGTTCACATGCCCAAGAGTTTTCAAGAATATTATTAATAGTTGGGTAAGGTCTCTTTCTTAAAGAGAATGGTCAGGTGAGTCTTTCGTCCGAAGAACAACTTAAAAGTTCAGTATTTGCGGACCTTCAGAGCATAACACACCAGGAAAATTCTTGGTTATGTGAACGCGCCATATTGACACCAAAAAATGAACAATACAAATCAATTAATGAAGAACTTATGACGCAAATTATTGGTAATGAAGTGGTTTATACTTTCTTGGATAGTTATTGACGACGCCACCAATTATCCAGTTGAGTTTCTTAATTCACTTGCAGCAAATAGACTCTCGGCTCACAAAATAAGTCTTAATGTCGAAGGGCCAATAATGCTAAAGCGAAATTTGACTCCGCCGAAACTGTGTAACGGAACCCGACTTAGTGTCTCAGCGCAGTATGCCGAAGTTCAGCGGCTGAATGTTAGCCAAAGCATGCCTGCAATGTTATTTGCATTACTAGCAACACATAATGCCGAACTTCCGATGCTTTTGCCTGAATCGGAAATTCGGACCCGTACCCGTACCCGTACCCGCTCCCGCTCCCACCCCCGTACCCGCTCTTGCTCCCGCTCCCGCTCCCATTACCTCTTCCGCTCCACGCGTCACTACTGTCCGGCGTTTCCACCGAACTTCAGCTTAGTTAGTGTGTCATCCCCACCGAACTTTAGCCGCTAAACTTCGGCATAGTCTGCTGAGACACTTAAAGTCAATGCTTTGAAGCGAAATATGACTGAAGCTGAGATTCTTACTGTGAGTGGTGCCAGTGAAACTGTATTTATTTCGCGTATGCCACTCATCCGCCACCAATTTTCCTTTTGAAAATACAAAGTTCCGTGTGTTTACTTGCTTTGCTATGACAATAAGTCACAGTGTCAAACGCTTAAAGCTGCTGGTGGTTTTATAGGTTGGGGAGTCCCTTGGGCGCGATTGATTAAACGACACCCCGGGCAGTCGCGATGCGGGGTGGTGATTGAGCCTCAAATCGCATAGTTTTGCCTTCTTGCCAGACAGTTTCAGATTCCAGGAATCTAAGAAATTGTTTATTTCATTGCCCTAGGTCTTTAATGTTTCAGAATTCCTAGACAAAGTTCTTTATTTGCAAACGAATAAAAAAGCCACCTCATTAATTGCGACTCATAAGATAAATAATATTAACGTCGGTTAAAGTACAATGGAAAGTTTATGAATATTTTGTGATGTAACACAGACATACACATTACATCATGCGCCAAACACTCGAAAATTCTGTTTATTGTTTAAGTTCTTCCATATAACAGATAGTATTCATTAAGGTCATTGTCGTCATTCAGAATCACCATAGGGGGCTTGTGTGGGTTTATCTAATGTTCTCAATGCAAAGGAAACTTCGTAATCACTTTACATAGCGGGTCAACATACTACTACGCAAGATAATTATATCATTGGCATTAAATATAGAATGGAATAAGGAAGCTTTTGAGTAAAAGTACAAATATAATACTTATATTTTTAACCGACTTTCAAAAAGGAGGAGGTTATCAATTTGTCGCGATCTTTTTTTTATATATGTTCACTGGACCGATTTGAAAAATTATTTGTTTTTATTTGAAAGGGTATATTTTCCAGTTGGTCCCATAGAAATTTTATCAAAATCGGTTGTGTAGTTTGGGACTGTCATACTAAACTCCGACTTTTGTACGAAACTTCGAAAATTTCTATTGGCTATGTGCAGACTGCAGCGCTGCCTTGAGTTCGCTACTTAGAGTAAACATCTCCAGCTGACCTTCCTGTCAAAATATTGTGACCAAATAATAAAATTGAAAATTATAATGTAATTTATATTAAAATTCAGTGTATTGTTCTAATTTGGGTAAACAAGAGCTTGTGAAAATGTTTTCGATCAGTAAAATTAAGTGAAGAAACTGAAATTTGTGTGAAAAGTGTGTTTTATTGTCTATACGTCAGGGTTTGTTTACATTATGTTTAGTTGTAGTTTTACTGTATAACAAGAAAAAAAGGGTACTTTAATGTTTTATTAAATAACAATTGATCTTTTATAGCTAGTAATAAATTAAGTATCGTTTTCAGCTAGAAATGAGAACAATCATAAACACCGGATTTAAAGGCCAGCGGGAGTATCCCTCTCAATATAATATTCCAACTAACAGTGGATCAAATGCAAGTTGGTGATAAAACTTGAATTATTTTTCTACTGTATTCTTGCAATTTACAACACAAAAACTATAGAAACCCATTTTTGTTTGTGAATATCATCTAAATCTCCATACATTTGTTTGACAGAATGGGTACAGCACCCGCGATAATTACGACTTTTAGCCACCACGAGCGCTGCTGAATATGGAACTTTAAAATTTGCTTTGAAGGAACTTTCGAAGTTAAGATTTTTGAAAGTCGGAGTTCAGTATGACAGTCAAATGTTAAATTATGTTATGTTATTCAACAAAGATGGGTCATAGTAGCGAAACCCATACCATATGGGCATTGTGGACTTTTGTGACTGTGACTTACTGGATAAAAAATTCCATTAAATCGTGTGTTCAAATTCATGTTCAAAACTTCAAACTGATGATAAATATAGATTGATGTACAGTAAATTAGAAGTTTGTTTAAATTCATGTTCAGAACTTCAAACTGATGACAAATATAGATTGATGTACAGGAAATTAGAAGATTTACCTTTATCTGGTTTATTCTTTTTGATCATATCATGGGGCATGTATCCGATACCACCGCTGAACATTATCGGTTTTATAAATTCCTCTCTTACATCATCACCATTTTTCAAACCATAAGATTGAACAAAACCTGGAATAGGATAATTAATTATTGAAATATGAGTATAACAATTTAATCTGGTCATATTAAAGTTGTAAAATCTATCTATATCGATAAATAGTACCTGAAACAACTGGTTCTCCAAATTTATTGCCATAGTCAGACGCGCCGTTACTGGCGTCAATAATAATTTGTAAGGGACTAGCAAAGTTGTTTGGGTAGTTCCAACCTTTCTCTTCCCAGGGCAAATCGTAACCTGCGAAACGACTCTTTTAATGTGCAACTTGATTAAGTTTGAAACTACACAATGAAATTCATGTGACTTTCGTATTCATGTACCTGGAATATGTAGATTCCCCACACTATACCCTGCGGTACCAGCCACAGTATGTCCTCCACGACCAACACCTTGCACATCTCTTATTCTTCCTCCAGTGCCTGTGGTGGCGCCACTGAACGGTGCCACGGCCGTCGGCATATTGTGCGTTTCAGCAGTGAAAATTATATCCGACTCAGTCACTTCTGGAACCACTTGGGATGGTTTGCGGACATTTTTGGGACGCAATTTGGTGTGCTTGTAGCCTTTTATAGCGCTAGAAATATGTTAAATGCTTGTTATGATAAACTGGACCTTATGTTATGATTATAAGGTTCTCATAACATAAACGTTGCATTCATATTTTTGGTACCTAAACCTAAGTGGGTGGGTAGTGATATCTAAAGAATTTGAAAATCAATACTCACCTGCTATTGTCTCCGAATTTAATTACATTGTTATTATTGGAAGTGTTTTGAGTCGAAGCAACCATATCAATAAGGGATGCATTAATTTCCTTGCCATCTAAAATTATTTTACCCTAAAAATAAAATTAAACTTAGGACAAGGTTGTCATTATTAAAAACTTATATGGAAGCTTATAATGTAAATATAACCCACGTGTATGATAACCTCAATTTATTTGAACCTGAAATGAAGTCTTGGTGCCGCTACCATTATCTAGTCACTAGTTGGCATGAATAGGGGGCATAGAATTATTAAGCAAAGATAGGTACTTCGTTTATAATGCAATAATGCATGCATATCAGTAAAACTTCACTAGCATTCTATATAGGGCTTAATGAATAAATACTGCAAATTAACCTTGAAGAACCAATGGCGCGAATGTTCACTATTGCTCTGAGCAAGATCAAATAATTCAACACTTGTGGGGTCGCGTTTTAATTTCTTTACAAACAGGTCCATGTAGAATTCCATGTCCCAAGCATCAAACGCCAGACCTAAAATAGGTGAAATAGATATGACATAAGAATACTCGCAATTTCTGTTTTAGTATGCAACTAATACTGATCAGTATTTACCTAATTTCTGATTTACTCGTTGCATAGCAGCCATGCCTTCTTTCTGCAAAGGCACCACAAACCATGGCTCCAAATCTTTTGGCAGACCCTCATTAAAACTTTTGCGTGGGAGATTCTCTTTCGTGTAGATGCATTGTGTCATTCTATCATGCAAAGGAGCTGCCAGACTTTCGTATAGTAAAGCAGAAACATTTTTGACTTTCCCAAAAGTGATAACATATCGAGTAGAGACTTCGACGCGTATTACATCTCGAAGACCAACACTTTCACATATCTGGACAGAGTTACTTGAGTCTGCTGTTGAGAAATTGAATCTGAAATTAAGAGCACACAATTATTTCGGTGGATGAAGCTTGTGCATAAAAAATATGTGTCAGTACATTGCATTAGCCCTCAAAGCTGCTAGTCCAGATGCAAACCTGCCGATGCTGTATATCATTAAGTCTCCTTAAGGGGATACCTGAATTTACCGGGGTCCAGTGCTGCCCCCATTCAAAATCTATATTTATAAATAAGAAACTGACTGACTGACATAGACAGATAGAGACTGTTTGATCAATGCACAGCTGAAACCACAGGGTCTAGAGACTCCAAATTTGTCACATAGGTTTTTTTATGAGGTCTAGGGGTGCACTAAAAAAAGATTTTTTAAAACTCACCCCCTATGACGGTGAAACGTGGGTTCAAAGTTTGTATGGAGGGACAAGATTAGTTAGATCATTTTATTCGAAACATCGCAGGAGTACTCCTGACTAGTGATGGGAAATTCCCGGGAACATTCTCCTAGCGAGAACATTGCTATTAAGTTCTCGAGAATGTTCTTTTTGCAGAGAATTTACGAGAATTTAAAAATTGGAAGGGTATTATATACAGCAGTATTGAAAACATATAACTTTAAGTGATATTCTTTGCACTTTTAAACATCTTACGAACATTACTTCAAAACTTTTTACTACAGATGTTAAAT
Source organism: Acrobasis suavella (assembly GCA_943193695.1). Classification (NCBI taxonomy): domain Eukaryota; kingdom Metazoa; phylum Arthropoda; class Insecta; order Lepidoptera; family Pyralidae; genus Acrobasis; species Acrobasis suavella. Next base: position 14,365,669 of record OW971934.1, on the reverse strand, counting down.
TCTTCTTAGCGAGAATGTTCTTAAGGAATATTTCCGAGAATGTTCTCTTAAATTCTCTTAAATTCCCGTAAATTTCAGCTAAAATAAGGGAAGTTATATAAAGGATAAAAAATATGCCTGTTTAATAGATAAATATTTAACTGTAATTGATCAATGTAATCATTATCATAATACATCAATATGTAGTAATAATACATTGATAAATACTCATAAACTACAGTTTATTTAACTAAACCTTTTCAAACAGATAAGATTAATTTTAGTATGTTTTTGTTCAGCGGCAACAAAAAAACATCATCTATAAAAATTTCAACTGTCTAGCTATAATGGTTCATGAAATACAGCCTGGCAACAGACAGACAGACAAAAAGACGGACGGTTTTAGTAATAGGGTCCCGTTTTTACCCTTTGGGTAAGGAACCCGAAAATCGATCTGGAACACCTGATGCAGAACCAAGGTAAATTTATTTGCATAAATATTTTTTTACTAAAATCGATTATCATCTGATGTGGAAATCTAAGATATCAGGTTAAAGTTGTTTAGCATAATATAATAACATAAGCTGGGAGTAACTCCATGTGGTGAAGGCGGTATCAGTTTGGGCCTAATTTTTGATATCGTCTTGCCTCAACTGGCTAAACCTCTCATTTGCTGTCTAATCGTTTGGGATGAATGCACAATGGCCAACAAAAAGGCAGTAGAAGCTGTAGATAGAACGTTGCGAGACATTCGTCGAGATGACAGGCCAATAGACAATGTCACATTTTTGTTGTCTGGGCTCTAGGGCAGATGAGATTAACTCCTCATTAAAACAGTCTTATCTGTGGCCTTAAATACAAAAGTTCAGATTGACAATTATATGAGAGCCCAGCTTGGCGGTATTAGTTAGCCCAAGAGATTTCAAGAATATTTTTAAAAGTTGGGGAAGGTCTCTTTCTTGAAGAGAATGGTCAGGTGAGTCATCCCGTAATACTTGGCGAAGTTGTTTCGTCCGAAGAAGAACTTATAAGTTCAGTATTTGCGGACCTTCAGAGCATAACACACCAGGAAAATTCTTGGTTATGTGAACGCGCCATATTGACACCAAAAAATGAACAATACACATCATTACACATCAATTAATGAAGAACTTATGAGGCAAATTATTGGTAATGAAGTGGTTTATACTTTTTTGGGTAGTGTTATTGATCAGGACGACGTCACCAATTATCCAGTTGAGTTTCTTAATTCTCTTGCAGCAAATGGACTCTCGGCTCTCAAAATAAGTCTTAATGTCAGAGGGCAAATAATGCTGATGTGAAATTCGACTCAGCCGAAACTGTGTAACGGAACCCGATTTAGTGTCTGAATCGGAACGATGCTTTTGCCTGAATCGGAACTTCGGACCCGTAACCGTACCCGCATCCGCTCCCGCTCCCGCTCTCACTCTTGCTTCCGCTCCCGCTCCCGTTCCCTCTCCCGCTCCCATGCCCCGCAGACGCGCCAAAGACGCAGAGTAAATTCTCATATCAGCACATCACTACTGTCCGGCGTTTCCACCGAACTTCAGCGGCTGAACTTCAGCTTATTTAGTGTGTCATCCTCACCGAACTTTAGATACTGAACTATAGCCGCTTAACTACGGCATTATCTGCTGAGACACTTAAAGTCAATGCTTTAAAGCGAAATATAACTGACTCTCTCTCTCTCTCCCTCTCCCCCCCCCCCCCGCATTACTTTGTATTTATATTAATACGCCGGAGTCATAAAGTCCATGCGAATGAAGACGCGGGCGGGCAGCTAGTATTAAATAAGATTATTTTTATTTACGAAAACCAGGAATTTCATTTTACAATTAAATGAACTTGCATTTTATTTTAATTTTCTAGAACATTCTCGTTTAGGAAACATTCTCGAACGGAGAATTTTCTCTCGACCCATCACTACTCCTGACGGTAAATAAGTATGTATTTCAGGATCTTTCAAAATTCAACCCCTAAGGGGGTGAAATGGAGGTCCAAAGTTTGTATAAAGAAACAAGATTAGTTTGACCATTTTAAAGCATTCCGTCCTTTCTCTCTCGCAAATGCAAATCTCTAGCTAGTCGAGCAAATGACGGGAACGGGAACGGGAAGAACACGGGAGAGGGAGAGGGAGGTTCACCGGGACATCATAATAAAAAATGCTATATTTTATAAGTATTCAAACATTTTAACATAATAATTCAAATGTTATCTATAACAACATTAATAACGTAAAAAACCAATTAAAAACCATATTAGTACCATTTTCGACTTCTACGCGGACGAAGCCGCGGGTTAAAGCTAGTAAATCATATAATAGGAAACCGAGACATCATTTAAAATTTTATCTTGACCAGGCACTAGATAACCCTTCAAACTATTTTATGAACTACTGTTTACTGTTCAAAGTAAGAACGTGAAGCTTTTCTACGCACAATTGCGAAAAACGGCCACTTTTGCCCTATGTGCCTCGAAAAATTCCTTCCCCTCACGTTCTTACTATGAACAGAAGTTCATAAAACAGTTGGAAGGGTTATCTAGTGACTGGTCAAGACAAAATTTTAAATGATGTCTCCGTTTCCTATCAAATGATTTCCTTCAAATGGGGGCAGCACTAGACCCCTGAAAATTCAGGTATCTCCTTAAGGTTGAACTAGTCGCGGGCTCGAACTCACAGGTGGGCGCGGCCTAAAAGCATGCTGTCACCTAACATTGTGTTCGGACGAAGCAGTGAGGTGAAATGAACGATAAATTTATAGTAAACCGAGCGCGTAAAAATACGTAAAGTCCTTTGGGTTTTATGCAGAAACGACTGCATTAATCGATTACAAATAAAGTTTATTAAAATTTTCGATAAATAAGCCAAGTTGATGTGGAATTTGTTTTAGAAATTTTACACTACTTTTATTACTTATTTACGCCGAAAATTGCGTGAAAATAAGCAAAAAAAGAAAACGAATCTTTGATGGCTCATAACTTTTTAATGGCTTTTTGACAAAATTTATAAAAGGACAAAACGATATCATGTTAAACTTTGAATGTACAATGTCAAACAGGGGAGGGAATCCCCTCCCATAGAAGAAGTATCAACTAGTTTAACCTTAATGCTAGGCAGCTAGATGGCATTAGCTGCTTATGAGGAGTGGCGACAACCTATTCTGCATAAATGAGAAAGACTTGGATTATAAAAATTCTAGGTCAGTGGCTAGTTTTACCCCTTTAGAGATGTCCCCATTAGTCCCATCAAAATCCAATGATTTTGATTGAGTAATGTTGTTGATAGGATACTTACAATTAGGCTATTACCAACTGTATAATATATTATAATTACCTGGGGCCAATTTCAACAATGATCTGATTATCATCAACTTGTTTGTATGTAGTTTCATTTTTCAGCGCTTGAGGTTGGAGAGGAGAGCTTAGTAGCCATTTTAGGATTTTTATCTGGTTTAAATTCAGATAGTCACATCCCTCAGCTAACTCCACATGATAACAAAGTTCTGTGGACAATTCTGATACATCAGAATCCACTAGCTTTAATTTTTGAAGTATTTCTTTTGTCTTATGGGTACTGAATGCCTCAGTAGAGAAAAATCTTATGATACACATATTTAAAACAAATCAATATGACCTATATGGTCAATGGCTCACTGTAGACTGAGAAATATTTCCAATTATAGAACTTGAGTAGACTCTTACATCAATGTCAAAGATCAACATGTATCACTAAGCATATCTGTAATAAAGACAAACAGCTTATGCAATAAAAACAACAATAGGTACACATTGTAAGAATATAACTATACATCATAAGTTCTTTACTGAAAAATACTGAATTACAATATCCATAAGGTCATATGTTTATCAAAAAGATATAGCAACCTTTGCTTTAAGTATATTAAAATTTTTCCAAACTAAAAACTGACTTCACCCCCAACTTACAAGAAACTCTCTAATAAACATACTTCAGCGCAGAGACGCATAGTTTTTATTTAATGAATTTTTGAAATTTTTTAAGCAATGTTATCGGGACCGTAAATGGGAAATTGCCAATAAACCTTACTAATGAAAGAGTTTTTTTCTATATCTGTAAAATGGAGGGGAAATGAAATTGAGGGGGAGGGCTATGGTCCCAGAACACAAAACCACAATTTTATTCACATGAATGTTTAGGCAAATCCCAACTGGCCAACCCCGACTTCAAGTAGTCTTGTTTGCCCTATACTCGAGTGTTTTTTTATAACCGTAAAAAAACGCAGGCAAGCCAAAGCTGCGAAGGTGAGCATGAGTGCCTGCGTTTTATTATGCACGGGCGGAGGGGCTACACTTCCTGCAGCGCCAGAGAAGTTATGTTTCGATATATCCGTAGAGAAAATATGGCATGAAAATTAAGGCTATTAAATATATAATTGAATAAATGATTAATTTATACATATCTGTGGATGACATCAGTATTCATTTATTTTCAAAAATTCAAAAAAAAACTACGTGTCTCCGCGCGGGGGGAGTGGTACGGGGGGGTCGTCCCCCCGTACCACTCCCCCCGTTTTGTGGTTAGATTACCGCTAACAAGTTTGAGGTAGCCCTTATTACCTCAGGTAACATAACAAAAAAAAAAAACGGTACATAATGGGAACTTTTACCAAACATTTTTATATTTTAATAACTGATAGGTATTACTTACATTCTTTTCCATGTTCAATTTTTTGCTGAAGACTCTTTTGATTGTTTGAGTTTGTACCTATATCTTTGGTTAGTACCGTACCATGCGGCATGCGAGCGCGCGAAAAGAATCAAATCAAGAAATGAAATGAAATGAATGGAAATGAAGAAATCATAAGGAAATCATGAAGAAATCATCATCATATCAACATGTACGCACAAATCAAAGAGAATTCAAATACGCAATATTATCAAAGAGTAAATAAATAAATTCAAATTAGATAGATATGATATTGTCAAACACAAATTAGATAGTTATTGTCAAGTGTCAAGGTCATCAACGTCAACGTCAGTCAACGTCGACAAACGTCAAATCAACAGAATGACTAGTGCTGCAAATCTTCATGCTTGTGCCGCACCTGCGCCTATCGTCACGATTTCACGAAGCTTCGTGCTATTACACGATTCACGCAAATGTAACCGGCCGTTATCGGGTATCGTCTCGAACATTAGGACTTCGTCTTCGTTATCACGCGGGTGGCGGTACATCAAAGGGTTTTAGCGCGTTAACAATTCGCTCTGCGTGGTCGGACAAGCATTGTTCATTTTGACGTTTGTTTTCAACTTGTTCAGAGGCGTGCTGTGCGGCGGTGCCACGGTTAACCCTTTCACCGCGAACGTCGGATTTATCCGACAAACCGAGTCGTGCCCATTCCGCGAGTGTTGGATATTTCCGACAAAAAAATATCCTCGTATTGCACATAACTTAAGTATCCACATCCCTTTTTGGTTGTAGGTATATAGGTATTTTAGATTTACTACCCCTCGCGCTTGGGGCACGACAACTGATATAAAGTCTCGCGGTGAAATGGTTAATAATGCGTAAAGATAAAATGGAGTTAAAATTTTTAAGGTTTTCTTTCTGGATTTCTTTTTAGGTTTCAATAAATGCATTATGTAATTATTAGCAGTATAACGAACGAACATAGAACCTCATCCTTTTTTGAAGTCGATTAAGAAATAAAAATCTTTTATTCGTATTTATATAAATTCATTGTAAAGTTTATCCAATAATTTCACGCGCTCAGTACCAAGCCTGAATGTCAAAGCGGTTAACGCAATAGAATAAAATCACTTGAGATTTTAGGTTCAAGTCCTTCTGCATTGCAAATATTATTTTTATTTCATTTTTAACCGACTTCCAAAAAGGGAGGAGGTTATCAATTCGTCGCGATCACAAAACTATATCAAGTAGAAGGAAAAAGTGTATGTACCTCGCGTGCTAAAACGATATGATGTAGGCGCCAGTACTAGCCGCAAAGTTCAGTCTGGTCCCCATCGCTTTCCGCGTGCGACAAGAAAAATTACTCGTTATTCGGTAACTAACTATTCAAACACCACCAATAAAGTTGGAGCTGTTAATCGAGGTATTTCCTTTCATCAGTAAGTACTCTTCGTCCTGAAATATCTGACATTAATTAATAAAGAATTTATTTTGTAGCTCCGTATTATTTTCATTAAAACACGAGCGGGCGATTTTGTGTCCAACGCTAGTTTTCCATTGCGGCTTTAATTAGAAAAGCAAGACTTCATTTGCATTCAAATCCAGCGATGTAATGATAAGCAATTCCAAGTGTCGAGTCGTTTTCAAGGTAAATTCTATTTTTTATGGCAAACGTAAGAAAAGTGCTGTACGCTGCGATTTTCTTGACTCGACTCGACTCGATTTGAAATGACGATTTTCAAAGCATATGATTTTTATATTTTTATTAAAGTTTTATCCGCATAGTGTACCTAAGTCTTCTAGGGCTCTTGATAGTTTGGCCTCAGCTGACCAAAAGACTTTGTTTAAGAGATGTGAGCCAGATCATTAGCGTATATAGGAATCTATTGTTACCAAGGGGACTGGGTTGGGCGTTAGTTTAAATATTAGACCGGACAGGAGCTTAAGAGCTAACACTTCACAATGGAAGCCTTTTTTTTTTGTTTCCACAACAATAGTCATAGCGCCATTTATTATTTGCCAGGTAAATTAAAAATCCCGACTTTCGAAAGTTAACCTCCAAAAACTTTTAAACGGCTGAACCGATTTTCATCAAACATAACTAAGAACCACCGCAAAGGAACTTCCTTTCCCGTATTTTTTTTCCGTGTACCATACCATATCGAAATAGGTCCATCCATTTGGAGCTACGATGCCACAGACAGACACGTATACACACCGAGGTTGTCAAAATAACTGTAATAGGTTCTGACAAATGTTACGCAATTTATTGGTTAGGTAAGTAGGTAACATACCTATATGTTTATCGATTTAAATTTTGAGATTCTCTCTGTAAAATTTATTATAATTTTCCAAGTCGACTTGATTATCAGTTTCTATGTGGTTCATTTCGATTTTTGAATCGATAAAAATACACCCACAAAAATTTGCGTAATATTATTTCATTAACAAACAATTTACACCTAGTGATTTGTTTGTGGTCACACAAATAAAGTTAAAGGTATGTAGGGAGGTACTTACTTGTCTTAACAACGAAAACGAACGTCCGATGTTTTGATCTTGTCAAGCACAGTTGCTACGCTGACTTCGGTGCCTAGAATCGGTTTGCCGCGTTCTAATCGATGCTTTTGAATCGTTTACGAGCGGCTTATGGTTTCCATCTCTAAATTACAGTCGGGACGCCAAAGTACCTATGAAATATGTTACCTTACGTCAAAGAGTAAGTAATATACAGAAGGAAAAGAGTGCCTCTTGCATCTTTTTCAAGCCAACACTTTTGATGTGTGGCCTCTGAATTTTGTGAATTGGGAGATTTTGTGACCATTTTACGATTTTTACAGAATCTCTAGCAGTTCTGCGAGGAATATGGCTGATGAATTGATTTCGGAGCAATTCGTCAAAGTGGCCGTTTTAAACCCCCAGTACGCTACTTAAATCGATTGTAAGTCGTTGAGATTTGGCGCAAAAATGGTCACATGGACGCAGCTGTGCAACGTGATACTCGCCGGCCGACTGAAGAATGTTCCAGAGCACAGCGACGGGTATAATCGCTCTGCGGTTGTGGGGTGCGGGGGAGGCAGGTGTGACATGTACTTTTTGAATGAGTGCAACATTTTCTTAAATTGACACTAAAGAGATATGAAAAAGTTTAATAGTGACAGAAAAAAATACTCTTCCTTATTTTGTATGAATCAAACGACTGTTACAGCAGCTCTGCCTACAAGATCACCGCGAACTTGGAAGGCTATAACAGCTCTGACACTACAATTGGTCTAAAAGAGACTGCTATGCCCGCTCTGTCCGTCAACGTGTCAATTATTACGTTAAAACTAGGGGGAACGTCTTGGCGTATTACTACGATACGAATGGTCACCGAAGGGGGGGGGGGGGGGGTAAAAAGTGGAAAAAATGTGACACGTAGTATGGGTATGTTCCCATAAGTTTTGCGACAGGTATATTACCAATAAATTAAGAATATCTGTGTTCCCTTTCCTATCGTCCCGAAGCTATTCGCGGCGAATCTTCGTACGTTTTGTACACTAAAAAGTTATCGCGATAAAACGCTGGTCACACTAGCGGCTTCGTTTTTTTTCACGAACTATCTGGCAATAATCCAAGATGGCGTCATCTACGTGTTTTAAATATGGACGACGACTTTCTTTTCTTTAACATGTGTGCTAACAATTACATAATGCATTTATTGAAACCTAAAAAGAAACCTAGAAAGAAACAGCTGAAAATTTTAACACTATTTTATCGTTCCACTCCATTTTTAAGCATTAACAACCGTGGCACCATCGCACAGCCACGTCCGAACAAGTTGAAAACAAACGTTAAAATGTACGAACAACGCAAGTGCGACCACGCAGAGCGAATTGTTAGCGTGCATAAATTCTTTGATGTATCGCCACCCGCGCGATAACTCGACATATATTAATAATATATTAATATCGACATAATACCAAATAATTCTAACAATCGCCACTATGAATATCTTAACCTACTAGCCACTCATGGTATGCTCCCAGGACACACCCTCCCCACCCATGGTCGGACTTCCTACGACCACATGATGATTAAAACCAAACTCGATGCATCATGTCTGGTCATAGATTCCACCCTAACCGACCACTTTACAGTGGCACTTAGTCTTAACCTGCATCAAAATTTGCCCCTAAGAAACGACAATAAACACCACCTCGACTTTAAAGCTTTGGACCACACAATGCGTGACACAAACTTTACTCCGATCCTTGCTTGCACAGACACAAACTCCGCCGCCAACCTACTTATAGACACAGCCATAAAACCGCAGCCATAAACAAATGCACCAAAAATAACAAGACTCCAAAGCGAAAACTTATCTATAAACCATGGATAACCAAAGGTCTCCTACGGTGCATTAAAAACAGGGACAACCTACACAAAAAACATAAGAAGGACCCGGAAAACCAAGTACTAGCCACCACTTACAAGCGCTACCGAAATCACTGTTCTTTAATTCTCAAAAAGGCTAAAAGGACGTACGAAAAACAGCAGATAGAAAATGCGCGTAGTAGCCATAAGCGACTCTGGGAGGTTATAAAAAACATAAGTGGCTTCAAACGCACCCATGACCAATCAACGTCACTTATTCTGGATATCGCCCCCAAGGAAAGCGTAAACACAATGAACAGATACTTTGCAGATGTGGGTAGGAATCTTGCCAGAAAAATATCTCTTGGCAGGCACCCCCGGAACTTTCCCACACAACAGTCCCCCCCATCTCTACATAGTCTAGAAATGGCGCCTGTGATAGAAGAGGATGTGTTCTATATCATCTTAGGCTTAAAAGATAGGTGTGCAGTTGGTTTGGACCAAATCTCAACCAAAATCATCAGGAGATATATCCATCTGCTCACTATTCCAATCACCCACATCTGCAACCTATCAATATCCCAAGGTGTTTTCACCGAAGCTTTCAAAAGAGCCCTTATAAAGCCTGTCCACAAAAATGGCGATAAAACCCGAGTCGATAATTATAGGCCGATATCCATCTTACCAGCTTTATCCAAAATTCTCGAACGGATAATGAACGACAGGCTGATCCAATACCTTAAGCTTAACAACCTTTTAGCGCCATCCCAGTACGGATTCCGTGCCGGTAAATACACTAGTGATGCCGTACACAACTTGGTCCATTCAATTATCACCTCCTTGGATGACACCAAGCAATGTATTACCATCTTTCTGGATTTCACCAAGGCGTTCGACACCGTATCCATTCCCCACCTACTGGCTTAAATGGAGCACATAGGAGTCAGAGAAACACCACTCAAACTCTTTACAGACTTCCTAAGCCACAGATCCCAACGTACCAGGATTGGAGAGTGGACCAGCGACGAAACCTCTCTTACGTTTGGCGTGCCGCAGGGTAGCATGGTTTCTCCTACCCTCTTTCTCATATACATCGACAGCCTATGTCGGCTCCAACTCCAGGGTGGAAAAATCTTGACCTTTGCAAATGACACCGCACTTTTCTTAACCGGTCAAACCTGGAATGACGCCTTCTGTAACGCTCAAAAAGGTGTCAACCAAATAGAAGAATGGCTAACGGACAACCTACTATCACTTAACGTTAACAAAACTAAATATATTCCTTTCGCTTTAAAAACAAATTATTTGCCATCTAATAATCTTAATATAATCGCACACAAATGCTCCCGAAGCCATTCCAACTGTTCCTGCCCTCCCCTTCAAAGAACTGAGACCATCACATACCTAGGCGTCACACTAGGCCACACGCTCACTTTCGCATCCCACGCAGAGTCACTAGTGTCTAGACTAAGAAAGCTCATTTACATATTCAAAACCTTAAGACACTCTGCCAACCGGGTGGGACGTAATCACTGTCAGACAGTCGTTCGTGCTATACACCACTTTAAAACAACACTCCCAGCTACAATTCAACTCTGAGTCAGTTACGAAGGGCCGAAGGGCCGAAGAAGAAAAGCTATCTGCCCTTACGGAAAACTAAAAAAAGCAACCTCCAAACACTTCTTCTGCTACCTTGGGCCGTACCTCTATAACCAGTTAAATACCACACTTAATATTATACCCTCTTAATAAGTATTCATGCAAAGCCGCTGTCGTCAAATATCTCAGAACTCTAGACTACACAAACACGGAAGATTTACTTAAACCTATCATATAAAACCTACCTATACCTTCACCTACACTTAAACGAATTACCAATTACTTCACACCACTTACCTCACCTTTCTAAAAACCTTCCTTCATAAACTCTAACGATATAATATTACCACCCAAAGACTGCATCGATTCAACATTACCCCTTATCGCCCCTCACTGCCGCCGCCCATATCTCGTTCTCGCCTACGTCTTACCCTTTCTCACTGACACACACTCTCCCCACAATGTGACTTGACGCAAATTGAACTAATCAAACCGACTTTCACTCACTACACAGCTACACTCATCACTCTACTCTACTCATTCATTCACTCAAACATCTTACTAACTCCCCATTGACTCGTACACTTCCACCTACACACATTCATACATAGACATTTACACACACAAAACAACTTTCCTGTGCTTCCCATCCTTTGATATAAGTAATAAGTATGTAACTTCTCCTACACAACTTAATCATTAAGAATAACATTATATATTAAATCAAAATATTATAGCACTACAAACATTAATTTAAGTCCTTGCCAACATTTTACTTCAAAAATTTTTCTCTACATCAAGACTATGTGATCCGAGGGAGGGGCCTAGTCACTTGTGGCACAGGTTCCAATAGGAACGAATTTCAAGGACTAGTCTCCAAACAAAGGGAACAAGTCTTTAAACCTAAATGTATTCCTAGTTTAAAGAACCCATATTTATAATTTAAGGCTTACCTTTGTAAATGAGAAAATAAACATTTATTATTTAAAAAAAAAACTACACCAAGGCCGAATATTCGGGACGATACCCGATAACGGCCGGTCACATTTGCGTGTATCGTGTAATAGCACGAAGCTTCATGACGATAGGCGCAGGTCCGGTCCAAGCATTATACATTGTTTGTCTAGAAAAATAGTAGTGACATCTATTAACAACAGCAGTCAAATGTAAATATAAAATAAATATAAATATATACGGACAAATCACACAGATTGAGCTAGCCCCAAAGTAAGCTTAAGCTTGTGTTATGGGATACTAACTTAACGATTATCTTTGACGATACTATATTTTATGATATATACACATATAGATATAAACACCCAAGACCCAGGACAGTGTAGTTGCTTTAACTTTTTTTATTAGTTCAGAGGGACAAGAGTCAAGACTGATGTCGACTCCACGTTTTCGAACTGTCACTTTGTACGTCACTCACTGTCTCCCCCCCCCCCCCCCCCCGCCGCTGCCTACCGAGTGCCGTCTGCCGTACGGTTTGGTTACATATAGCGTTGCATAACTATCGATAGTTTGACTATCAATAGTTAACCTGAGAAAACATTCACAATATCGATAGGACTATCGATAGTTAAACTTGGAAAATATTCACAATATCGATAAGACTATCGATAGTATTGAATAATCGATGCTATCGATAGTATCGATTGTTCATAGTTTGCAATACTATTGATGTAAGGTAAAACTATCGATAGTATCGATACTATTGAATTTAGATACTATAGACAGTATTCGATACTATCGATAGTATCGAAAGTATCTAAATTCAATAGTATCGATACTATCGATAGTTTTACCTTACATCAAATATTGCAAACTATTGACAATCGATAGTATCGATCGTATCGGTTATTCGATACTATCAATAGTCCTATCGATATTGTGACTGTTCTTCAAGGCCACGATAGTATCGATAGGCTATCGATATTTTATACTATTCCTTGCTACACTAGTTCCATACCACAGACAGACAGATTGCATAGGTACCTACTATCTAAGTAGGGATGCCCGTTTTTTGCATTGAATCTATCTTTTGAATCATAATGGATCGTTAACCCGTGAATCGATCTCATTAGATCTTGGAAGATCGTATCACAATTTAATGAAAATAATAAAAACTCAGTGGCGTTGCATTTAAGATGTATTTCTTTATATAATAATAGGCATGCATATGTATGTATAGGCTTATGGTTTCTGTATAAAAACTATAGATTTCAACTCCCCACATTTAAACTTTTCAAAAATAACAATTTCGACAAACGAATTGGATCTAACCTATTACGGCTATCAGTCAAAGTGTTGCCAGCTAGAGAAAATCAAAACAGACGTTCTGAAGGGACCGATGTTGCAACAATAGTCAAATATTTTAATGCCAAAGAGCTTAAATTCGGCCATATAGTGGGTCTGGTGGTTCAATATTTTATATCTCATACTTGCAGCAGTCTGAGTTAGGTAACTCGAGACTATATCAACAAAGTTGCATCTTACTTTCTTGTAGATAGATAAATACATCAAAATGTTAGTTTGTCATGGATCATAAATATCGTTAAGTTTGCATTATTTTTATTTTTTGATGATACGATTTTTTCATACGAAACGATCTTCCAGGCATACGATCTGAGCGTAGATCGCATCCTATTGAATCGATACCCAACGAGTATCGGAATGAAAGTATCGATACCTGAAGGTATCGAGTACTTTTTAATACTTTTACTAAAAACCTGGATGTGCCGATGGAGTGTTGTTTGTGTGGATAAGTTTCATAAAAAATCAAGCAGGAATGTGACATTAATACTCAATAAGTATTTAGAAACTGTTAGATATAACGTAAAAATTTTAGAATATAATACATCAGAACAACAAATAAACTGAATGTTTATTTTTAAGTAAACTTACAAATTAATCGTGTTATTTTAATTCAAAATAAATGACGCAATAAAATTCACAAATTAGTTTGGGAAACTCAAACGGGCAAACGCCTCATATCATAACCCTCATTTACATCACCTTAGTGTGAGGTGTACTCACGTACGCAGTGTTTTTTTCTAATTATTTATTTAAGTCACACAAATTAATACATGCATTACATATTAAGCAATACCAACAAAAACCTATTTGGGTTTATACGTGGTAAGGCGAGTCACTACTCGTTACAATGTTATACAGTAAATATATAGTTTTTAAGAATTAATTTACATTTGGTACTATTTTTTAAATTACTTATTTTCTCAATAATATTGTTAGGGTATTCATTTAAAGTAGATGGCAGGAAATACTCCCACATTCTTTTACCGTGAACGTTGTTATATGAAGGTAGGATATATCTAGGTAGGTATGTTAAATTTTTGTATGAAAAACCCCAATAATTTCTCTATTTACATTTTGTCAAATCTGCCAAAATAGCGCGCGAAAAGAATTATACGTCACCCCCTACTAATGACAAAGACTAATCTTCAATTATTTTATTTCTAGAGTGAGAGTTTCTTTTACGCAGATCATAAAGTTAACAGTAGCAAACACTAGAAAGTTTTTATATCTAAGTAAAAATAAGTAAGCAAAAATGGACTCTTAATATTGCATTTTTATCTGAACTTTCTTAAAAATTTGGAATCGTGTCGCAGAGTCGCTCCGTTCGTTCGCAGTTCGCAGCGTAGGCGCGGGTCTGTCGGTGAGTGTGAGGTGAACTTAATCGAGCGCGAACGAAACGGTTCGTTTCGTTTGCCGCGATCGATTCGAACCAAAGCCGGCCGAAGTAAACAAAAAAGCCAGAAACGGACGACCGAATCATTTTTGTAGAAGTGAACGAACGGGTCGTGACGAGCTAATGACCCCTTCCTTTTGATTTGTTCAATCGCGAACAACTCATCTCTAATGTCTTAGGTTTAGCAGTGTTTTGAAGAATGTTTTGTTTTAAATATTGATTAATAATTTATACCTATTTGTACCTATTATACACCTGCGACATTCCAGAACTAGAAGAAAATACTATTGCGACCTTTGCTGATGACACGGCTATTATGGCAGTTGGAAACAGTCATGCCGAAGCAGCAGAGAAGGTCCAAGCAGCTATTAATAAAGTTCACAACTGGACAAAGAAATGGCAAATTAAACTAAATGAATCAAAATCTGTTCACGTCAACTTCTTAAACAAAAATGATGACTACTGTCCCGTCTACATAAATGGACAGCAGGTGCCATATGAAAACACTGCTAAGTATCTTGGTATGACACTCGACGCGAAGCCTCGCTGGAAAGCCCACGTCAAAAAAAAAAAGAGACGAACTTGATATAAGATTCCAAAAGATGTACTGACTGCTTGGAAGGAACTTAAGAGAGTTATTTAAATCTATAAATATTCTTACTGTGACATCTAAATTTATTTACGAAAATCTTCTATTTGTTAAATCTAGGTTAAATAATTTCAAGAAAAATAGTGATGTTCACAGTTATAATACTCGCAACAAAAATCAGCTTCATACGCCTAAATTTCGACTTGTTAAAACTAGAAAGTCACTCTTAGGTCTAGGTATAACATTATTTAATAAACTTCCCGAAGCGATCGTTAACCTACCAATGGCAAAATTTAAAACACATGTTAAAAAAGTTTTATTGAACAATGCATACTATACTATCAATGATTATTTAAGAGATAAAAACGCGTGGATACTTCCTAAACATTTTCCATTACACTCCACACGTGAAACATAAATAGCTGCATTTTCTGTTACCATAATAAGCTTACTGTAAAAACATGTAAATGCTCTGCGTTCAATAAGTGACCAACATATAATTAATATTTTCTCTTGACAAGGTCTGCGAGTTCGGGTTTTTCATGCTCACTAAAATGTCCAATCCGGTGGTGGCGTCGCTGGTCGGGTCGTTGGATTCCCTCTAATATGGTTGAGTTTAACGATGGCTGATCCGTGCGTCAACTCGTGAACGGGTGCTGCCGGGAGGGACTGGTCAGCTCGGCTTCGCTTTTTTTTTGACTACTTAATATTTTTTATTACGCAATTTATGTTAGTTTACTTGTTCGGAAGCATAACATGTTATAATGTGTCAACATTGTATTATATTATAAGTATTTATTAATTAAAAGACAATTATAATAATATGACAAAGCCCTTCTGGCGAGTAGGCGACCAATACTGTGAAAATGAGTTTCTTTCGGCGTTTCTTCTCAGCAGTGGTCGTTACGAAGCGCTGGTATCGGTAGCTTTTCTTTAAAAATAAATTAATATTTTAATATACTTTACACGTAACATAAATTATACTTATTGACGTGTAAAAGTGCCTTTAAAGGTCTAATTACTGAATAAACATTTGAATCTTTGAATCTTTGAACTCTGCATTGTCAGTAAATAACAAAATGCTACTTTATAAACAAGTCCTCATGCCAGTATGGACTTATGGTATACAGTTATAGGGTTGTACCAAACAAAGTAATATTGGAATAATTCAACGCTTCCAAAATAATGTACTAAGGGCCATTGTGAATGCGCCCTGGTATATAAGAATCGACGATATACACCGGGACCTTAACATGCAGACCGTCAATAAAGTTATCAAGAAATACGCCGAAGCACAATAGTATAGACTGCTTCACCATGTGAATGTTGAGGCAATCCAGCTCCTTGACAACACGGATATAGTGCGACGTCTCAAAAGAATTAAACCTTTTGAACTAGTGTAATTTAAAAAAATACTGTGATATTATAGTGCACTGATGTGCCAATAGAGACACAAGAACAAAGTGCCTTCCCCTTAATAGAGACAGTAAGAAAAGTGCCGATGGACACCTTCTTAGTCAATAACGTATAAAACTAGGTCAATGTTAAATTACTTAGTAGTCTGAGTTAAGGCTAGATTGTAATATTATTAGCGTACTTATTTACTTTTGTAGGTACGTTAAGAAAATGAAAAAATAAGTTTAATGATTTTCCATTTTCTTATTAATAATTTATAATAAATGAGGATAAGAAGAAGAAGTGGGCAAAAGAGAAGTTGAGTATCGATACCTATGAGAAAGTATCGATATTCCGAAAGCACATGGTATTGAAACAAAAGTATCGATACCTTGAGGTATCGATACTTTTTGCGTATTCATTTCGTTTGCCTTTTTCAATATGGCGGGCGGGCACATTTATGAAGTTCTTGAATTTGCTTCGTAATTTGTGGTAGAAATGTCTGAATTTCTTACTTAAAGGCAGAAATATTTAAATTGATTCATTTCCGCCGTTGTTCCAACAATTTCGATACTATTGGTGCACCGGGCGACCAAGAGTTGGCGGCGTCCAACGCCTCTGCTATCTTAGTCTGGCATCCTTTCAATTTATTGATTTTCTGTTCCTGTTACATCAAAGATGATGATGTACTACACGGTAAGCCTATTGAGACACTTTTGTTTCTGTTTTTCTGTATTGACTTTCAATTATTTTAAAAGCACTGGTGATGATTAGGTTACTTACGTTCTGTGATGTTCGTTTTGGTGTATCTTAACTACAATTTTAGTTAATCAGTGTCAAATTATTGGATAAAATCAAATGCCCGTACATTTGTGGTTCAAATGCAAGCGTCTGGATACAGTACAATAAGTAACCATAACTCCACTAATCTAGCAGATATAATTTGGCTAGTTTATGTTCATAATGGCTTCATGGGTGGGTTGTAGGTAAATGTAGATCTAGGTAGGAACTGTAATCAACCAAAGTTCAATAATTTATACTAAGAACCTTTTGGACCTGCAAGATCCTAATAATGTTGTAACTATGTGATGTACTGTTTCATTGTGTTGTATTGTCTTGTGTAATTGTGATGAATGTCCATGTCCTAATACATATATACATAGATATTGCTCTTCAAATAATAATTTTGTTTGTTTGTCTGTACAGGGAACCAGCACTGAGCAAGACACACGCTTCAGTGACAAGGAGAAGAAACTGATGAAGCAAATGAAGTTCGGAGATTGTTTGACTCAACAGGTTAACTAAAAAAAATTTGTTGTTTAAATTTCATAGCCCTGCCTCTGTTTGTGAGTGAAAAATGTCTGAGATGATACAGCACTATCAAAATTGTCCCTTCATTTGATTAGAATATCAGACACAGTAAAATAATGCATTTCTGGGAGCCAGTTTAACCACACATAATCAGATATTCTGTTAGCTTGAAAACAACACTACACCATGATTGGTTTGCTTACATTTTTATCTGCTCTATTTGGTTAGATATTTAAATATAAGTAAACTCAGAAATGTCTTTTTATTGAAATATACACTTAACAATTTGGTATCTTTGCAATGGTCGATACCATGGAGTGTATATTTTTTATAAAAAGATGTTAAGGTTGTTTACCTTTATTCCATTAATACCTTAACAATGGATTATATGTATCTATTATAGTGATATACTTGCATGTGTTTTGTAGTCTTGCTGTCTTAGACTATAGTTAAATTAGTTACTCTAGATCAGGGATCCCCAAACTATTTTGGACAAGTGACCCCATTTCCAAAATTAACTGTTAAGTTTAAGATCAACCCCCTTATTCATAATGGTCTGCTAACATAAAACAGCTTCTACAGAGTGTTATTTTTCATTCTGACGAAGGTCAATAGAAGAAGACAGGGAGAATTATCAATGCTTTAAGTTAGCAGACTATTATGAATAAGGGGGCCTATCTTTAGTTTCTTCCTATTGATACAAAATACCTAGGTACTAAGATAAGTGTCAAATAGAGAGCAAGTTAAAACGCGCCTGAAAGACTTACGCTCGAACTCATTATCTTGCACAAACTTGTCCACACAGACTTGCCGAGGTTTTCATCTTGTACGAACTTGAGACTTTACATTACTACAACAATGCTATTTCCTACAAAAAATATTAATTATTCTTAGTACACATAACACAACATAAACAATACAGTACCTACCTATCTTAAAAGTTTTAAATAAGAACTTGTGTGAATTTAATAGGGGTTGATTTTTAGACCTCATCGACCCCCAAAATCAGTTTTCGTTTATGTTGACCCCTAGGAAACCGATATTGACCCCAAGGGGTTGATATCGACCACTGGGAATCCCTGCTCTAGATAAATAAAAATCAGAAACTATTCCCTAGTAATATAATTTTTATTCAATATTTTTTTGTGATAGGTGGACATGTCCAAAGTCAAATTGGATGTGTTGAAGCCATGGATCACTCAGAAGATCACCGAGATATTGAAGATGGAAGATGATGTAGTCATCGACTATGTCAACAATCAGCTGGAGGAAAAGGTGGCTATGACAATTTTTTATTCCATATTAAATTTAATACTCAATGTAATCATTGCAGTTTCTTTAATGTGCTAAACAGCTATTTCATTTTTTTCAAATAAATATTCAAAACTATACAAAAGTAACTCTACTATAAAGAAACTGCAATTGAAAGATAATGTCATATGTATATTGATTGCGTATGGATATTTTTATGGTCTTCACCGGTTAGCGCGCCGCCCGCCCCGCCAGCCGCTGCCGACCGCCGCCGCCGCCGCAGCGCGACACTCTTCTCTTTCGGAGGCCCTTAGCATTCTGAATCGGTATTTACGGGGAAATTAAATACTTAAATGCTAACTCAGTATCAGAGAATATGCGCTGTGGAGATCCATTCTTGAAAATAAAGATCAATTAGATTTTTTATGAAAGCTGTTAAGAGTTGATCTGACTCAGGGTAGGGAAGTTCCCAGTAGGCTCTGCGTTCAGCATAATGGTTGTGTCCGCAAAACCCTTACAGATGGAAGAACTTGAAGAGAGAAGAAAGAAGATGCAGCCGTCATCAGTTCGCGGTAGCTGAGTAAGCTGAGAACGACGCAGCTTAGCGGCCATCGGGCATCGAGCGTCCCAGCGGCCATCGCGACGCGACCGGCCGGCGACAGCGGCGCAACAAGCAACATGAAAATTAATCACACCATTAAATATGTACATACCGTTTTAGCTTCCCTACCAGAGTCACATCTACGCTACCCATTTTCAAATAATTTTCTCTTTGAAGAGAACATGTAGCTCTCTTAACGGCTTTTAAAAATTTATTTTTATTTTTCTCCATTCGATTTTTCAATCAGTGCATTGAATTTAAATAAATTGTCCAAACATCAAGGGAATTAACTGTCTGTTAGGGTGTGAAATTTAGTTGCATTATGAGATTAATAATTTTGAAATATTTTCTTTCCCGATCCTGTGTCCCCAACTCCTAGTTTCCTTGCCCAAAGAAAATGCAGATCAACTTGACTGGATTTTTGAATGGCAAGAATGCCCGCTTGTTTATGGGCGAGTTGTGGGAGCTACTTCTGAGCGCGCAGGCTAGCGAGAACGGGATTCCCGAGTCATTTACGCAGCAGAAGAAAGAGGAGATAAAGAAGAGAATGGTGAGTTTATTTATACTATCAGATATATTCATGTTCAGTTCACTTTATTTTTAATTAAACTATCTATCTATACCTTCTTATTTAGCCGAGAATTGCCATTCTCAATAACAATTTGTATAAATAAAGCAATAAAGCTTTATTGCTTTGGGTTAAGTGATATATGCTGTAAAATTGTGTTACCTCATTTCATAAAAAATAACAACCGTTTGCTAAACCTATTTTAGTTTAAAAATATTTTGTCCCTTTCCCTCTTGAATATTTGGCATTGAAAGAACGAGACAAAACATATTTAAACTAAAATAGGTTTAGCAAACGTTAGTATTTTTTTATGAATAAGGGGGTAACGTTATGTCAACAGGAAGAACAGAAGGACAAGGAGAAGGATCGTCGGCGTTCGCGTACGCGGTCTCGGTCGCGACGTCGTTCGCGTGAGCGCCGTCGCACGCGGTCCCGGTCGCGCGACCGCTCCGGAGATAGGAAGTGAGTTCCTTATTTTTGAGCCTATTATACCTACACCTACACAGTTATATTGTGAAAAAAATTGAAAGTTAAGATCATGGATTTGGGAAATATTGTAGTTAGCATCTCATTAGATCTTTATCGTTCTGAAGAAGATCAAAGATAATAACAGATATCCAGTGCCATAGAAACGACTGGAGGGCCCATAATTAGGCAAAACTGGAGTTGCGGGTAGGCACACAGAGATGGCAGCACACATGACTAGCAAAAAAATGATAAAGATAGGGTTAAATATGCTTTCATCATCAACATCATCATCATCATCATCATCATCATCAGGTCTTTTAGTCTCCACTGCAGAAGCACAACCCTCTCTCCTACCAAACCCATACTTAGCCAGAGCAGCCCCAGGACATGGCCTACACTCTCCTCGCTGGCCAGACGGGTTGGAGAGGTCTCATTGATGTTTGTAAGATTTGTTTAGCTTGTATTCGCTATAATATATATAGTAATATAAGATAAGGTGAAATGATAAACATACATAAACATATTTGCAACAAATGTGAATGTACATACAGAGGTGGTAAAATTTCACCATATTAGGCATGCAAATTTTCTTTATGTACTGTATCAAATCTGTTCGGTATTAAATCCCTACGACTAAAGTGTAGCAGCCATAACAGATATTTGATTTGGGAGTGCCAAGTGAATAATAAATGATGTACGCATACAGGCATCGCAATGGCGGCAGTCCGCGGCGCTCGAGGCGTCGCAGCAGGGACAAGAGCAGCCCCGTCAAGCCGCTCGTCGACGACATCAAACTACCGGAAACTAAGGGTACTTATCATAATAAAATGTCCCGTCATCGGTGTCAAAGAAAAAAAAAAAAAGGGTTATATCATACTTCATACCATTAAAGGCTTCGAAACACTGTATTGCGTATTTGTCTACATCTTTATTGTAGATTTGTCTTATTCCGTAATTTTCTTTGTGTGATGCAAATTAGAAAGTTCAGTCCATGGTATACATTACATACCCTGTGAAAGGAATGTGGTCGTCCATTCTTGGAAATGCTTCAAAGTGTTACCATCACTCATTTAAACGAAAGTATACGATATGTTTGAGATAACATTCGTTTATTTTACTTAACATTGAATTTTATTGATCAGAAAATGGCAAGTCTCCGGAAAAGAAAGAAGAAGAAGACACCAAGGAGGAGGTGAACCACAACACCACAACCGAGTCCAACAAAGAGGAGGAAAAGGCAACGGATGAGAAAACTGAGGAAGAGGGACGGAAATCCCGTTCTGCATCGCCGGAGAAGTGAGTTATTTGCAGATAGTGAGATGATGTCATAGTTGTAAAGAGTGCTTATATAGATATGCAAATTCATTTACTTTGTAGAGCAGTTACAAAAGTTACATAAGATTTCCGCGATTTGGGCTATTTCTCGCGATTTCAGATAGCCGAAATCGCGGATATTTAATTTAATTTTTGTAACTGCTCTACCTAATAAATAAATAAAAAATATGTTGCATAGTATAACGTCCATTTCTGTATTGCTTAGGACTACCAATGAGAAGCCCAGCGATGACAAGCCAGTAGAAAAGCGGCGGACGTCGAGCGAGCGTCGGTCCTCGTCTGCTTCCTCGCGTAAGTAAATGTAGCCAATTTTTCTCCATAAAGCTGCTCCAATCACATCAGATGTGGCCACGGCGAGGATCAGCCGCTGGCTGGGGAGCTGCTCCACCACACCATTTGTTGCACCTGCTGATTAGTTTCCACCCGGCAGCGAACTTTGGCCAACCTGAAAGAGCCTCAGCAGGTTGAGAACCCAGGTTGGACGATGCATAGGTAATTTAGTTAAGTGGAAATGTATACACAGACACAACGTCTGTGACTGTGGGGCATCTCTATAGACTATGGCACACTTGCTAAGCTGCCCAGAGCAGGACCTGTACAACGCCAGTCTTTATTCAGTACAGTTAGCTCAGTACTGGGCCCAGAAGAATATTTAGATTTTAGTGGACATCGACACGCAAAGACGAAGAAGTCGATTTTGTACAAGAGGCATATATACATTAAATACTCACAAAAGAACTAATGCCGCGCAACTTTAGTTCATGTCAACATCGCAGTTCATCATCATCACAAATAAATTTAATGCAAAAAAAGTAATTTGCCTTCTGGAAAAGACCTCTCTCCTTTTGCTTTCCTATTTTGCGATTTTTTCTACATCTTGATCATGTTCTAAGGAGTTTGTCATCAAAAGCTCGGGTCCTAACTTTCTTTATTCTTGGTGAAGAAATTGATTTCTGTTGTAAATTTTTTGCATCAATGTTTTAAACAGGTATTGACTAACGGTTAAAGATTTTATGTTCTTTAACAGGTGGCAGTGCCAAGAAGAGAGCGTCGCACAAGAAGCGCCAATATCGCTCAAATCGCGATTCCTCCACCAGTGTCAGTCCAAGGCGCAGTTCTCGTAGAGAAAGGTATTTTTGTACTGCATTTACAAGAACTACAGTTTTTAAGTTCGTTGACTGCCTCCGTGGTCCAGTGGTCAAGGCGTTCGCCTTGTGACCCGGAGGTCATGGGTTCGATTCCCACTGGGAAGCATACTTGGAGAAAAGTTGTTTCCAGTCTGGATAGGATATTGCAGGCTTGAATCACCTGATTATCCGAAAGGAAAGATGATTCCGTGTTTCGGAAGGCACGTAAAACTGTGGGTCCCGAACGCCACCTAGCGTTTGATCATCAAACTATCCAAGGATTGGTTTCTGGTTTGCCCTTTGGGTTGTGGAGGTCAGACGGCAGTCGCTCTGTGTAAAAACCAGTAACCTCGTCAAATCTCCTTGGTTAGGTAGCGGACCCCGGGCTCTGAAGCGTTACTGCTGAGGATGCAACCGGGAATACGCTCGGATGATGATGACAGTTTTTAAGTTCGTTGTTTGAGATTTAATGTCCTTACCATTGTCTTGGACCATCTTGAGGAGAATTAAGGCCCATTGAGTGTTCTTTGTTAGCTGAATATCAAGAAAATTTTGTCACGTTGGCAATTACAACACAATCCACTGGATACGTATGTGCATGTAATATTATAATGATAAATTTATCAATAGGAGCAAGTCCCGCCGCCGTAGCAGCCGTCGTCGTTCCTTGGATCGTCGTGAAAGAGAAAGGGAGAGGGAGCGCGAACGCGAGAGGGAACGAGACCGCGAAAGAGAGCGCCGGCGGCGAGAGAGGGAGAGGCGCGAGAGGTATGAATAAAATATTGTATCTGCTAGGGATTTCTTAAGGACGAATCAGTTGTTAGAAATAACGTGAAATACGACCTTTTGAATATTTTACGAATTGCTCACGTGCTAGCAGGATCGCTTGCCGCGGCCAGTGGCTCTTATGATGGTCTCTTCATTAGATTCAAACCTGGCTGGCTAATCGACTGGATATGACCAGCTGTCATGTGCTATTGAAGAAACGAAGTATCAAATGTGTTACGAAACTGCACATCAATTTGTTGACAATCTTAATGCAAAATACGAATATGCGACACTAGTGCGGACTGAATACGAGTGCGCAGGCGTTATGCTTTAAAAAACCCATATAACCATATATTTAAGAAGTAACAAGATAGCACTAGCTTAATATAAAATGTGATGTTTATGTGTGAATTAGAATAGGGTTGTATTATACGACACGTACGTCATGATATCGATAAAAATGATTGTTACATACATTTTAATCCTTCTTTGTCCCTTGCGTCTAGTGGCTCAAAATTCACCTTCAGTGTGATGAACGCGTAGGTAGAATTTTTTAATAATACGAATGTAACCAAATAAATAGTGTATCGACTTTATCCAAATTTTTGTCCATCCCTCAATAGGCTTTTACGATGTGCGTAGAAAGAGAAGCAGTTTGTTTATATATTTATTCTAATGGGGCAGTATCCTGGGTAAATTAAAAAATAAGGTAATTCAAAAATAGGCGTCTGAATCTGTGAAAAACTTCAACTGTCTAGCTATACGGTTCATGAAACACAGTCTGGTGACAGACAGACAGACGGACGATACCATCTTTACAACGTAAGAAAACTTATCAATTTACACAGTCTACAGTAAGAAAATCCAGTTGTCGTGTGACACAATATGAACCAGGTTTACAAAAGCTATCCACTCATTTAAAATTTGGCTCACGTTAATGTGATCGCTATCTCTTTTGCTCTTGTGACCATTAACGTATTGTCTGTCGCACAATGCTTGTTCGGTCATTTTACGAAGTAAAAAAAATTTGGTCTATGCATATAACCGCCACTATTGGTTGACATAAACGTAAATTACATTATTTAGCCATATTTTTTTCTTTTAATTTTGGCGCGTATTATATTTCCTAACTTATATTTTAAGGTCGCGAGAACGTCGCCGATCGCTCGAAAGGCGCAGACGTACGCGATCTCGCTCTCGACGACGTTCGAGGGACAGGTAAACCTTCCGAACTTTTGTTGCGCTTGCATGGCTTCCTGTTCCGTACTTCAGGGTCGGTGGATTTGCATGATAATGATTTTGAGAAGTAATTAATTACTGACATTGGTGCTGTTGTGTTGTATTTTTAAAATAAAGTTTTAACCAATAAAGATTATGACATCAACCCTGAAAATGCCCTAAAACCACGCAAATTTAATATTTAGGCTTGGTTGCCCTTATATTTGTCTTATTGGTTGTAATTGCATACTTTGCTTTGATGTCGAGGATTGATTGTCTGCACCTAGGCCGTACTGTGGGTTCTCATTGACTGGGATTCTTACTGCTTACAATCTGTTATTGTACTAACTTGTTTCCGCACAAAACAACATACAGGCCGCTGAGTTATTTTGTGTTTGATGCCATTTGAAAATAGTCAAGAAAGTTCAGTGGCATAAAGTGTGTAAAGTGCTAGCATTACATACGTGTATGAAAGACCCTTTCTAATGCAATTTCTATAATAAGTTCAGTTCATAGCAAAACGCGCGATCAAGCAGTTAAATTTGATATTAAATTACAAATGCCTGTTTATTTCGACTAGGAACCCAGGCTTTTGTAGTTAAAACTTATACTCCAAACCCCAGAGTACTTGAATAGATACTAGATAGATCGAGATCTATCTAGTATCTATTCAAGTGCGTTTCGAAGGTAAACCTACCTCAAGTATCTATTCAAGCATTGCAGTTATATTTAACTACGAATAAAATAATCCTTTTTGAAAAATAGCGTTAATGCAACTACAAATCCCTGAATGACTCATCAAATTTAAACAGTACATTGTAGCTGTCATACCTACTTTAATACACAGAGCGATTCAGTTCGCGTTCGGCCATCAACAAACAACAGGCGAAACATATAATAAGTTTATATTATCTTGCAAAAACATTATGTGGCGTCTGTGTGGTGGTGGCAGCCAATAATGCGCCACAGTTTATAGAAATATAAAGTTGCCGTTTGTGTAAAGCGAATAGAGAAACCAGCAACAGAAAATAAGTTGTAAAATTATAAAGGATGGAAATTGAGCAACATTTTTTCTGCGACTTACAACCATAACAAATTATCAAAAAATTACACTCGTTTGATCCTTAGACGACTTTGTATTGCTTAACAAAAGATTAGCGCTCTGGGAAATGACATCTGGTACTTTATCTTAATTGTTTTTTGCA
This sequence comes from Acrobasis suavella, assembly GCA_943193695.1. Classification (NCBI taxonomy): domain Eukaryota; kingdom Metazoa; phylum Arthropoda; class Insecta; order Lepidoptera; family Pyralidae; genus Acrobasis; species Acrobasis suavella. The sequence goes on along the minus strand of OW971934.1, from coordinate 14,339,497 downwards.
CATATATCATCGTCATTCAAAATGGAACTATCCATAGATCTCGCGACCGGCCTCGTCGGTCCCGCTCTCGGCGCCGCTCGCGCTCGCGCCGCCGCTCCGGCCGCGTGTCTCGGGATCGCAAGCTCTCCAGGGATAGACGCTCTAGAGACAGGCGCTCGAGGGATAGGTCCAGGTAAATTACCAGTTACACTAGCTTGTCAACTAGGCTTTTTCAGCTGGTCAATTGAACGGCTCAGTGGTAGGATCTCACTTGTCAGCACGGAACAACACTTTTCTATGCTGCTATCCTTTTCTGTCGGTCAGAATCGTCATTTGCCAGAGCGAGAGAATGCGACCGAACGCTATAGCATCGGTCGCTCAACAGCAGCAAGCCGTATAAAAAAGTGCTGTTCCGTGCTGACAAGTGAGATCTAACCTTAACAAATAAATCGAGGCCAGCACAAGTAAAATAATGGCAAAACCTGACATAAGGCCAGATTGGATGTTCAAGATTTACATTTACATACTTACAAATAAAGTTACGTACTATTTTATTCCAGAAGTTTTTTTTTTATTCTCAGGGAAAGGAAATCTAAAGACAGGCTAACAAAAGACACAAGATCACGTGACAGGAAATCGCGTGAAAAGAGGTCCAGCGACATCATCAAGGAACGATTAGAAAAATCTGTCTCCATACCAAGGAAAGGTTTGTATCTTGTAAATTAAAAATTAAATTGTAATAAATCACGTTAAGCAAAGATTCTGTGGCAAGGCTGTCGTCATGTCATGTCAGAAGCCTTTAGGCAGCTTGAAAATCTGGCACTAGTTTTAGCTACACACGAAAAAGAACTAACATTATAATAAAATCTTCAAGTACTAAATATTCATTGGATAAAATTAGATTTACCTTAATTGTTTGCAGAAAACATTGAGAAGTTGAAGATGAAGTCATCGGATCGTGAACGTGTGTCTGTATCACGAGAGATTTCCAAAGACCGTGTTATTTCTAGCTCAAGTAGAGAATCTTCTGCTGCGCGCGATAAATCAGCTTCGCAAAATGAAAGCAAGGCAAAGGTAGCTCATTCGTCCGACGAGGATGAACGGGCAGATTTCATTGCAATTCCTACTTTACGCGAATATTCAAAGAGCCTTTCTCGTACTCCGTCACCATTCCTTCGGAAACATGAAATTGAGAGTAATAAAAAATCTGACAGATCTGGCGATGATGCCTCTGGAAAAGAGCATATTGAAGAAAACAAAACGAAAGAATCCAAAAAGGCAAAACGTAAAGCTCACCAGTCAGAATCTGAAAGTACAAGTAGCGAAGAAGTTGCTAAAGCTAAGACTAAAGCAAAACTTAAGCGTAAGGAGAAAGCTACTTCAAAGAGAAGCAAGAAACCCAAAAAAGAGAGTTCTTCGAGTGATAGTGAGTCTGAAGAATCTTCTTCTACTGACTCTGAAGAAGATAGGAAAAAGAAGAGCAAAAAGGCTTCCAAGAAGAAGTTGGCAAAAAAAGCCAGGAAGAAGAGAGCTCGTTCATCAAGTTCTGACTCTAGTTCAGAGGAAGAAGTTAAACATAAGATTTCAAAGTCAAAACAAAAGAACATTCCAGAAGAATCAGACAGTGAGAAAAAATCGAAAAAACGCAAAGAAGTTAGTACGGAACGTTCTAGAGCGGATAAATCTGACAGTAAGCAGCCAAAATCCAAAAAGGTTGAGTCAGAAGGTTCCCGCGACGAAAGTTCAGGTAGTGATGAAAAATCGAATAAGAAAAAAACTGGCAAACGTGATTCATCTAGTTCTGAAAAAGATGTCAAACGTAGTAAGAAAGTGGAGCCTTCTAAAGAAAAAGGTGTTTCTCCTGACACTGGAAAGTCAAAAAAAGAAGAAAAGGTAGTAAAAGCGAAACATGTCGAAGAAGTAAAAACAAAGACGCGCGATGAAAGCGAGAAACGAGGAAAAAAACGCGAGAAAGATGACTCCTCATCCGAGAGTGATCAAGTGTCCAAAAAGAAACCTAGGAAGAAAGTGTCTGATTCGGAGTCTGAGTCGGACAGTGATGAGCCCAAGAAATCGAAAAAGAACAAGAAACATAAAAAACATTCGAAGAAGCATAAGAAGCACAAAAAGCACAAGAAGGCATCAAAAAAGAAGGACGATTCGTCCGATAGTGACGAAGCCGAGGAAGAAGAGGAAGAGGGAAAGGTAAACAATGAGGACTTGGAGAAGAAATTACGCGAAAGGGCGTTGAAGTCTATGAAGAAACAGACCAGTGCGTCTGGTTCGGATTAGCATTAGGATATTGTTTGACAGCACTTTCACGTAGCATTGGTCTAGAACATAATGTTTTAATTTTTCAAAATATTTTCAATACTTACAATAGCATGTATGAATTAAGTTTACGTGTATGTCACATTGTTAGTAATAAAGTTTTAAAATAATACTTATAACATTTTTATTGCTAATTATAAATCCATCTCATATTAACTAACATACATATATAATAAATATTTTATTTCATACATTCTAACTTTGGGAGAAACTTTGGTTAACTTACACAGATAATGTCCTTTTTCTAAGTTGTTTAAAGCCAAAGCGATTTTTAGGGCTTAGGGAATCTTAAATTAAGTTCTTTTATTTTCAACATACAAATACACTCACGGCTCCCGATTTTGATAACGATCAAATTGTTATCGAAAGTCATTAAGGGGCTGCCTGAATTTTTCGGGGTCCATTGTTTTTGCAATTTGCCCCCATCTGAAATAAATCATTTGAAGAGAAACGGAGAAATCATTTAAAATTTCGCCTTGATTAAGCCCTAGATAACCCTTTAAACTATTATAAATTACTGTTTATATTAAATGAGAACGTGAAGCTTTTTTTAACATTTTCGCGAAAATTGACACTAGGAAAAAATAGCCGAAAGTGGCCGTTTTTCACTAATGTGCGAAGAAAAGCTTCGCGTTCTTACTTAAAACTAAACAGTAGTTCATAAATAGTTTGAAGGGTTATTTAGGGATCAAGACAAAATTTTAAATGATATCTCCTTTTCCTTTCAAATGATTGAGGTAGCACTGTACCCCGGAAAATTTAGGTAGCCCCCTAAGTGTTAGCTCACACTGAAATAATCATCGCGTCATTGTAGAGCGATCTTTCGTACCGTTAGGACGTAGGAGAAAAAAGAACGAACATTGGCTGAGATACGCTTATTGGCGAAATATGCTTAACGGTAGATTTATCGATATAGTAATCGCTCCGTGTGGAGTTACTTTCCCACGGAACAGAAAAAGGGTAACCTCAATAAAATATAATCTTGTTTTCTTATCTTCTTGAGTAACCTCTATACCCCGTCACTAAACTAGGAGTCACACCGCTGTTGTAAATGTTTCCGGGTCTCTTGTTGTAATATCCAAAGCCGAGGTGATTGCTGCCTTGGTTGTATGGGCTATTGTATCCGTAGTAGGAAAGAAGTCCTCCATTTCCTCCATAACCTCCATATCCACCATTGCCGACAGCGCCACTTAGTCCGTAACCACCACCATATCGTGAGGATCCATTGTAGTCGTTGTAGCCGCCGTAACCTGGGCTTCCGGTATATCCGGTGTAGCCTTGGCTACCGGCGTATCCACTGTAGCCTGGACTCCCGGCATATCCGCTGTAACCTGGACTTCCAGCATATCCGCTGTAGCCTGGGCTACCGGCGTATCCGCCATAGCCAGCAGAGTTTCCGCCGTACCCTCCGTAGTAGGAGTTGTAGTTGTCGTACTTGTTGTCTAAAGTGGCGTAGCCTGTAACACCGTATCCGTTTGAGCTGGCACTAGGGTACCCACCCCAGTCGGAATAACTGCGACCATCTGAAATGTAAGGATCGTAGGTAGTAAATCCATCAGATGCGTGTTCTCATCAATATAACTTTATCCGTTCGTGACTAAGGACTTGAAACTATAAAAATATAAAATATATATTTTTTGGCATTTATTGAGGTCTACTGCTTACTTATTTTACATAGAATTATAACCCATATCTCTTAACTCTCTTAAGGTCCTTATTTTTTTTGCTCATAGAGGAAGATGAAAGACGAATAATAAGAAAATATTCATTATGCAAAGATTTAGAATGGTCCTTATTGCTAAGCCAGATTCAGCTACAATATTTGGAAGCTTAGTTATTCTAATAAATATAATGCAGGAACAATTTTTTTACCGACTTCAAAAAGGGAGGAGGTTGTCAATGCGACTATGTTTTTTTTGTATGTTTGTTCGCGAAATCTCCGTCAACCGTGGACCGATTTTGATGATTCTTTTTTATATGAAAGTTTGTAGCACCAAGTTGGTCCCATATTTATTTGGTGAAGATATGATGAAGAGCTTTGTAGATATGAGAGGAACTCTTGAAAGAAAATGATGCCTGTTGTTTTTATTGTTAAAAATTGAATTATTATTGAACACATCTGCTCGGGCTACATCAGTCGTTTTTATTGTTAGTTTTGTTATGCTAGGTGCTTAGTAGTAGTAATAGTCTTACTACTAGTAATTAAGCATATAGCCTTAATGGTAAGTACATACGTATGTATTTACGTAGTAGTATTTCATGTAAATATGTAAGTAGGTATATACAATATTATCTATCTGTATTTTAGATGAAAGGAATGTAGATGCTCGTGGTATCTTTGTGATTTCATTTGAGAATATTTAATAAAATAATGAATTACAGGAACTACTTGCGGCTGCATTTAAATCTTTTTCTTGACCCATTACATTTGGTTCCAAGCTCGCCTTATCCAACTCTATGGCATCGGTGGGAGCAGCACAAGCGTAGCCAGCTGCTGCTACTAGTATGGTCAATGTTCTTAACGTCATTCCTGAAAAACAATTTGTAAAATTATTCGTTTCGTTAGGCGCCTCAGTTAGGTATATATAGGTAGGTACCTTTATTTCTAAGTGGACCTCCTGCTGCTGAAAGGATGAAAGTAGAAAGATACTTAAACTGAATGGTTTTAGTCGCCCATACATGCTCATTGGTGACGTCAGCATCACCAAGTAGGTACCAAGCAGTACATTTTTTGATCCATAAGTTGTCACTAGACAGTTACGAGTACGTTCGCATGTTAGTTGCGCTGTGTGGTTGTTCATTTCTGCGGTCGCCCACGCGTGTGCTGTTCCAGTACTTGCAGCAGTCGTGTATAGGTCTCGGCTAACGCATACTTACCATTAGGTTGGCTAAGTTCCTTTTTTATTTAATTTTTAATAAAAATGCCTGTTTACCTACTTTATTGTGTAAAAAATTAAAACTATCCCCAACGGTGGTAATAGTATTTTATGCAACAGTTGTATAAGAAGGTTCATAAAATGCGAGTGGCGCAATTTACGATGCGAGCCTTGGCGAGCATCGTAAGGAGACGCCATCGAGCATTTTTTGACATACTTATACAACGTTGCATACAATACTTTTTCTACGACTACATTTACTAAAATAAATACAAAAATAAACAAAGAAAAGTACGAAATACTATCATATGTTTGGTAGATACTAGGTATCTATGGAAGACTTAATTTTTTTATTGACGTCTTCCTAGTGACCAAAAGTGCCATTTTTGAAACATGGAGTCACCTAAATGAATGTTTTTCATACAAAAAACCGTTTGTTCAGTGACTCCACGTTTGAAAAATGGCACTATATGTTAAAATAACGATTTTATTATGTTGGCAGTATGGAAGATCTAAAGAAAAAAACTTATAGGTATATATGGCTAGGAGTATCGTTTTGGCGAAATAACGACACATGTGCTGTTATACATAGGGCGCACTATAAGTTTCCGGAACTGGCCACTTACATAAACAATATTTAAAAATTTATTGCAACATTTGAAAATAGAACTCTTTGGCTGTAGAATGCAGTTTGTTTCATCTGACTGTCTTTTGTTTTTACCTTGTGGCGCCATTTAAAAAGTTGTGCGTCTGCATCAACATGGATTTAACTCGGGAAAATTTTCGTAGTATGATTTTCTACGATTTTAAGTGTAATTTGACAGCTCAACAGAGCATCGCTCGGCTTGAAACAGCTTTTGGCAATGAAGCACCATGCAAGACAACTGTTTATAGCTGGTTTGCAGAATTCAAGCGTGGTCGTATCAATCTCAGTGACGAATCTCGCGATGGTCGGCCGTCCACCGCTGTGACCAACAAAAACATCGATGCTGTGCGCCGTATGATTGAAACAGACAGGCATGTGACCTACCATGAAATTCGCGCATCCTTAGAAATAGGCATGAGTCAAATACAATTAATCCTACACAAACATTTGGGTGTGAGAAAGCTGTGCTCGCGGTGGATCCCACACAACTTGACCGAGGCTCAAAAAACGGACCGCGTCACTTGGTGCAGTGCCATGCTTACCAGATTCAACGAAGGTGCGTCAAATTTGGTGTAGGACATAGTAACAGGTGACGAAACATGGATTTATTGCTACGATCCCAAAACAAAGCAGCAATCGAGCGTATGGGTCTTTCAAGATGCGCCGAAACCAACCAAAGTGGCGCGCGTGAAAAGTGCATCTAAGCGGATGATTGCTTCTTTTTTTAATAAAACTGGACACGTGGCTACTGTTGCTTTAGAGAATCGTCGTACAGTGAATAGTGACTGGTACACGACCATTTGTTTGCCGGAAGTTATTGACGAACTCCGTAAAAATAACCGTAAACGCCGTATCATCCTGCACCACGACAATGCTAGTTCTCACACGGCCAGACAGACAAACGACTTTTTGAAGGCGAAAAATGTAGAACTCATGAGTCATCCTGCATACAGTCCCGACCTGGCACCTTGTGACTTTTTTCTGTTCCCAAAAATTAAGAACCAATTACGCGGTCAACGATTTTCATCACCAGAAGAGGCTGTCGAGGAGTATGAAAAACACGTTTCAGAGGTCACCACAGAGGAGTGGCACAAAAGTTTTCAAAACTGGTTTCATCGAATGAAAAAGTGCATAGACGCCAAGGGAGATTATTTTGAAAAACAATAAATTAATTTTGTACCTTTAATAGTATTTTTTCATATTCATTCCGGAAACTTATAGTGCGCCCCACGTATTAGGAATAGACTATAGACTTCTGAAATCATATAATCTATGTTCTTATATTAGTGTTCGGGACCATTTAAAAGACAGATAACAGTACAGGAGTAGAAAAATGAATAAAAAGATAGATAGATAGGTACCTACACAGAAGAAGTATGATACGTCAAATAAGTGTCCATTGAAAACAATTTTGATTTGTTAATACTCTAATTTTTTCACTAGTTAAGAGGTGTTTGCCCAACTATGAAATACTAATCAAAAGCTAATAAAATATTTTTTAATCTAAAAACCGACATCTCTCCTATACTACAAGACCGATTTCGATAAAATTTTGTATGGGACCACCTGACAAGTAGGTATGCCAAACAAAGAAAAAATTTTCCAAATCGGTCCAGGCCACTACTTGTAGGTATATTCTAAATCTTTGGTCCAGGCCAAGGCCAGGGGTCTACGGATAATTTTTTTAGAAAGGAAAAAAAATGACGAATTGCTAAAACCACCTTTTTGGAATTCAGTTAAAAATACCTACCATAATACAGATTATAATGGGTTACGCTTATGGCGGTGGATTGTCTTCTATTCCGCGTATGAATTAGTAGGTATAGGTATATTTATTTTATTTATACATTTCTATCATATTACAAACAAAGTATAACTGAAAAACATTACACTACATTTCTATGTACTTAGGCTACTGGTGGCGAATAGTAGTTGACGCGTTCATAATTGAGTTAGTTATTATTTGATGAAGAAGTTGAAGGTAACTTGCACTACAAACTTTAAAGCACCTACTAAGTACTCATTTCCCAGACTGACGTGACCCTCAAAACAATAATAGGCAGTTTGTAAGACCATTCTCACGCTAAGGTTCTGACATACGAATGTTAATGTGTGTTTAGCAAATCATTATCGTATTTCAAGTACGGTGCATTTTTTGAAATTTTAAGTAGGTAGGTACTTTAAAAAGCCTCCGCATTAGTACTACCACGTACTACTAACTCTTGACCCCTTTATGACCCCATATTCAGGAACACCTTAACTAAATCTACTCGCCTACAAAATTTTATGAAGCTACAATCAAAGATATCAATTACCCACTCAGGTTATCGTCAAAAATACCTACACACAAACAAACATACAGGTGGACTTTTAACCAACAGCCAAACTGAAGCAAGTCTTGTCCATGATACTGAACTACTTTCCATAAAAACAAGTCACGAAATTAAAATTTATGTAAGCTATTTTTTAAGATTATGTCCTGTATTTATTTTTTGTGCAATAAAGGGTATTGTATTGTAAATGCATTAGTGAGTAAAGAACGAAGAAAGAAAGAAGCGAGCGAAGGGTCTCAGTTTCGACTGGTCGAAAATTATTTTGTCCGTTTGTCGGTCTGTTCTCGCCTACAGGTCGCATTTCTAAACCGATTCTTATTTCTTCGAGAATTATGTGGTTGGAAACTAAACTAATCTCATAATTCGGCTATTTAAAAAAAAAAAAAACGAATATGTCACTAGACTTTTTTGTTATTCTTATTAAGACGCAACTTTTATGTCTGATTAACTTTTTTATACGATAAACTATATTTTTTATACGATGAACGTGTTTATTCAGCAATTCGCCTAAAAGTAGTCAAGAAATTGATTTTCTGTATATTTTGTATTAGTGCATTGAGTATGATGTCGAATCTAAATACAAATCTACGGGATAACAAGTACGAAAATGGTGGGTAGTAACTGTGTTTGTTTGTATGTTTTTTTATAATCATACCATGTGCGGTATCAAATGAAAGGGCTTTATGAGTACATTACACAGTAATAAGCTTCACTCTCATAGTGGTCAAACCCACATACTATACCATATGTAGTACAAAAGTTCAATATAAATTTAAATTAAAGGAGTTGAAGTACGTGAAGTGGTAAATGGAGTGAATTGAACAACTTTCCTCAAGGAACATAATATTTTTTGGCTTTTTTATAAAAGCATGATGCTGCGGATATTCTTTATTTATAAAATATTTTTATTTGAGGATTTTTAGATTAAAGTTTATTTAGTATTTTCACTGGTAGGTTGGTTTCAAAACTCTTAAATGGCTTTGCTAAACCAAGGAAACAGTAAAATATCGGTTATTTCGTGGTTGTAAGAGCTCGCAAGGTCTACTGTTCTCACAGAACCACTAGTATAATTACGTACAATACAAGCATCAAAATAATGCGGTCTGTCACTATACGTGTAAGTGAGTATAAGTAGCTTCTATAAGTTTTATATTACATATTTAGCTATATTTTAATGTGGCAAACAAAGCTTCGGTTCTTATATTTAAAGATTTCGTCACTGGGATCCTAGGCTTACGAAGTAACTTGTTTGTACCTATAAATAGGTTGGTAATCTGTGCAAATAGACTGGTCAGCCACCCAGCCCAGGTAGTAGGTACATAGGCCTATTAATCTAGTGGGTGTTTGAAAAAAGTAGTAGTGGGTGTAAATAGGTAGGAAAAAGTATATATTTTTTACGTACCTAACTAAATACCTCTATACTTTTTTTTTGCGGTTTCTCTTCTTAGAAGAATAAGTTGATACATATATACTTATTTAAAAAAAAATACTTACCTAAGTATAAACATCGAGTTTAAATATGGTTATTGTAGTGCTGGTTATCTAGGATCATAAGTAATAATTTAATTTGAAAAATATTTATTACTTACTGTAAATATCCGAGACGCCGCACAACAATGACTTGCAGTAAAGCACGCGCACTTGTGTGTGGAGCGGAGATGCGCTCTGCGTGCGCACGCGTGCGTTCAAACCTTTATAAACCGTGGGAGTTTTTGTCTTGTAATTGACAATGGTCACCGGGAGGTAATGAGTCAGTTTGTAGGCAGCACGTCCTTCTGAGACTCTATGACGCAGGACTCAAGACAATCGTGCTCTAAGATACATATATCGCTGCACAATGTGATATGAAGTACCTTTTTAGATTTTTATGCCAAAACTAAGGGAAATGTGGCACTTACCTTACCCCTTACTTAATTTACCTAATCCAACAATTTTTGTCCCGCAGAACAACAAGAAATATGTGTGCCAATATGGCCCCCCCCCCCTATGTATAGTGTAGTAATGTGCAAGCTCGATCTCCCTTCTCAGTCTTTTTCATCTTGGCATGTTTCTGGTTGAATCTATAACGGCGACGTTTCGGCCCGGGCTCCGCTTTCAGAAGGCTGGTCTTTGGCGTCCTTTTGTTATGAGATGTCACTCATATTTATATCATTCTTGATACCGTCGTGCTACCGTTATTTTTTCGGTGTATCTCTTCTGTCGGGTTTCGACAGAAGCGTTTGTTTACTGTACGAGTGTAATAAAGCTGAGTATCCGACAGCCGCCGCAGGTCAGAGCTACCAAACCAGACAGACACGTAGGTAACTATCAAAAGTATCTTTAGGTAACACTATGAAAAAAGTTATTTATTTGTCTGTATCTTATAAACGACGATGAATTTTCATTTAAATCTAACTACTCATCGCCACAAACTAGAAAAAATACATTATCGGGATAAGAGGATGACGACTAAGAAATACTTACTTAGTTACGAACTTCAAAGAACGTTTTAGTTGAAATCCGTGGAGATTTACGAGTACTTAAGTTGATTTAGGTTTTATTGAAACGTATCATGATTATTTTGGTAGAAATTCAAAGAAAAACAGCTATATTCCGCCAATGTATTGAGTAGATTGCTTTTATCAACATACGATTTACTTCTCTAGCGGTCCTTCTAAAAGAAGTGATTTATCTAAGTACATTATAGGCATGTTATATAAAAATGCATCCTTTTTTAAGAATAACATCAGGTTTACGAAGATTTTGAAGTTATTTTAGGTTTAGTCTTCTAAAGACTACAAAAAGGTACATTTTAAGTTTTTTTTTCTTTTCGGCTAGTCTGGAAGCACAATACAACCCAACTAGCACACAAGCGCTATAAGAAGCTCTACAGTGGCCGTTAAGAGGTTATTGATTACGGCATTAGCTTCACAGATCAGCCATACAGTAGCCGTGTAAGCTGCTATAGCGCTACTCTAACCCCAAAATAGGCACTTTTTATAACGGTAATACCAGTTCTACAATCGCGCCATAGTAGCGAAATAAGCGTTATAACCGCCATATAAAGACGCTACAAGAGTGGTACTGTACGTCAATGTATGTACAATGACGCTGTAAGAGTGGTTGTGTAACGCTAAAGGATATACAATGACGCTTTAAAAAGTGTAGCGAACGCTGGAAGACTAAAATAAAGTTTTCTAGCGCTATTCTGCAGATCTTGTCATGTTTGGTCGCGACTGTGCTACTGAAAAACCAAATACTTATGGAAAAATAATAGTTGTATTTCTAAATCAGTGTTATATGAAACAGTGACTTGTCCGATTTTTTTCATTATTACAGAAACAGGTAAGTTTGATTGAACATATTACTGTGCGAGATATTATTGCGAGTGTCAGTTTACTGTGAAAATATACATGTATTTTCGCTTAGATTTTCACGCGCCCACAAGATATTACGTTTTTAACCTTATAATCATTTTATAATATTGGCGACATATTTTTTATCTTATTTAAAGTACTTTATAAGACTTTCCAATAGATAGTTAAGTCATTTATTATCAAATAATAGCGGAACTAAAACAAAAAGTAGTTGTAATAACACGGTATCGATGTGGGTATTGTTAATGTTATTGTTATACATTGTTGTCATATAAGTAGGGATCCTTCAGCGATAAATTAAAACCATTTATGGGTAACTATAGTCCGTTTCAGTAGGTACTTAAAGACTGTTAGGTTTCCATCTGTCAACGATTAGAACAACTAAGTACTTAATAAGTAATTTAGAAATAATTGATTTGCAGTAGGAATTTATTAGAGATGGCGTTGTATTGAGTTATTTGATCTATGTATATGTGAGTCATTCGTCACCGACTAGGCGATGCGACCTGACGCGTCCAATATTTTAATATTCAATAATTTATAAATCCATGACCTAATACTACCTAAGCAATAACTAAATATAACTGCACGGTAACAATGAATTGCAGAGCCGCCAAAATGTGCAACATACCTGCACTACAAAAAATCGTGCAATCACAAAACTGGTGACCCAGATTGTCCCGCAAAAATTATGGCCGAAAAAAAATTAATTCTATTGATTATGGGTGCATATAAAATTTGTCTTTTTCTAGTCTTATTGAATGTTGTCGTGATAATCTTTTATATAATGTTGTGACTTATAAAAAGTATTTAAGTAGTTTTATTTTTATTTTGTTTTCTTTTTGCATTCTCCATTAATATGATTTACTTGAACATATATATTTTTCTTTTTAGTAGTTCTCTTTAATATTTTATTGCTTTTAATTAATTACTATGTTAGTGGCGTGTCCTGGCACCAGTTCTCCATGTCTTTAGTTTTATTGTTTACAAATATAAAAATACTAAGTACTTTGTAAGTTAGAGTATAAAGTTTTTGTGTAGAAAAAATAAATAAACATTTATTATTATTATTAGACACTAGGTTTAACTCGCGACTTCGTCCGCATAGAAGTCGAAAATGATTCTTATAGGACTCTTTCTGCCCCCTGTCCCCTTTCCCCTGTCCCCTGTCCCCTGTCCCCTGTCCCCTGTACCCCGACTCCCGTCCCCCGTCCCCTGTCCCCTTTCCCCTGTCCTCTGTGTTTTAAGAGTCCTAACTAAACAATACATAACAAAAAGCAGATAATATTTTTGTTTGTTTGTGTTATAAAGCCGTTGTATTTATTTAGAATTATACAACTTAATACAGTTTTTATCGCGTTTATTACTTGTTTACTTGAAGCACTGATGTTTCGAACACTTTATAGTATCTATGGTAGCAGGCAGACTAAGATAGCGCATGTCTGTGACGTTATTATAATTATTTAAAACTACAATCCATAATACGCGATCGTTGCCACTGTGAAGTTTTTGAAACGTCAGTAATTAAAGAAATTAAGTAATAAACGCGATAAAGACCGTATTAAGTGGTAAATCATTATGTTACCATTGTATTTATGTATAATTATATCATAGCTTTATCTCCTATTTACAGATATGTTCTGAAAATAATGATTCTAGAGCTGAAGCGCTCGAGTCTGGAAGCTCTGAAGCACAAACTAGTCAGACATATATCATTGTTTCTGAACCTGAAAACATAGGAAATCCGATTCGATCTCTACCAGAAACATACTGACATTCTAAATATATTGCAAAACCAGTCAGTTTTATTTGAACTAATGGGCAATGTAATTGAAAATCAAAAAAAAATATGCACGAAATAGCAAGCCTCTCCATTCAGATCGAAGATTCAAATCGTCATAGTAAAACTACGGTAAATTTGAGCAAAGCTTCATCTGATCCAGACAACAATTCCTTTATTTTAAAACAAATAAAAGTGTAAAAGACCTACTTGATAATGAACAGAAAATAAAACTCATCCGATCATGCTCAATAATTTGTTCGGGTGGTAAAGGTAAAGGCACAACCTGCGCGTACCGATTGTTGGATGTACTCTTCTCCGGGGAATTTCTTTGCGAATGTTCTTGGTCTGGAAGCACTCGTGGTGATGGTGTTAAAATAAGCCTAAAATGTTATAAGAATACTCTTAACTTTTTTTTCACAATGATCAATCAGTGGGATAATGAATACACACAAGAACGACACATTTTTCAAAAACGTTTTGAAAAATGCTAATAAGAGCAAAGGTGTAAAATATGACAGAATAACTACAAAGAGGCAAAGGTCCAAAAAAAAAACTCACAATGATGAGCAAATGACTACTGAAAAGAATACACAAGAAATAGAGGAGGAAAGAAAGGAAGAAACAAAAGAAAAATGCGGAAAGGAAGACACACAAAACAATGAGTCAGAAGAGGGAGAATCACTGCTGTGCTAGTTCTTTCTTATTATTTTTTTAAAATTTATAATTAATAACCTTTTTTGTTGGTAGAATATGATAGAAAATTTTTAAAATATTAGATGTGACACAAACTTTTGTACAAAATTTCTTATTGTAAAAATTGATGATTTTTCAAATATTAATTAGTTTTAAAAATATTAATAATCATTATTACAATTACTGTCCTCTTGTGAACAGCCAGCTAAGAGAAAAAGATAAATCTCTTTATGTAAAAGTTCTAAAAATGTAAATTTTCACAAATGTTATAGGTTGTCTTGTTAGTACTCTATTTTACTTCAAAACATATCTCAGTTTAATGTGTATTTATAAGTATTAGTACTTAAAACTTAAGTTAAAAGCCCTTATCGAAGACTGATTATAGTATATAATACTATACCTACCTCATATGAAGAAATTATTATTGAATAAAAAACTGAGTCGTATTTTCATTATTTTATTTTACAAAATTGTATGTAACAACGGAAAAACATACATTTCCCTTTTATATTCTAAACACACTAATTTACACTTTATGTCCTGGGGAGTAACAATTATGTTACTTCTTCGTGTACAAGTATGTGGAACTTTATAAATGTTGAGAAACGATGATTTTATTGGAGTCTGGAACAATTCTATTTTATTTATGAACTTAAAACCATGAAGGTACACGCTTCCTGCATCTTCTTTAATATTCGTGATTTCTATTATATCATTGTTTTTCAGCATTAAGTATATTGGTCTTGAGGTTTGGACGATATTTCATAATTATTAAATCGTGATTTTCTTTTCAATATTACTGGCGCTGCCGTCTGCTTTGATGTATTCATATCTTTTTCAACTATCATATCATCTTCACTTAGTCTTTTAGCTACTTGTGAAAGTGCTTTATTGCCTTGACGTAGCATATTTTTAATAACATATAATTTATTTTCAAAAGGGTATGCATTAAAAGTATCTAATGGTCCAAACCTCTCAATTTTATCTACAATATGCGAAAGATTATGTACGTTACTCGTAATGTAGTCAATACCATAAAAATATTTATATCCGTCCACAAATTTATATAGCAGAATTTTTGCCAGTGGTAGAAAGTTTTGATATTTTGGAGTAGAACAAATAGTAATTGCACAGTAGAGTAACAAAAAACGTTCCATAACATCATGACTAAGAACATCAGGCAGTATCACTACGCTCAAGTAAAAAAAGAATGTTCGGAACTCTGTCGCTTTCCAATAAGCCAATGTATTCAATTGTCTTACTGCTCTGTGAATTTCTGATGGCATTTTACATTGCTTTAAAAAAATATTGACGATATATATATCTCTAGAACACCACTTTGTTAAATACAATCCAAAATTCCCATTACACCAACCGGTAATCAATCTTTTCATGATTCCTAAATCTATTAAATGTAATGAGTCACCAACAGGAAAATCATTAACCATGTCGATCGGTAATTTAAGCAAAAGAGAATCATACTTATGGTGCTGTCCATACTTCTTTTCACGAAAATCAACATCTGTTCTTTCAGGACACTTTGTTTGGGGGAACGTAACCGTGTGAGATTTGTGAGAGTAATCGCCGACTGTAGTGCATTTCAGGAATCTGTGTTTACCGTTGAAATTACACACTCCTAAAATAATAAAAAAGGGATCAACTAAATAATTAAATAAGGCAAAGAAGTTCACAGGTTTAGGCAGGTTATTGACTTTAGACTATTAGAATAATACTAGCTGATAACTCGCTTTCTGACGGCGCCCGTCCCCGTCCCGGTCCCCGTCCCCGTCCCGTTCCCCGTCCCCGTCCCGGTCCCGGTCCCGGTCCCCATCCCGGTCCCCGTCCCGGTCCCCGTCCCGGTCCCCGTCCCCGTCCCGTTCCCCGTCCCCGTCCCGGTCCCGGTCCCGGTCCCCGTCCCCGTCCCCGTCCCGGTCCCCGTTCCCGTCCCCGTGCCCGTCCCCGTCCCCGTCCGTAAATAATACATACCTTTTATAAATGCCCTTGCAGGAGAGTCACAGGTGAAACATCATATGGTTATTTTCATGGTTTTTTCAAATTGTTCAAAATATAAATCATTTTCAAGTAATTGTATCATTTCCTCAACAAAATCTTTTAAAAATGCATTCAAATCTTTTGGTTTGCCTTTTCCACAATAAATGCCAATTATTAATGGGTCTTGTTTAGGTATTTCAAAAATGTTACAAAGTATGGGCCAGAACTCTTCATTAGAACTTTTATGTATAGGAGGGCCATCAAAATTAAAATTAAAAGATATTTTTTCTGGCATTTCATTTGCAGCACAAGAATACAGGATTTTTTTCAAAGGAATAATAACACCATTATGCCAATATTTTCCACCACCTCCAATTGACTTCAAATCGATGTGTCTAGGTGTTCTTAATAAAGTCCGTGGGTCATTAGGTAAAACGTTAGGTATTCTTACATTTATAATTTTCGACAATTCTGAAAGCGCTACTTGCGTGACGTTAAATTTAACAGCCCACTTTTGGAGTTCATATCGAAAATTATTATTTTTAACAAAATCGGTACTATCAGTTTCTTCATCTGAACTAGATTGACAGGCACAGTCAATGTTAAACGAAGTCGTGTCGTCACCTAAGGAAGCTTTTTCAATAAATTCAGTGTGAACCCCCTCAAAACCACGGTTAATTATTTCAGAAACCACGGTACTATTTTGGGAAGCTACGGAACCCACTTCATTTTCTACTTGTATTTTATTGCTAAGGTCTTTAAAATTAACACACTGTTTTGAATGATTATTCAATATTTTAGAATACTTCTTCTTAATTTTTTGTCGTATATTTCCCTGCTTCTTCATTAATTTCCAAGTTTTTGTTCTATTCATAATGACCGAAGATTTTAAGTCAAAATGGATGACAACGAATACTAATCAAAGAATTTAAAACAGCTCCTGTCCCACTCAAAGCGTTATAGTAACGCTATAAACGTATTACTCATAGTCTTTATTAATTAAAACCTCTACTATAGCGGGTTTCGCAGTACAAATACTATATTATCCTCAAATATAGCGCCTTTAGCGCTACTACAGCATTAATTTACTCTACTGTAGATAATGACGCTACAAGAGAGGTGATAAACTATATAATAGAACTTAAGAATCTAAAGAGACTCTCTCTCCAATTCAAAGTGATTCGATAGCATCTTATAGCTCTTTCCAAACACTCATACCTTCCAAAACATCATTTATACCTCTACTAGTGTTATAGAAATGTTCACAACTATGTTTTACCTCTATTACCTGTAGGATAGCGAAAAAAGATACCATTGTAACTTCGTTAGTGTAAATGATTACGACTGCATGGCCACTGTGTGACATACCTGTATGAGACTTTAAAATACGGTGCTCTACAGGCTGAGGAGTTGGTTTTACCTTTTCAACAGCAATTGTATCGCTAATAAGTTCTACAAAGGTTATACAAGCAGCTTGTGTGCTAGTTGGGAACTATATCTACATTGTATCTACTCGTATGCAAAAGAATTTTCCAAAGTTTTTGCATGTTTTAGTGCTATTTTTCACAATTCTTCAAATGTCATATGGCTTGCTCTTATGGGGTAAAGCGGCTAACATACATGCTATCTCTGTGCTACAAAAGAGAGCAAGTCGGTCGATCTACGGACTAAAATCACGCGATTCCTTAAGAGAGTTATTTAAATCTATAAATATTCTTACTGTGACATCTCAATTTATTTACGACAATCTTCTATTTGTTAAATCTAGGTTAAATAATTTCAAGAAAAATAGTGATGTTCACAGTTATAATACTCGCAACAAAAATCAGCTTCATACGCCTAAATTTCGACTTTCTAAAACTAGAAAGTTACTCTTAGGTCTAGGTATAACTTTATTTAATAAACTTCCCGAAGCGATCGTTAACCTACCAATGGCAAAATTTAAAACACATGTTAAAAAAGTTTTATTGAACAATGCTTACTATACTATCAATGATTAGGTATTTAAGAGATCAAAACGCGTGGATACTTCCTAAACATATTCCATTACACTCCACACATGAAACATAAATAGCTGCATGTTCTGTTACCATAATAAGCTTACTGTAAAAACATGTAAATGCTCTGCGATCAATAAGTGACCAACATATAATTAATATTTTCTCTTGACAAGGTCTGCGAGTTCGGGTTTTTCATGCTCACTAAAATGTCCAATCCAGTGGTGGCGTCGCTGGTCGGGTCGTTGGATTCCCTCTAATATGGTTGAGTTTAACGATGGCTGATCCGTGCGTCAACTCGTGAACGGGTGCTGCCGGGAGGGACTGGTCAGCTCGGCTTCGCTTTTTTTGACTACTTAATATTTTTTATTACGCAATTTATGTTTGTTTACTTATTCGCAAGCATTACATGTTATAATGTGTTACATATTGGCATATCCCAGATAACGCTGATAAACTCTCTCTCACTCAAACCCAGTACCATGATAATGAATATAATTATTCTATCCCCAATGAGGATACAAACCCTGGGGCTGCCGCTACTTCAACTGATGAGGATTTTCCCAAAATTACGGAATTAGACAAACCAAAATAGAAATTAATCTTCAAACTCAGCGTCAACTACCATACATACAAACAGCTAACCCTCCTCTAAAACTTCTCATAGATACCGGTGCTAATATGTCTATTATTAATCCTGAAATAGTACAAAAATATTTTTCACACTTGCCTTTAAATTATGATCCGTTTGAAATAACTAATATCCATTCTACTATTCGCAACGATTATTCAATTACTTTACCTTCTTTTCAAGAATTAAATGATAGCAATGATACATGCACTTTCTTTTTGCACAAATTTCATAATTATTTTGATGGTTTGATAGGTTTAGATATTTTGAACAAATGGGACTGTAACATAGATTTAAAGAATAAAAGGTTAGTTACTCGTAATAGCAGTAATCCAATAGTCATGTACGACTCTCGCAACTGCAACTTATACGAGGATATTATTCCAGCTAACTCCTCTAAGATTATAAAAGTACCTATTGATTGTAAAGATGGCGAGGTTTTCATAACTGAGCAGTCCATATCCAATTGCATTGTAGGCGAATGTCTTACGTTAGTAAAAAATAATAGAGCGTACATAGAAGTCACTAACCCTACTAAAAACGATATTATATTAAGTATGGACAGACCTGTACAAGCTGAAGTATTTAGCATCGAGAATACACCTGCTAATACGCATTATTCTGCTCGCGCTAAGGAAGTTCTTTCCCGTTTGAGAACAAGCCATTTAAATGAGGAAGAAAAGGCTAACTTAGAATCTTTGTGTGCCCAGTACGCAGATGTATTCTATATTGAAGGAGAACCTCTCACTTTCACCAATAGAATAAAACATAGGATTCGTACTACGGATGAGTTACCTGTATACACAAAAAGCTATAGGTATCCGTATGTCCATAGGCAGGAAGTTCAAGACCAGATATCTAAGATGCTTAGGCAAAATATCATTAGGCCATCAGAGTCTGCATGGAGCTCACCTATTTGGGTAGTTCCCAAAAAACAAGATGCATCTGGCCAGACAAAATGGCGCATCGTAGTAGACTTTCGAAAAGTTAACGAAAAAACAATCGATGACAAATACCCAATACCTAACATTAATGACGTTTTGGACAAATTAGGTAACTGCCAATATTTTACCACTCTAGATTTGGCTAGCGGGTTCTATCAGGTGGAAATGCACCCTGATGACATTAGCAAAACGGCTTTTAATGTAGAACATGGGCATTTTGAATTTTTAAGAATGCCTATGGGTTTGAAGAACTCTCCATCAACTTTTCAGAGAGTTATGGATAACGTGTTAAGAGACCTGCAGAACACTATTTGTCTAGTGTACCTAGATGATATAGTAGTATTTAGCACATCCCTGCAAGAGCATATTAATAACCTAGAGAAAGTTTTCAAAAGACTGAGAGAGTCCAACTTTGAGATTCAAATGGACAAATCAGAGTTCCTTAAATTAGAGACAGCTTATTTAGGACATATCATAAGCAAAGACGGTATCAAACCTAACCCAGACAAAATTTCAGCTATAAAAAAATTTCCACTTCCAAAAACCGCTACTGATATTAAACGTTTCCTTGGCTTACTAGGATATTACAGAAAATTTATACCCGATTTCGCTCGACTAACTAAGCCTCTCACCCTATGTCTTAAGAAAGGTTCTAAGATAACAATAGATAAACCGGAATACATAAATTGCTTTGAAAAGTGCAAAACACTTCTAACTAATGATCCGATTTTGCAATATCCGGATTTCAATAAAGACTTTATTCTTACAACCGACGCTTCAAATATAGCAATAGGTGCAGTGCTTTCACAAGGCACTATAGAATCAGACAAACCGATCGCCTATGCCTCGCGAACCTTGAACACTAGTGAATTAAATTATAGCACCATTGAAAAAGAGCTCTTAGCCATCGTATGGGCTACGAAGTATTTTCGGCCTTATCTCTTTGGAAGAAAGTTCAAAATAGTTACCGATCATAAACCTCTTCAGTGGGTAATGAAAGGAACCTGGTTCTCGATTAACTCGTTGGAAATTAAAGCTTAGCGAGTATAATTACACGGTTGAATATAAGACTGGCAAATGCAACACGAATGCTGATGCCTTATCACGTGTCGAGATACATAATGAAGAGACTAGCTCTATTCAGGTCAATGTATCAGAGAAGCCACGTTCAGTAGGTGGATCCACAACACTTACAGCGCATACTAGTGCCGAAGATCCCATTCTTGAAATACCGATATCAGACGAACCTCTTAATAAATTTAACAGGCAAATAGTTTTTACAATAGTTTTTTACCTTTGAAACTCATACTAGAACTTGCATACAATTATTAGAATCTAATTTGGAAGAAGACGTTGTAAATGCAATAAAGGAATTTGTTAACCCTAAGGTCAAAACTGGTATTATAATTTTCCCTCAGTTAGGTATGTACAGAATAAAACCAATAATTCAAGATAAATTCAAAAGTTCCGCAATGAATTTAGTTTTGACAAAAACTGAGTTAGAGAATGTAAAGGAATATTTACGCCAGCAAGAAATTATACAAAAGTACCACGATGGTAAAACTAATCATCGCGGTATAACAGAGTGTTACCTAGCTCTGATTCGTAAATACTATTGGCCGAAAATGAAAGAACACATCACTAAATTTATTCATTCTTGTACAATATGTGGACAAGCAAAATATGATAGAAACCCGGTTAAACAAAGATTTTGCATCGTTCCACCCCCTACTAAACCTTTTGAAACTGTACACCTTGATTTATTAACTGTACAAAACGAAAAATATCTTACCTTAGTCGATTCATTTTCTAAATACGCGCAGGCCTACCATTTAAAAGATGGTACAGCAGTTAGTGTAATTCAAGCTCTGTTAATGTTCTTTACACACCATGGTGTCCCTGTTACCGTAGTTACTGATCAGGGAACAGAATTCACAAACCAAGTATTTGCGGAATTTCTAAAAACTCATAAGGTCCAGCACCATAAGGTCCTAGCGCATGCACCTAATGATAATGGAATAGTAGAAAGGTTCCATTCTACTATTTTAGAACATTTAAGAATATTAAAACTAGAGCAACGTCATGAACCTGCAGTCAACTTAATGGCCTATGCTGTTTTAGGTTACAATAGTTCAATTCATAGTTTTACGAAGTGTAGGCCTATAGCTTTGATCACCGGTCATTTTGATCCACGAGACCCAATAAGTGTTGATCTATCAGAACATCTATTACAAAATTACGCTGTAGAACATAGAAAACGTATGCAGCAAGTCTATGATATCTTAAATGAAACTTCTTTACACCGCCGCACTGAATTAATAGAGAATAGAAATAAGGATAGGGAACCCGAAAAGGAGTATGTTCCTGACCAACAAATTTTTATTCGGAACCCCATGGCAGCTAGACAGAAACTTGCTCCGAGATATACGCAAGACACGGTCTTAGCCGACTTGCCTATACATATTTATACAAAAAAGAAACGGGGTCCTGTAGCTAAATCGCGTCTAAAAAGGGTCCCTAACGAACCCCATTTGTTACAGGATACTAGCGGCGCTAATGATCCATCTGGTTCGGGCGCAGGACATCACGCTAAATAGTCTGGAAGATGGACCTGGTGTACTCCCCTTTAAACTAGGACCGACAAAAGTAACATCGCACTATCACTCCTTTTTGCAACACGTGAACTTAGAAGATATTCGTGAAAGGGTTCAATCAGTACGTACACAGTTAGATAAATTTAGATCAGAGTTCCACAATGCAACTTATTCTCTTTATGAACCCCATATGACCTATTTGAGTAGTAAATTAGATAAAATTTCAGAGCAACTCCATAGTTTTGAGCCAAGTCGTAGTAAAAGAGGCCTCATCAACGGTCTAGGATCGATTATCAAAAGCATTTCTGGTAACCTCGACTATACGGATGCAATTAGATATAACGATGCCATCAAAATACTCCAAGAAAATGACAATAAGCTAGAATCGGAATTTAATAATCATGTGAGCCTTACCAAGGAGTGGATGTCTCACCATGACAGTGTAATAAATAGTATTGTTGAGAATCAGATCAAACTAAGTAACGCCTTAAATCTCATAATGAAAAGCTATTATTCTGAATCTTCAAATACGATTGAATATGCTCACTTAGCACAGTATCTTCTAATACTAAGTGACAATATAGATAGCTTGGGCGATGAGTTATACAAGTTAAGTAATACTTTAGGATTTATTAAAGCCTCGGGTAACTACCACTCGGGCCTCAGCATAGTGTCTATCGCAGACTTGTTGAATCGATTAAGAGTTATATATAATAAGGATCAACTTTTAGAGATAGACGATAGAGAGTATTATGACGTAATGAAATTAGGTTATTACTATATGGATAGAAAAATAGTAATAGTTTTTCGCTTGCCAATTCTTGTTCCTATCACATATAACCTTTACAAGCTTTCCATCGTCCCAAATAAAAATCACGAAATCCTTATACCCACCTTACCTTTCATTGCAATTCATGAAACTAGTTCTATGTACATAGAGGCTGAATGCCCGAAGACCCTTCACTGGTACCTCTGTGAACAGAAAACGAACACTATAGTCGAACCACACCCAGACTGTATTCACACACTGATCACCGAGCAACGGCTTCTACCGACGTGTAACCTGATTCCTGTTACCCTGACTAGGGAAGCTATGGAGCAGTTGGACGAAAAACATTACACGCTCAGTTTCCCAGAAGAAACGAAAGTTCGGATATCCTGTGGAAAGGATCAATACAAATTAGTCAAAGGAAGTTACCTGGTGGAGGTCCCACAGAACTGCTTCTTGAAGTCGTCTGAATTTATAATAGCTAATGTCCAAGAGCGAGTCAAGGGACAAGCTATGAGAATAATACAATTACCTGAAATTCAAAAAGAATCAAAAGACAAAAAAGAGACGCATATTACATTAAATTCTATCAACCTAGAACACCTCCATGCAAGCAACACGAAAATATCTCTACAATCGCCAGTGAAACTGAACAACACCTACCACGACAGTCTCTATCACACTACCATCCCGATGTATCTGGTACTATCAGCCATCTTCATTATTATCGCAACAATTGCTACGAGGCGGCTTTATCATAAATTACTGCAACGAAATCATCAAGTAACTTCAACTGAGACAAATCTTCAGAGAAATCACCAAGAGCCCCTTGAGAGTAAAACTATACCAAAACCTAGCGAGATCCGAATAGATCCTAGGACTATATCAGCAGCTTTCTCCAGTAAAACTTTCGAATAGTTGCTGATCTATGGGGGGAGGTGTTACATATTGGCATATCCCAGATAACGCTGATAACGCGGCATCCCAGGAACAATGCCCATTGTCCCACCGTTACCAACTTCGCTGTATCCGGACTCTGCATTTCTTCAGAAATCGTTCGATGGGTTATTGTTAATTGTTTAATGTGTTTCATCATTTTCATTTCCCAATAAAACTTCATTTACGAATCACTTCTGTTTCTCACATCGAACAGTCGGCATCTCAAATAATTGTAATTCATTATAATTGTAAACTTAATATTTTTTATTAAATAAGTAAATCAAGTTTTGGTTTTTTTTAAAGTCTGCGACTGTAACCTACGTATCTAATGTGTCAACATTGTATTTTATTATAAGTATTTATTAATTAAAAGACAATAATAATAACATGACAAAGCCCTTCTGGCGAGTAGGCGACCAATACTGTGAAAATGAGTTTCTTTCGGCGTTTCTTCTCAGCAGAGGTCGTTACGAAGCGCTGGTATCGGTAGCTTTTCTTTAAAAATAAATTAAATTTTAATATACTTTACACGTAACATAAATTATACTTACTTATTGACGTGTAAAAGTGCCTGTAAAGGTCTAATTACTGAATAAACATTTGAATCTTTGAATCTTGAATCTTTGAAAAATTATTCTACTCACGAAACCATTGTTTGACGAAAACATTGAATTGTCCACTTATACTTATTTTTTTACGTTTGAGGTAATGTGTTGGAAGACGGAAGCGTGTGAGCTATGACAAATTATCGGTGAAATGATTGCGATGACGTTGAAATTACTCTCATGCTCGGCTGGCTCGAGGTCGTTTGCGAGGTCGTCTGTCATCCTCAGATTTGGGAAGTATGGGACTATGAGTAAGGTTTATCATACTTATAGTAAATCTAGCAAATTAAAGGTATAGGTGGCTCAATGAGAAATATATGGGCATGCTTCAAGTTTGTGTACGCTGTGAAAGCAGATACTCGTACTTAAGATCATAAGAACGCCTATGTGTAGAAATGAAAAATAATCTACAAGTTTTTCAAGTGTAGTTCTTTAGTTATATTAATACAATATACGTAAACTTACTTCAGTTTAACAATAAAAAAAAAATATTTAGAAAGAATTCCTACCTCCAGCTCAATGATCAATAATATTGAATTGTCACACGATATACGTAAGCATGCAAGAATTCAGATCAATCCGAAACCGGGAAGTGGGTCAAAGTTAACTTGCAAGATTTGATTACGACTGACAACGGGACAGGTGAAACTAAACAAAAGCTTGTAAAAAGTAAAACCCGGCAACGAGAGAACGAGATGAATACGAGTATACATAATTAGTAACATACATATATACACATAAACCTTCTTTTGATTTCGTCGTTGGCGGGTAAAAAGGTCGAAGTGTCTATTGGATACCTACGCTAATACTTAGCATTTAGAAAATAAGTACGTAGTTTTCTAGGTTTGTGGCTGTTCTATTTTGTAGTTATTTTATGAAATAGTGTATAGAAAAGAAATTAAATTTGTTTGAAAGCGGTGTTTATCAGGATCCCCAAAAAATGTATATGTTTATATCAAAACTCCCCCAACTAATCCACCAAGCAACCGAGATACCTGTGTAGCTAGCATGTTTTGTATTTGAGAGATCTGTACATATCTTCCCTCTGTAAAAATGTATATGACAGGATAAAATTCATGAATGGAAATGTAGTAAAATGAGTCGTCACACGCAGGCAGTTTTTAAGCAGTGTTTCTAATGTCTGCTAAGAAAATATAATTAAGTAAGTATTTTAATTTTCAACACGCGACGAACAATACTCTAATTGGTCTACATGTAAATGTGTAATAAACATACATTTAATATTAATTCAATGGAACTACAGTTTAAAATACGACTAAAAATGGTATAATTAAGTCTTATGTGGGTCTAGCAAATCGGCGACAAATTTACACGATTTTACGTTGCCAACCGTCGATATGTCTACTTTCACCTGTCAAAACCATGCTCGCACGGGGCGTTAGGCATGATGAGATAAAATAAATTAATGAAAAAGAATAATAATAACAAGCTTTTATTTAAATGCTCTGAACAGAAAGAAATAACTTAATATTTATTAAAACCCATCAATTAATTACCTCATATACGGAAAAAAAAGCATTTTAAATAACAAACTTTTTATTTAAAAGTTTTTTTTTTCATTAATTTTTTTTTCTTGAAGCAGTGTTATAAGTTGTAAGTTACAAATCAATATTATTTTTAAATTATTTTAATATTGTAAACATAGTTTAAAAATTTTCTTTATAAATTATGTTGGGACTCTTTCCTTCGGGAGCCAATAGAAGATCTGAAGCGTTACTAATCCTGGAAAAAGGCAGATAAAGTTGGCCATGCGAAATACCAGTCCTCAGGTCGACACCAGCGGCTTTAAGCGTCTGACACTGCCACTAATTAATTGTCATAGCAAAGCAAGTGGAGAAAGGAAACTGTGTATGTTCAAAAGGAAAATTGTTGGGGATGAGTGTAATACGCGGAATAAATAAAATTTCACTGGCACCACTCACAGTGAGAATCTCAGCTTCAATTATATTTCGCTGCAAAGCATTGACTTTAAGTCGGGTTCCGTTACTCAGTTTTGGCGGAGTCAAATTTCGCATCAGCATTATCGGCACTCCGACATTTAGTCTAATTTTGTGAGCCGAGAGTCCATTTGCTGAAAGTGAATTTAGAAACTCAACTGGATAGTTCGTGGCGTCGTCCTGATCAATTGCACTTTCCAAGAAAGTATTAACCACTTCATCACCAATATTTTGCGTCATAAGTTTTTGATTCATCGCTGCGCATTGTTAATTTTTTGGTCTCAATATGGCGCGTTCACATAACCAAGAATTTTCCTGGTGTATTATGCTCTGAAGGTCCGCAAATAATTAACTTATAAGTTCTCCTTCGGAGGAAACAACTTTGCCAAGCATTACGGGAAACTATGTGCCCCGATTTATAACTGGGAGGGTTTGACAAAAATCAGCCGACAACAAAATTGTGCCATTGCCCATTGGCCTGTACCTAGGGATAGATAGTGCATTCATCCCGAACGATTAAATAGCAAATGAGAGGTTTAGCCAGTTTGGGCAAGTCAATATCAAAAATTAAGCCCAAACTGTTACCGTCTTCACCACGTGGATTTACTCCCAGCTTATGTTTACTATATTATGCTAAACCACTATAACCTGATATCTTAGATTTCCACACCAGATAATCATCGCTTTTTGGTAAAAGAATATTTATGCAAATAATTTAACTTGGTTCTGCAGCAGGTTTTCCAAACCTTCGATTTTTATGGTTCCGTACCCAAAGGGTATAAACGGGGCCCTTTTACTAAGACTCCGCTGTCTGTCTGTCCGTCTGTCCGTCTGTCTGTCACTAGGCTGAATCTCATGAACCTGTGTTGCTATGCTATGTTATAGCTAAACAGTTGAATTTTTATTGATGATGTATTTTTGTTGTCGCTTAGCAAAAACATAATAAAGAATAAAATGAATATTTAACTCCTGTACTGTAAACGCGATTTTCATAGATTATGGTACGGAACCATTCATGTGCGCGTCCGACTCGCACTTGGCCGGTTTTATTACACCTCAACAAAAAATGCTCATCAGACTTAACAACTTTTGCTAAGGCGGCATTTTTATATTTCTTATAGTTTTAGCTGGACCATTTTAGTTTTGCATCATGTGTTTCATTTTCTAAAATTAATTATAGCCTATATGTTGCCTAGGCTTAACAGCTACATAACGAAAAAAGTTTCATACGAATCCGTCCAGTATTTCTGGATATTAGCGTGCACAAACAGACAGACATTTTTTTTTATTTTTACTCCATTACTATGTCTCCATCGCCCTAAAGTTTTTTTGTGGAAAAATGTTCAATGTACGGACACAATTTTTTTACTCTTTTATTATAGTATAGATAAAATTTAGGCTTTAGTTCCACTATAATTGTGGAATTAAAGCCTAAATTTTCAGTGACCGTGAGGGGATTACACAGCTAGATATATTTCCAAATAACACTGACTGGTTCACCGATCACCGATCACCAAAATTCCTAAGGTACTTAAAGCAGACCCACAAGCTCCAAAATTTGAACACGGTCGTTGCCTAGCCTATCGAACATAAACCCAATAGGGTGATTCAGTACCTACCTATCTATGGAAGTAGCTATCCATCCACTATGTCATCATAATATCTCCGTGATCAACCCAAGACATCGTCTCGTCGTAAAGTGCTCGTCACGAGAATTCAAACCAGCACAAACTCAATAGTGTTATGTTGTTTTGTTACCAAGTTTCGTTGACGACTTTCCTTCTCCGTGATCAGACCAGATATATTGTCTTCGATGCAGTGCTCTTATCGACAAATCAAACGTATTGTTATATTGTTTTATTACCGACTTTCGTTGACCACCTTCCGTATCCGTGATTACGGAAAGTAGTCTCGTTTGCTTGGGGGATTAGTAAAACTAGGAAATGCGCAAAAGGCGGCCTTATCGCTAAGCAATTTCTTCATAAAATACATTTCAAGAAAATAGTAATGGAAAATTAACTAGTGCGGTGTGGTCAATATAAACATACTAATATACAATAATTATAATAAACATACAAATACATCTTACATAAATACGTATAACTTACACAGAAAAAAAAAATATTAACGTTACGAGATGAAGGGAAACGGAAACAAGGGAAGGATATTTATTTACCTTTCATATGTATAGAAAATAAGATTTAACTTGGGATTTGTAGCTGGTAGCGTTTCGGCGCGTCGGATAGTAAGTGGTTGTGAGTTCCTTAGGCGTGCGGATCGAACAGAGAAAGAACGTGAGAAAAAGTCAGTGGAGTTAAAAGGAATTCTTAAAAAAAAAATATTTTCTTACAGAGCTGCGTAGAAGACGAACTTGAGACTCACTAAAGTATGCAAATAATTCTCGTAAATAGTTAGGAAAGGCAGGATTAAAAAGAATTGAGTGCAACATAGACAGGATGTGGCAGTCACGGCGACGTCAGATAGGAAGCTACTTCATTATAAAAGTGAGAATCATGGACATATTTACGAAGGCCAAATATGTATTGAATAAACATGTTTTAGAGACGCCCAAGTTTATCAAGTTGCTCCTCAATAGGCCTAGCCTCCTACGCTGATACGGGATAACAAGTATCAGCGTAGTCTAGGATCGGAAAAAGAAGGGTGTGCTCGGACCTAATTTTGGTATCCATTGGAAGGAACTTCCCAAGCCTCCGCAGGCTGCAAAAGAGGCAAAGGTCTTTCCACTAACATCAGCAACTTGCGGCGACCAAGAGAGATTTGTATCCAGTTGTACACCAAGATATTTAACACAGTTACTGAAGTTAATAATCGTTCCGTTAAATAGTACTGGCGGAAGCTGATCAAAATCAATCCTAGTCAGTAACCCTGAACTACCCACAATAATACACTGAGATTTCGCAGGGTTGACAATCAAGCCATGATTTCTACTCGAAAGAGAGATACGTTCTAAGTCTTCATTAGTAGTACAGATAGCTGTGAAAATAGAATCAACACTGGCGTGAGTGTATATTTGCAGATCATCTGCATAAATGTGGTAGGAAGACTGAAGCTGTGCAGTAATGGAGTTAATAAATATAGAGAAGAGAAGTGGAGACAGGACGCCACCCTGCGGAACACCAGCGGATGTAGTACACCAGGACCTGAATCCTCAATGCGTACACGCTGCTGTTTTCCTGACAGGTAAGAACAACCAATATAGACCAATCGATAACCACTGGAGATATATTAAGAGATCGCAGTATACCCAGGAGAATATCGACGTCAACTGTATTAAAGGCATTGCTAAAATCCAGTAGCGTTAAGACAGTCAGCTGTTTGTTATCCATTCCCCTTCGAATGTCATCGGTTACTTTAATGAGAGCGTAGTCGTACTGTGTGACCTGGAAGGAAATCGGATTGGAAAGGAATAAAAAGATTATGAACAGAAAGGAAATGGCTGAGCTGTTGTTAAACCACGCGTTCCAGGATTTTGGAAAGGAAAGGCAGTATGGATATAGGGCGATAATCAGGCAGGGATGATTGATTAGGTTTTTTTGGAAGAGGAGTTATGTTAGCATTTTTCCAAGCGCTTGGGAAAACACCAGTCATCAGGGCATTGTTAAGGATTATAGTTAAAATAGGAAGTAAGATGTCAGTGATAGGTACTCGTAGGATCATTTTCCGGCTAATGTTGTTATTACCGATGGCGTTCGATGATATGGAACGCACCTCTCTCCCAATATCGCAACCAGAAATTGGACTGAAGATGAATTGCGGAATATTTCGAGTGGGAGTAAAAGAAAGTGAGTTTGAGGTATTCAATTTTATGTTGCTGTCCATAGCAATAGCAACAGAATCTGAAAAAATGCCTATTAAGTGTATCAATATTTAAACTGCTAGAACTGTTTCTGGATCTTCCCAACTCCGAGCGTTTTAAGAAACTTCCAGACCTTCCCTGGATCTCCGTATTGGACAGATTCATGTATATGTCGTCTTTGTGCCTCCCTAACCACCCTTTTACAATGATTTCGGGCTTGGACGTATGCTTCACGATAAGTGTCAGGGTTTGATTTATACCTACTTGGCCTTCATTCTGATTTTCTTGGCTTGAATTTTCTTAATTTCTTCCGTCAACCAAGGCGCAACGATACTATATTTTATGACAAATACATATATAGATAAACATTCAAGACCCAGGACAATTAGAAAAAGGCCATTTTCCAACTTGACCTGACCGGGGATCGAACCCGGGACCTCTGGGTAGCGGACTAGCATGGTGACTACTACGCCACGGAGGTCGTCAATGATGAAGTGCTCTTTTTAAGGCAAATCAAACGAGTCCGAACTCAAAAGTGTTATGTTGTTTTATTACAGAGTTCCGTTGACCGCCTTTCGTCTCCGTGATCAGTCACTCAAGGCATCGTCGACGATGAAGTACTCGTCGAGACAAATCAAACGAGTCCAAAATCAAAGGATTATGTTGTTTTAATACTGATTTTGGTTGAATATCTCCTGGCTCCGTCATCAGAACAGCTCATAGACTCCATCATGTTGTATTGTCATCAAACTTAAACTAGAATGAAAAATTTCAGCTCAATCAGTTTACATCCTACTTAATAAGGTTTTGTTGTTTTAGAAATCAGTACCGTCGAATATCTCCCGGCTCCATCATCACAACAGCTCATTGACTCCATAATATTGCATTGTTATCCGACTTACACAAGTATGCAAAATTTCAGCTTGATTGGTTGGAATTTTGGAAATCCCTAGTAGAGGCCTATGTCCAGCAGTGGACGTTGTGCGGCTGAAATGATGATGATGATGAAGTGGTTAAAAAATGAGTTGCAAGAATTGACCTAAACTAACATTTATACATACATACAAGATACATTGCAAGAAATAGAAGCTTGTAAATACGTTTTATGTATGAAAGTTATTTTGTCGCTCACTTTTGTCTATGTTTGTTGCGGTAAGTTACGCGAAATGCGACAAATTACAAGGATAAGAATTTATCGCCGTCACCATGCCGCCGGCCCTCTATCTGTATCTTTTCTCTTAAACTTAAAACAAAATTAACATGAAAATGTATATCTAAAGACTTCATTTAAAACTTTCTGAATAAACATTTTCATGTTAATATTATTTTGAGTGGGAGAAAATTCATCGAGAAGATCTATTAGACAATCTGATAAACACAAATCTCTTCCACCGCTCTATTCCCGTAGTAGCTCTTTTCCAAACATCTTTCGTATAGGTACCTACAGTACAGTAACAAGATGTTACCAATAAGTACGTATAGATTAGATATACATATATAAGTACCTATATAATATTTTATTAAATTTAATAAATAAATTAAAATATACATATATTAATGATATTGAAACGATTAATTTGAGATTGGATTCAAGAGGATCAAAGCAATCAATATCTTAGATCTTGTCGCGCTGAAGAGTGTCATTCTGAAGTTCGACATTTAATTATTTCGATAGAGTCAAAATTTCGAAAAACAAAAATTCGACACCCACTGATTCGACAGGGCACATATTCGACTAGCACTAATCCGACAAAATATGCTGAATGTCACCATTATCCAAGCGTACCGCCCTGTCTAGCGGCCATATGTAGATGTAGAATATCGCTTTATGTCGTTCGATGTTGTCCAAATTAAATTTTATGAGAGAGATAGGTACCTATATAAAGTCTTATTGTTTATTAATAATCTTTAATACTTTATATTGCTTATAGTACGCACTCGTCCATACAAAAAGAGATAACGATTTTCCTCTCTTAAAATGTCATCTGATCCCAATGATTTTTAGGCTTCCGTACCCAAAGGTAAAAACGGGACCTTATTAACTACTAAGACTCCGTTGTCAGTCTGTCTATCACCAGGCTGTATCTTATGAACTACTGAATTTGAAAATTTTAAATAATAATTACTTGAGGCACTTAAAGCCTTTGGTCTCTGCTGTCATCATTGTATGGCAGTCGCCAAGCTTTATCAGTTACCTTTAGGCAGCTTGAAAAATCTTTGTTGATACGAAAAACAAAAAAATCAATATGTCATTAAAATGTCTTTGGTTGTTAAAATACAAATAGTCTCCACATCATGCATATCATTTGTAAAAATCTATTTTGATTAATACTTACGTCATTATTAGGATTAAAGACATGGGTTACTCAAGTTGAGAGTCAACTGGTTGACACGTTTTGACCTCATCCGGAGGTCTTCATCAGGGTGAATGTGACTAGAGCACGCAGGCACACGATGACTTTTCCTAAAGCAGCCTGTTAAGGCGGCCCTTCCCGACCGCTCTGTCGTCAACGCGAGCATAGTTTAAAAAGCTCGAAAATTAACTATTCATAGGGTGCGACAATTTCATAAAACTTGTTCCAGGTGATACGTGTTTATCAGTAAACCTTACAAGTGTGTGAAATGAATGTTTTGTATTCAAAATTTTCATTACATTTGCGAGGTTTTTATCGAAATATTTACTCTACCTTTACAATTAATTACTACTTTATGAACGGTCAAAGTTCAGATAAAATTTGTTCAAAAAATATGTTAAAATTTTCACAGATGGCGTATTTATGCTGCCGTTTTAACAACAAATACTAAAAACAGAATAAAATAAATAATTTTAGTGGTGCTCCCATACAACAAACGCGGACCCTTTGTGCGCGAGTCCGACTCGCACCTGGCCGGTTATTTAGTATGTTATTTACACATTTTAAAACTAGGTTTAAAGGTTTTTTTTTTTCAAAATTTGCTGTTGCTAGTTTCTTATTATGTCAAGAACTTACAAAAAACAATTGAGATAAGATGATATTTAGAGAGTGAAAAAACGTTTTCTTTATTTGCTATTTTTCTAAGGACAGTGTGCGTGCACTTCTCTCTTGAGTCCTTTTTAACAAAAATTAATTCGATACAATATTTATTGTATTTTTTGAGACAAAGTACTTAAAAAGACCAATTAATACTAGTGGCTCTGCGAGCTGTAGACCTCGCGAGCTTATATATTGCAGATCGAAGGATTTTTTTCACACAATAAGTTTTTCATTGAATATTAAAATCTTGATAATGTTCGTTCCGCTAATCTTTTTAGTCTTTTTTCCTCCTCTGTTCTTAACAGAAGGAGTTTCATAGACCTGATTCTTGTCAAACGTTCAAAATCGAAGGTCTCCAAGATGACATCAGTAAGTCTTCGACCCCGAGAAAGTGCGACGTAAGAGCAACCTACAGCACAGATTAATAATAGTTACTTCCCTACAGCCAGTTCTCTAGACCCAAGGTCGACCACTACCCTGCGTAAAGTCAATCCCTGTGTAATCCCATCGAGTTTAGGCTCGTTTACTTTGGTTTCACAATAAAAGATAGTCATAAAAAAACTTTTTAGTTTAGTTATGAAAATGAATTCTTATAAAATTTTGGTAAACTGGTAATTTTGGTAAAGTAGACTAAACTAATGTTACCTGTAGTTACATTATTCTTAAGAAAACAAACAAATAAGTACTTTTAAAAAATAAACTTCGGAATACCGGTCGCAAAGGTAAAATAAATACATTGAACTAAAAAAGAACACCTTCCGGTGAGATTCGAACTCTAGACGATTAAGTTGTTTAGAAATGTCTTTATAAATAAACTGGACTATTCATCTTTTGACGATGCTGCTGAAAATATACGTCTATTGTATGTTATAATAGAAAATAAAATTCCTTTGTTAATTCGTTGTCACAGAAACACAAAATGGTCGTAAGAGCCATAAAATCCAAAGGCGCTTAGACCCATTGTGCCAACTCCATCATTTTCAAAAATTTCCAAAAAATGGTTCGACCATCGATTTTTATATGTTTATCGAAACTGCTCCCAAAATTTCACGGGAAACGGTTGAAAAATGCGATCTCTAGAGGAGAACACACAGACATACCAAAGCATTTTTGGCCAAGTTGAAACGGAGACCTCACTCGCTTCGCTCGCTCGGTCAATAAGTACTTTGTCCTAAAAAACAACAAAATCTTGAAGTACTTTCATAACATAAGTAATTATGTACGTGTTCGAGTACATAAGAAGTTGTATGTTTGTCCCAACCAACTGTCCGCCTTACTCTATTGTGATTATTGGGCCATCACCTTAAAACTACCTAAGAGGTAGAGTGGAGCTGTTAGTAAAAACCCATGTGCTCAATTATTGTCCATTTAGTTGTTACTTAATTAGGACCTTGCGTAATTGGGTGCTCCAAGTTGTCAAAGTAGAGACGAATTGTTCTGTCTTTTAACTTGTTTCTAGTTCACGCTATTTCGCTCTACGTAAGTCATTTATGCTCTATTAACACTCCGCGACTTCGTCCGCACATATTCTTCGCGAACCTGTGATAGTTCTTGGATATCGAGTAGATGTATCATGATATTGGTCTATTTGTGCGTTCTGACAAAACAATATATTTGTGTAAGTAAAAATTAAATATAAGTCGTGGCTACGTATAACATTTTGGGTCATTTGATTGGAGTTACAAATACTTATCTATTTAAATAAAACACAAAATTTAAAGCACCTTACCAAACTTTTTAATTTGTTAACCAATAAATACGAGTACCTACACAAACACTAACTTACTTAGGCGAAAAGTAAATTTCTGAATACTTTTTTGGCGATTACCGGAAAAGTATTAAGGTGTTAGTTACTTATTTACGTGTAGGATATAGGTAGGTAATACTTGTGAATTCAAGTAATATGTTATTTTGGTGAGTAGATCGGTACGAAGAGTCATGTTGTTATGATACAGTGCGAGTATGATGATTACAGTGAAGTTTAGAATGGTTATTAAATTATGCGTGAAAATTTTAAATTGACTGTAGCGGAAAATTGTCTTTTTGTACTGGGATAATCAAACGCAAATCATACATATGCCTATGCTTGTAAGAGGTTTTTTAAGGTAAGTTAGTACTCGTGTATATTAGAATTAGAAATAATGGAAATCTACACTATTTATAAAGATATTGTAAATATTAAACCAATTGATCATTATTTAAGTAACTATAAATAGTAAACGTATCAAATTAAGTACTTTTCTTTAATTTTTACTTTGAATTCTAGTAGTTTCTGGGGCCGATGCCTATGGATGCTATAATTACGTATGTAGGTACCTGCGTACATTAAGAAGGACCTACATTATTCACACAAAATATAAATACCAATCTCTGTTGCAGATTGTATGGCCTTAAAATCTGTGGCCCCAAGAATCAAATAATATTATTCTTACTAAGAGAATAGCAAGGTTATGGTCTGTTAAATGGTCTAATGTATCATGGTCAGGGCTTATATGGACTCTGAAGATATTTTCTGTCATGCAAATGGTGCCATTATGTGACCAGGAAAACTAGTCGGTATCATACATAGGCATGATGTTTGCGATTGAAGTTCTGAGTTGACAATAACTGCAATAAAAATTATTGCTTTTCCTAGTTTTACATATATTTGTTTTGTTTCTGGAAGATCGTCGGGTCATTATACTTTTATTTCGTAGAATAACTTTCGTCACGGCTTTTGTTACTGCGTAGAACTTCCTTGCTTCTTTTATTTTCTTATCCCTGAAAGGAAAACCAGAAAAAAAAGAATTTCTGTAGACACGTTACGTGATCTAACAACTCTGAACCAGAAATCAATTTCGGAAGAGTTTAGGGAGAGGGACAACTGTGAGTAGGAACAAAATAAAAACTTTTTTTCTTACATTATTTTATAATGTACTCGTGAATAGAAAGGAAAAATAAAATGAGCAAGCGTGAAGATTTTAAGGAAGCAATGTAGGATTTTTATAATCCCAAAACATCTGTGACCTCCCATTTGATTCATCATAATATCTTATACATATTTCTAATGTGTTATGTATTGTAAAAATAAAAACTATCATTGTATTTGTAGGTAATCATTTTTAGTAGATACATTTTCCTTTTCCCAAATATTTTCTGTGACTTGAGATACAGCACGCATCTCCCTTCGGTGACAGGAAAACTGAGCAAGAAAATGATGGTGAATGTTGTGCAATAACCATTACTTGGTGTTTTACGAGGACACTACTTAGCCGCGTAGAGCTCTCTTCTTTGGAATGTCGTTTAAAGTTCTCATGCCCAGTTTAGGTATTTGTTTAAATTGCTCATTTCGAGTAAAATTACCTATCTAAGAAGTCATAGTCAGGCTACCTTGATAAGGGTTATTGTTGTTATTACATCAAAGCAGTTATGGAGTAGTTATATCATAATAACTGCTGTAGGAAGGCTGCCGTTGCAATTTTTATTAGAAAACAGAAGGTTTTTATTTAATCAACAAGGTTTAAATGTAAAGTCAACTCAAAATTGAAGGGGCTATTCACTCAGCCAGCTAATCACCTTTTACTACGGCGAAAAAAATACTAGGATATCGGGTATCGAGATTCGCTTGATACAAAAAGAAGCAAAAGAAGAGGCTCTTTTAAAAATGAAACATAGATAGATCTATTTTTCATTCCCGAGACCCCCTACATATCAGGTACCACATTGCATCGAAATCGTTTCCAAAATATTATGTATGTATATATATAAATGTGTTTCTACATTTGTTTTTGTAGCCAGATTCGGCAGTCCGAGAACGAGATTCAATAAATTTCTTATTTGTTGAAAAGAAGTAGTGGACAGAGACCTGTGTAAAAACAAGTGGTAGGTAGGCCCAGCCTTAGGAAATAACAAATTAGAGGCACCTTCCTACAAATACAATAATACAGCGGTCGTATGTATATGTATGGAGTCTCAAGTAAGAGGTTTATGGCGTACGAAGCCGCGGTGACCCGTGACGACGCATTTGAGTCAGGGTCACAACTCACATGCACAAGACTCGTA
This sequence comes from Acrobasis suavella, assembly GCA_943193695.1. NCBI lineage: Eukaryota > Metazoa > Arthropoda > Insecta > Lepidoptera > Pyralidae > Acrobasis > Acrobasis suavella. Next base: position 14,302,199 of record OW971934.1, on the reverse strand, counting down.
TAATTTACCTACCTGCCAATGAAAAGTCAAGCATCCAATGTTTTTATGTGCGTAGCATGCTGAATACACGATAACGTCACTATGACTGATGGGGAAGACAGAGCCTATGGCCGTAAGACCCAAAGGTTACTTCTAGCGCGATAGTTGGCCTGAAGGTGGAAAAATGGAATCGAAATAGGTATTGATGGATTGCCAGCCGCATCACCTATTAACATAATTCGGATTTTATCATCTAAATCGAACTCGAGCCTCACAGACACACAGCCAGTGCCTTAACCGCTAGGCCAATACCATAGATCTAGAATTTCATTGTATTTGTATTATTTGTCACACTCGAATGAATGCAAGAGCAAAAGAGATAGCTATTAATTGGACAATGAGACAAGTTTTCATACAAATAATACAAGCCCAAAAAATATTTTTGGCCCATAGGTTAGATTATGATAAAATATTGAAAACGTATTTTTCCTTTTCTCTGAGAAACAACAAATGACGAAGATACACCACTTTTAAATTTCGCATGTCGTCACGCCTAAGCACGATTTTTACATAGCAGTGACGTCGCAAGCCCCCGCTCTGGAACTTAGCTGCTCCGTATCTTTATGAATTTTTACTTTTTTGATAAATTGAAAAATATGAGTCTGGTCATATAAAAAATATCTTACCTAGGAAAGATGGTATCGTAATCGTACTGCTTTACCAATAGAGTGTGTATTGGGCACCTACAACCCTTAAAGTCACACAAAAATATTTCGTTTTTGGTCACATTTTACAATACGCTATACTCATCTTGTCTCTTCTAAATCTATGGCTTACTTGACTATTTTTCTTTAGGCATTTGACTAAAGATTTTAGTATGTCACGTCTATGTATGGACGGCTTTTGGTTGGCTGGAAGAAATCGCTTTAGTGATAAGCCCGCCTTTGTACCTACTATATTTTAAATTTACTTTTGATTATTGTCAGACTTAGTTGGTTTAATAAAGAAATTATATCTTATCTTTTGACTCAATAAGCTGGATCTCCGTATAACTGGACTTCTCAATGAAAACACAATAGTTAAATGAAATCTTTTAATTTTACTATAATGGCAACACAATTCGTTTTTCACACATATATAAGTATAATAACATCTCCTTTTATTTGTTTATATTACATACATTTCTGTGTATTTGCTCATTACATACAAACTATAAATACGTTTATCTAAACCAAAACAATAAATAAGTATTTACCGAAATAAGCGGTCGATAAATTTTGAAACCGTCCAAGAAAACACTTTTATTAGACAATCCCAAAATTAACTTGCTGTCGACCAGAATATTCTTAATTTTCTTACACATTAATTTTTAGATATAGTCATCTCTTTATCGTTCGTTTTCTCGTCGCCCAGAACTCTAGGATGAACTGATATTCTGCGTAAGCTCTTCTTCATGGGCTTAATTTCATTTCTTAAAAGATTTTCTAACTCAGTAAGAGATTTTATTTCTTTCAGCTCACTGAAGTTTGCACTACGAGCTCCATTCCACCTGCTTACGTAACGGTAAACGTCTCTGCTATTCGCTTGGCACTGAGCGCAGTTGTATGGAACTGGCACGGCACTTGGGAAATTCTGTTGGGCCATATTCATGCCTGATCCATTTCCTGGACAGTACGGTACGAAAACTACTGGTACGAATCCAATTATGCCGTAGGGGGCGTACGTTGGTCCACCACTAGGAGCACTGGGAGGAGCTTGCCCTCCCTGACTTTGCAATGCCGTATCATTCTTTCCAGGATTCACGAGGTAGCACGGGCAAGAGCCAGGACTTGGGACGATTGGTAGCGGGTAGGGTATGACATATATGGGGAAAGGTGGCATTTGACTAGAAGGAGGAACGTAATTAGGTGGCTGTACTCCAGTGCCTGTAGGAGCACCAACCGAGTCACCACCGCCTGAAACCAAGCAGATTTTTGAGTGAGTATGACAAATAGATTATAAGTAGTATTTTTCTGGTCCACGTTTGCGCGTGAGCATTTTGTCGAATACTTAATCATCGATACACTAAAGAGTCTCGATGATAATTGTCACACAGAATGAAGTACTGTCTTGTTGGTCGAAACGGAGTGGTTTGCCACTATGACTAAAGTTATGAGTTATTTTTTTGAAGCAATTTATAACTTGCATGGTCTAGACGAAACGTCAGCTATACAAATCATGTATTGCTTCAATATTCTGGTATGCAATAGGCAAGAAACTTGCACCGTCTAAATGGGTCTTTAGATCGTTTGGAATTGAAATTCAGAAAGAAGGTGGAGCCAAGTAAAATTAAGTTAGATTTTTGAAGACCACCATTGCACTTTTTGTTATATTAATTAGGTTGATTACTAACGTTTACCTAAAATATCTGCGAATATTAAAGATTATCTATATAAAAAGCTAGTTATGTATTTAAAGGTTTATATTTACCTGGTTGTCCTGGGTAGCCTGGTTGACTAGGCTGTCCTGGCTGTCCTGGTTGTCCAGGTCCTCCTTGTTGTCCTGGCTGTCCTGGTTGTCCAGGTCCTCCTTGTTGTCCTGGCTGTCCTGGGTATCCTGGTTGGCCGGGTTGGCCTGGTGTGCCGGGTTGTCCAGGTTGGCCGGGGTGACCTGGCTGTCCAGGATAACCTGGTTGGCCGGGTTGGCCCGGGGTGCCGGGTTGGCCTGAAGTGCCGGATTGATCTGGCTGTCCTGGGTATCCTGGTTGGCCGGGTTGACCTGGTGTTCCTGGTTGTCCAGGTTGGCCGGGGTAACCTGGCTGACCTGGGTATCCTGGTTGGCCTGGTGTTCCGGGTTGTCCAGATTGGCCAGGGTGACCTGGCTGTCCTGGATATCCTGGTTGGCCGGGTTGGCCTGGTGTTCCAGGTTGTCCAGGTTGGCCGAGGTGACCTGGCTGTCCTGGGTATCCTGGTTGGCCTGGCGTTCCAGGTTGTCCAGGTTGACCGGGTTGGCCTGGTGTTCCAGGTTGTCCAGGCTGGCCGGGGTGACCTGGCTGTCCAGGATATCCTGGTTGGCCGGGTTGGCCTGGTGTGCCGGGTTGACCTGGCTGTCCTGGGTATCCAGGTTGGCCCAGTTGTCCAGGTTCGCCGGGTTGACTTGGCTGTTCTGGTTGGCTTGGGAAGCTTGGTTGACTAGGACCACCTAAAAATATACGTCGTGAGGTGTTAGAAATAGTCAATAATAATCTTATTAGTTATTTATGCAACTGTTGTATAATAAGGGGTATTTAAAAACGAACGTGGATTTATCACATAAGGCGAAGCCGAGCGTGACAATAGTATCACGTGAATGTTTTAATACCTAATTTTGAACAGTTGCATACAGACTTTATCTACACTCATGATATGAATCCTCTATAAAAGGTTCTGAAACCATAGGGTGTTTTACAGTGTTGTAAGAACTCTTTGTATGTAATAATAGAAGTATTTATTGTAATAATTCGTATTTTTTGCAGTCTCTGACCCCCCGGAACTATGATTTTAGCAAACAAGAGGCAATCGAAGATTTTCAATTTTTTTATCTAGTATATCTGGATGAAACCCTGTTTGAAAAAATCAAAGCACGAACATTGATAATGTCACGTCTCTGTCCACTGCGGGGCAGATAGAGCCTGAGCTAACAGGCCTAAGGCCACACCCAGCACCGGAAACTGTCGCCCAGCGATGGACAGGGGCTTAAATTTAGGGATCGAGTTCGAATTGCATAATGAAATTTAGTACAACATTATAACACTTGTTTGGGTGAAATAATGGTTAATAATATATGACACTGGGTGTTTTAATGTTGGCAATAAGCTAACTGTTTCAGAAACTTTTATAGACGATTTATAGCATAGGTGTAGATAAAATTCTTTACAATACTCGTATCTTTGCCGGCACCCACCTACAGATAGATCGTCAAACTAATAATGTTCTATAAGTCTACTTGAACTAATTGAAGCGGAGTTTGTATGTATGGATGTGATATCTTTGATGGAAGCTTGATTTAACTTAGTAGATGTTTAGATGAAGCCAATAAAATTTTCAAGTTAAAGATGAGCCCATTATGTTAAGAAGTTGTCGAGATACAGGGGTTTACGATTACGAATTTACAGTTTGGAGCGAATTATACTAGTGTATTATATAGTTATAACTATATTTTAGGGCGCCTGGTACGGTGATGGTTATTGGGCCAAGCGGTTTAGGCACCGGCTGTACGTTTGTGATGAACGAGTTCAATTTTTAATAGATGAGACTCGTACCGCTGTGTTGTAGTCATGAACGTTATTTTCAACTACCATCAACTGCTTTCAGTAAATAAAAATATTGTGTGGAAACCTGCACATAAGTTTACTCGTGTGTAAAAATAACTTGTCACTGGAGTCATTGAGCTATGTCAGATGCCTATAGGCAGCTCGATGAATCTGACACTAACTGAAATTAACTATTTATTAACACACTTGATTAGAATGAAGGCGTCTGGTATCTAACGAAAGTAATATTTGACTTTCGTATTTTACCTGGTTGTCCAGGGTAGCCGGGTTGGCCTGGTTGGCCTGGTTGGCCTGCAGTACCGGGTTGTCCAGGTTGACCGGGGTGACCTGGCTGCCCGGGTTGTCCTGGCTGTCCTGGGTAGCCTGGCTGGCCTGGTTGGCTTGGGTAGCTGGGTTGATTAGGACCTCCTGAAAAGATACGTTATGTTGTGCAAAGATCCTTTAGTTAATCAAGCGACGAACATTTCGACGATTGCATGTATGTGGATCTCTATGTTTGATCGCTGATAACTCAATTATCAAAAAAGGTTCAATGAATTTGGTAGACATCTCTTCTTCATCTTAGCGTGTTCCCGTTTGTATCCTCAGCTGTGCTGTTTTTGAGCTCAGGGTGCGTTTTCCGGGTTTTACTTCTCTAAATATAATGATGCACACATTGCTCCGCACCCCGCTGCGTAGCGCGGGCCGGACTGAATGCAAGTACCTCAATTTGTACAGAAAACAAGCATAGTACACTGACACCGCGGCTACGCGCGTGATTTTTGTGTGGCCGCAAAAGTGTTCCAAGCGAGCAGTGTCCCATTGCCTATAATATGCATGTCAATGGTCTCCTAAGGACTGCGAAACTGCGAAATCGAGAAGAAATAGCCGGTACTGTTTAAAAGATCTTTCTATAGTTTTACGACCAGCTGCCCTCTTTGGGAATTCATTTATGCGAAAGGTTGTACAACCACCACCCGACGTTAACAGTCTTTGTGAATGCAGTTGTAGCACGAGCTATTTATGCTTAGGGGTCCCTTATTGTCCTTTTCATCTACAGGAAGAAATGGAGTGGTTCCTTTCTATGCCGGAAGCCACGCCAACTACTCAAGGCCACGGTAAGCGTTTAGATGTAGCTAATAAATTTTTTGAGTTCAAACGGTCGAATTGTCAATGAGTTGCCAAAATGTGGGAATCGAAAGTTTACATTTTGGGGCGAACTACAATAGTAATTTTATATCTACGCATAATTCTTCGAGTCGGCACTTATCTAAAAAAAGGTATGTAATTTTCTGGTATTTAATTCTTACTATTAGAGGTAATTTTTTTAATGGAAAAAATGATTCATCGAAACCTGTCAATGTATTTAACTATTTCATGGGGCTGTCACGTTCAAAACAGATGTCTGGAAATGTAAGTAATAATTGATATGCGTATTTACCTGGTTGTCCTGGCTGTCCTGCGGTGCCAGGTTGTCCGGGATGACCTGGATGGCCAGGCTGTCCTGGTGTGCCAGGTCGTCCAGGTTGACCAGGGTGACCTGGCTGTCCTGGGTATCCTGGTTGTCCTGGTGTGCCGGGTTGACCTGGCTCTCCTGGGTATCCTGGTTGGCCGGGTTGGCCGGGTTGTGCTGGTTGTCCTGGGTAACCTGGCTGACCGGGTTGGCTTGGTTGACCTCCTGAGAAATGAAGAACGTAAAATGAATGAACTGTGACGTTTAAGCAATCTATCGTCTGTATATGCTATCAAAAGAAAACCGTACACCAAGCAAGGTTACCCTCAATGGTACATTCAATTACAAGGGCCATCTCGTATCTAATAAATAATATTTTTATTTACCTGGCTGTCCTGGTTGGCCTGGTGTGCCAGGTTGTCCAGGTTGACCAGGGTGACCGGGCTGTCCTGGATATCCTGGTTTGCCAGGCTGACCCGGTGTGCCAGGTTGTCCTGGTTGGCCGGGGTGACCTGGCTGTCCTGGATATCCTGGTTGGCCGGATTGGCCTGGGGTACCGGGTTGTCCTGGCTGTCCGGGACCGCCTTGTTGTCCTGGCTGACCTGGGTATCCTGGTTGGCCAGGTAGGCCTGGTGTGCCAGGTTGACCTGGTTGTCCTGGGTATCCTGGCTGGCCGGGTTGACCGGGTTCGCCTGGGGTGCCCGGCTGTCCTGGGTATCCTGGTTTTCCGGGTTGGCTTGGTGTGCCAGGTTGACCTGGCTGTCCAGGACCGCCTTGTTGTCCTGGCTGTCCTGGGTACCCTGTTTGACCTGGTTGGCTTGGTGTTCCGGGTTGACTTGGCTGTCCCGGGTATCCTGGTTTGCCGGGCTGTCCGGGTGTTCCGGATTGTCCAGGTTGACCGGGTTGGCCAGGTGTGCCAGGTTGTCCAGGTCCTCCTTGTTGTCCTGACTCTCCTGGGTATCCTGTTTGGCCAGGTTGGCCTGGTGTAATAGGTTGTCCAGGTTGGCCGGGGTGACCTGGCTTTCCTGGGTATCCTGGTTGGCCGGGTTTGCCGGGTGTTCCGGGTTGTCCAGGCTGGCCAGGTTGACCTGGCTGTCCTGGGTAGCCTGGCTGTCCTGGGTAACCAGGTTGACCTGGGGTGCCGGGTTGTCCAGGTCCTCCTTCTTGCCCTGGCTGTCCTGGGTATCCTGGTTGGCCGGGTTGGCCTGATGTGCCGGGTTGTCCTGGTTGTCCAGGACCGCCTTGTTGTCCAGGCTGTCCTGGGTATCCTGGTTGGCCGGGGTGACCTGGATGTCCTGGGTATCCTGGTTGACCTGGTTGGCCTGGTGTGCCAGGTTGACCTGGCTGTCCTGGGTATCCTGATTGGCCGGGCTGGCCAGGTGCTCCGGGTTGTCCAGGTTGACCGGGGCTACCTGGTTGTCCTGGGTATCCTGGATGACCAGGTTGGCTTGGTGTTCCGGGTTGGCCAGGTTGGCCGGGGTGACCTGGCTGTCCTGGGTATCCTGGTTGACCTGGTTGGCCTGGTGTGCCAGGTTGACCTGGCTGTCCTGGGTATCCTGGTTGACCAGGTTGGCTTGGTGTTCCGGGTTGTCCTTGTTGGCTGGGGTGACCTGGCTGCCCTGGGTAGCCTGGCTGTCCTGGGAAACCTGGTTGGCCTGGGGTGCCGGGTTGTCCAGGTCCTCCTTGTTGTCCTGGCTGTCCTGGGTATCCTGGTTGACCTGGTTGTCCTGGGTATCCTGGTTGACCAGGTTGGCTTGGTGTTCCGGGTTGTCCTGGTTGGCCGGGATAACCTGGCTGTCCTGGGTATCCTGGTTGGCCGGGCTGGCCTGGTGTGCCGGGTTGTCCAGGTTGGCCGGGATAACCTGGCTGTCCTGGGTATCCTGGTTGACCTGGTTGACCTGGTGTGCCAGGTTGACTTGGCTGTCCTGGATATCCTGGTTGACCAGGCTTGCCGGGTGTTCCGGGTTGTCCAGGTTGGCCGGGTTGACCCGGCTGTCCTGGGTATCCTGGTTGGCCGGGTTGGCCTGGTGTTCCAGGTTGTCCTGGTTGGCCGGGGTGACCTGGCTGTCCTGGGTATCCTGGTTGGTCCGGTTGGCCTGGTGTGCCGGGTTGTCCAGGTTGGCCGGGGTGACCTGGCTGCCCTGGGTAGCCTGGCTGTCCTGGGAAACCTGGTTGGCCTGGGGTGCCGGGTTGTCCAGGTCCTCCTTGTTGTCCTGGCTGTCCTGGGTATCCTGGTTGACCTGGTTGGCCTGGTGTGCCAGGTTGACCTGGCTGTCCTGGGTAACCTGGTTGGCCGGGCTTGCCGGGTGTTCCGGGTTGTCCAGGTTGGCCAGGTTGGCCTGGCTGTCCTGGATAGCCTGGCTGTCCTGGGTAACCTGGTTGGCTTGGGGTGCCGGGTTGTCCAGGTCCTCCTTGTTGTCCTGGCTGTCCTGGGTATCCTGGTTGACCTGGTTGGCCTGGTGTGCCAGGTTGCCCTGGCTGTCCTGGGTATCCTGGTTGGCCGGGTGTTCCGGGTTGTCCAGGTTGGCCGGGGTGACCTGGCTGTCCTGGGTAACCTGGTTGGCTGGGCTTGCCGGGTGTTCCGGGTTGTCCAGGTTGGCCAGGTTGACCTGGCTGTCCAGGGTAGCCTGGCTGTCCTGGGTAACCTGGTTGGCCTGGGGTACCGGGTTGTCCAGGTCCTCCTTGTTGTCCTGGCTGTCCTGGGTAACCTGGTTCGCCTGGGGTACCGGGTTGTCCAGGTCCTCCTTGTTGTCCTGGCTGTCCTGGGTATCCTGGATGGCCGGGTTGGCCGGGGTGACCTGGATGTCCTGGGTATCCTGGTTGACCTGGTTGGCCTGGTGTGCCAGGTTGACCTGGCTGTCCTGGGTATCCTGGTCGGCCGGGCTGGCCAGGTGTTCCCGGTTGTCCAGGTTGACCCGGTCTACCTGGTTGTCCTGGGTATCCTGGTTGACCAGGTTGGCTTGGTGTTCCGGGTTGTCCTGGTTGGCCGGGATAACCTGGCTGTCCTGGGTATCCTGGTTGGCCGGGCTGGCCCGGTGTGCCGGGTTGTCCAGGTTGGCCGGGATAACCTGGCTGTCCTGGGTATCCTGGTTGACCTGGTTGACCTGGTGTGCCAGGTTGACTTGGCTGTCCTGGATATCCTGGTTGACCAGGCTTGCCGGGTGTTCCGGGTTGTCCAGGTTGGCCGGGTTGACCCGGCTGTCCTGGGTATCCTGGTTGGCCGGGTTGGCCTGGTGTTCCAGGTTGTCCTGGTTGGCCGGGGTGACCTGGCTGTCCTGGGTATCCTGGTTGGTCCGGTTGGCCTGGTGTACCGGGTTGTCCAGGTTGGCCGGGGTGACCTGGCTGTCCTGGGTATCCTGGTTGGCCGGGTTGGCCTGGTGTGGCAGGTTGGCCAGGTTGGCCGGGGTGACCTGGCTGTCCTGGGTATCCTGGTTGGCCAGGTTGGCCTGGTGTGCCGGGCTGTCCAGGTTGGCCGGGGTGACCTGGCTGTCCTGGGTATCCTGGTTGGCCGGGTTGGCCTGGTGTGCCGGGTTGTCCAGGTTGGCCGGGGTGACCTGGCTGTCCTGGGTATCCTGGTTGGCCGGGTTGGCCTTGTGTGCCGGATTGTCCAGGTTGGCCTGGCTTACCTGTGAATTAACACAAAACATAGTCACAATTGTTTTTTTTATTTGTAAATGTTAGGTAAGGTTGACTTATTTATTATTTTGGTTTTGTTTTAATTGTAAAAAAATAATCCTTGACATGCCCTTAACATGATACTAGGCTACCAGGTTGTTAGTACGTTGATGATACACGATGTACTTTGTATCTCCTTCACAAAGCAGTCCTTTTAAGTCCTTTATGATTTTTACTTTGACTACCAGTAATAACAAAGTCTTATATTAGTAGATGATTTAAAAAGCTCATTATATTGAATTAAATTAAATTTACCTGGTCCACCAGATCCTTGTTGGCCGGGGTAGTAGGAGCCTGGAGGACCACCTGGTCCGCCGGGGCCTCCTGGGCCACCAGGACCTCCGGGACCTCCTGTAACATAACACTTTTTTTAGAACCGTAACGCATTTCACTAAAGATAAATATACCTGGTGTAAATTAACGGTAGATAAATAAAAACCGAAATATATATTATAAACCACAGTTAATAAAATTGTATGAAATATTAAAAAAAGAACATAATTTTTATAAGTATCTATAATGTTTTTTTAGCTATAATAAAAGTTACTTGATGCAAAAGTGGTAACAACGGGTACGCATTTCTTCTACTTGGACTATTAAATAAGTTTTCGTTACTTGGAACCCTCCCAGTTCTCTATGTGTTATAATATGACGTAGTGACGTAAGGAATTAGATTCAAAGATTCAAATGTTTATTCCGTAATTAGACCTTTACAGGCACTTTTACACGTCAATAAGTATATTTTTTTGTTACGTGTAAAGTATATTAAAATTTAATTTATTTTTAAAGAAAAGCTACTGATACCTGCGCTTCGTAATGACCACTGCTGAGAAGAAACGCCGAAAGAAACTCATTTTCACAGTATTAGTCGCCTACTTGCCGGAAGGGCTTTGTCATATTATTATTATTATTGTCTTTTAATTAATAAATACTTATAATATAATACAATGTTGACACATTATAACATGTACACATATACAACAAAAAAGCGAAGCTGAGCAGACCAGTCCCTCCCGGCAGCTCCCGTTTACGAGTTGACGCACGGATCAGCCATCGTTAAACTCAACCATATTAGAGGGAATCCAACGACCCGACCAGCGACGCCACCACCGGGTTGGACATTTTAGTGAGCATGAAAAATCCGAATTCGCAGACCTTGTCAACAGAAAATATTAGTTATATGTTGGTCACCTATTGATCGCAGAGCATTTACATGGTTTTACAGTAAGCTTATTATGGTAACAGAAAATGCAGCTATTTTATGTTTCATGTGTGGAGTGTAATGGAAAATGTTTAGGAAGTATCCACGCGTTTTTATCTCTTAAATAATCATTGATAGTATAGTACGCATTATTCAATAAAACTCTTTTAATATATATTTTTAATTTTGCCATTGGTAGGTTAACGATCGCTTCGGGAAGTTTATTAAATATTGTTATACCTAGACCTAAGAGTGACTTTCTAGTTTTAGCAAGTCGAAATTTAGGCGTATGAAGCTGATTTTGTTGCGAGTATTATAACTGTGAACATCACTATTATTCTTGAAATTATTTAACCTAGATTTAACAAACAGAAATTGAGATCTCACAGTAAGAATGTTTATAGATTTAAATAACTCTCTTACGGAATCGCGTGATTTTAGTCCGTAAATCGACCGAATTGCTCTCTTTTGTAGCACAGAGATAGCATGTATGTTAGCCGCTTTACCCCATAAGAGCAAGCCATATGACATTATGCTGTGAAAATAACTAAAGTATACTAGCCTAGCAGTTTCAACGTTAGTACACCGTCTGACCCTCCTCACAGCATATGCTGCCGAACTAAGTTTCTTGGCAGTGGCCTCAATATGTTTTCCCCATTTTAAGTTCCAGTCTACAGTTATGCCTAAAAATTTGGTGTTGGGTACCCGTTCTAGAACTTGGCCATTAAGACTCAAAGGTATGTGAGTATTGGGTTTATTCAATAGTGAAAAATTAACGCACTTAGTCTTTTGTGTGTTTAAGGCCAGATTATTAGTCGTAAACCAACTAAGTACTTGTGACATAGTATTGCTTACATCGTCATAGTTTGTGCATTTTCTGTCAACCTTAAAAAGTAAAGATGTATCGTCAGCAAATAATACTTACACAACTTTTCTGCAAGACAGGGGAGGTCATTAATATAAATCAAAAACAAAAATGGACCAATTATTGAACCCTGAGGCACACCCATGCTCACTGGTGCACTATTTGAGGATACTTTGTTGATTTCAACTCTTTGAGTTCTATTATCAAGATAAGATGAAATAACAGAGAGTGCAGTATCAGTAACGCCATAAAATTTTAGTTTATTTTTTAATCTTATGTGATCGACACAGTCGAATGCTTTCGACAGATCGCAAAAGATGCTTCTCTCCCAGGCTTCGTAAATAATTTGAACTAAGGTCGCTGCTGCATAAGTGGTAGAGCGCCCTTTTGTAAATCCATATTGGCGACAGTGAAGTAATTTATTAACATTAAAGTATTTTAATGTTAATAAATTTAAGTAAAATATTTGAAAAAATTATATTAGACCAGTTAGTATCGTATGATACTAACTGGTCTAATATAATTTTTTCATATATAATGTTGAAATTGGTCTATAATTATTCGGATAATCTTTGGATCCCTGTTTAAACAGTGGTATAACTTTACTCGCTTTCATTAAGTCAGGGAAAACACCTTCTGAAATACATTTATTAAAAATTAAAGTTAAGTGAGGAGCAATCAGGTCAACGATACTGCTCAAAACGGAAACCGAAATACCCCATAGGTCCTCAGTTTTTTTTAGTATTAAGAGCCTTGTAAGCTGAGATAATGTCATATGGAGTTATGCTAGTAAAGGTAAAAGTTTTTTGGGCGTAGATGAGTTAGTATCGAATATTCTTACACGCAAATAGTCTATGTAGAAACTCGTCTAAAACGATACTCGGTACTCGTTTAAATAGCAATTCGTCAAAGTTGCGAGTAGTCTCAAATGTTATTTTGATTAAATTGTGGGTAGTCCCCTACTATGTTATTAAGTCTACTGCTGCAAGTGGTCTAAATACAAAACGCAAGTAGTCTAGAAGGTACGTCAACTTGACGTACGCGAATTATTGATTATACATAATTTTATTTGTTCTTCAGGTGTAACAAAATATTCTGAAACGATTACGTATAAGGCAGAATTCAGTCCACGATTCTAAATAATTTTCAGAAATATGTAAAATATTTTTTGGCCTGCAATACAAGTTGACCTATTTATTATCTGACTGGAGTTTGTATGGAAAGCAAAATATTATTTTATATATTTCCATATGCATTTCTTTCGGAAAGTTTTTGAGTACCATGGACTAGATTTTCCCTTAAAATAGTTTCAATATATTTAGTGAGGCGTTATTGTGTTACTGACCTGGGCCTCCGGGGGAGCCTGGAGAACCTGGAGAACCGGGTGCGCCGGGTTGTATGGGGTAGTAACCGCCTGAGCCGGGGGGGCCGGCGGGTCCTCCTGGGCCAGATGGGCCACCTGTCGGTGAAGGCTGCATTAGTCTAAGATACTAAAAAATCCTATGGCATGACAATAATTGAAATACTAAAGCCATAAAATCTCTATATTGTTCGTATTGTATGAGCAAATAATCCGTCCATATTTTTAGCTACTAGGTGCTATATCTAGATATGTATGTTAATTAAAAAGGTTCATTAAATATGTAATTTGGTGTCTTTTCTAAAAACGAAGTTGTCAAAAAAGATACATTTTTTTGTTCTGATATCTGGACAAAAAAATATTTTTGCGAGAAAATAGGTTTTATAGCTATGAATTTAATATCTATAAATAAAATGACATCTTCCTAGTTATTCGTCTTAATTTAAAGAATCAAGAAACCACACTTCCATGTTAATGTAAAAGTACTTTTTCTTCTTCTTTTCTAAGAGGGAACGAAACGTTCAAAAGTAGGATTTCATATAATTCTTACAAAAACTGCTTTGAGAAATGATAAAACAAGTTAATAAGAATGTTATTGTAATTTATAATAAATAAATGACTAGCTCAAAATCATAATTTGTCCCTATATATAGGGACAATTTACACTGATTGAGCTAGTCCCAAAGTAAGTTCGAGACTTGTGTTATGGGATACTAACTCAATGATACCATATTTTATTACAAATACAGATATAAATAAATATCCAAGATCCAGGGCCATTTTCTAACTTGTCCTGACCGGGGATCGAACTCGAAACCTCTGGGTGGCGGACTAGCATGGTGATTGGTGACCATTACGCCCCGGTGGTCGTAGAGGATTTACACATTTAACTATTATATACCGTTGAAGTATAATGTAAACTGGGACCAGATTATACCTGGACCGCCTGGTGTTCCCGGGAAGCCGGGCGTGCCAGGTGAGCCAGGGGTGCCGGGTGAACCTGGGGTACCAGGGGAGCCGGGGGTACCGGGGGAGCCGGGGGTACCGGGGGAGCCTGAGATGCCGGGAGAGCTCGGTGATCCTGTACCGGGATAGTACCCGGGGTAGTCGCCACCGCTGCCTGGACCACCGGGACCGCCGGGACCACCAGGACCACCTACAACAGTTTGTTGTTTTACAAAAGCTTGTAAGCTATGAAAAGTAATGCTATTTGATACAAACAATGCGTAGGAACTAAATCTTATTTGCATATAAAAATATACAACACCATATTTTGGCCACCCTCGGCAAGTCATCTTATTTTTCTAACCTTTGTCTTCTTTAATAAGAATTATGACACAGTGTGATAATTACCTGGACCACCAGGTGATCCTGGAGTACCAGGAGATCCGGGAGAACCCGGTGCACCAGGGTAGTAGCCTCCATTAGCTGAAATAATTTAAATTGTTATTTCTTACTAATAATACCGCATTACATATCTACGGTTTCAAAAAGTAGTCTTTAAAACGTTAATAAAATTTTATTAATCAATTAGTATTCAGGATACAACTTTGTCACTTTACTTTCATTATATTTTATATTCACTTACATGGTCCATTCGGTCCGCCTGGTCCACCGGGTCCATTAGGTCCACCAGGACCATTAGGTCCGCCAGGACCTCCTGGGCCTCCTGGTCCACCCGCCCCACCACCTGCTCCTCCAGCACCACCTGAATTTAAAAACATAAGTTACTCGTAACACAAAATATTATCTATTTATTAGATTTCTGCATAGTATCACATCTTTATCCCCAATAGTGCAGTTCGAGCATTTTGGGTTTTGCAGCTATTAGCTGAAAGTGCCTAGGGCCGCAAGACACGTAGGCCACTTTTAGCGTGATTATAATAAGGTGGAAAAAAAAAGGAATCAAAATTGTTTTAGTATTTACAATCTAAATCACTGTGATCAATCAATAAAAAAAAGTTGTACCTTGACCAGGTGCTACAACTCCCGGGTTAGGGTTGGTGTTTTGTCCAGAGCTGTCCGTCGGCGGGCGAGAGGGGCGAGGTGGCCTCGGCGGAGGCTTGGGCAATGGCTTGGCGGGGACTCCGCCAGGAGTGCGACCGCAGCCCTTGGGGAAGTACAACTTCTCCCATGCAATTATTTGCCCCGGTACTTTTTCAGTTGGCTGGTTCGATGTTCTGAAAATTGGTGGAGATAAGTCTCATTATCATTAATTTGTAATCTACCGCAGTCTTTATAAAAAAAGTACCTAATTTAAAAAAGAAATGAAAGTCACTTGAGATTTGACAACGTAGTGCGACGATACATTTCATACAAAAGACCCTGCAAGAGGTTGCCCACGTATGGGTTTCGCGAATTTAAAGTTCGGCGTGAATTACTAGTCTTAAGAACTTTTTACTTCAGATACTTACGCCTCATCATACTCGTATTTTTCATCCGGGTAGACTTCGACGGGCTTGTTGGGCTCGACGACTCGGTAGCCGTGGCTGTCAGCTACGTAGTGCGTAGCTCGGAGGTAGCCATCGGGGTCCACGTAGCCGTAGCAACCATAGGTGACGCCGTCCGGCCCGCGGGACTCGTGGTGGAACTGGCCGTTCGGACCCACATCGTAACCAAAACCATAAGCGTCTGAAAGAAGATGTAACTATTATAACTCAATTATACAAATAGTTTTTACATAATAGTAGACGGATGAACCCTCCCTCTCGGTCGCCTAGACCATTACTTATGATCAAGGAATAAAATGTTGTGAGATCGGCATTTATCATGTATACCCGGGACAAAAAAGTCTTATATCATATATTAAGCAGGATGATTCCTGTGATCTCATACATCTTTTTTCATCGCCCTTGGAGAAATATTTTGCTTAATTTTCTTCCCAGGGGCCAACTCGTTGAACCGAAAATTTAATGAACAAATTTTTAATTAGAATTTATCTAGAGAGCTTCTCAAGAGCTAATCTACCTTATTTGCGTTTTGGTGCTATCGAATTTGAGAGACTTTAAATTTAATCTTCAATAAGTATAATGAGTGAGTATACTTTCTGATATAACATTAATTTATAATATAGGTTATGGTAACAATTATAGGACTTATTGTGCAACAATATACTTACTGGTGTCGTAATTGGTCTCATAGTACTGGTTCTTTTCATCGTCTTGGATGTCGATGACGGTTTCCTTAATGTTGCCGTCGCCGTAGTTGGAGCCATAGTCAACGATGTACTGCCGGCCTTTGCGTGCGTCAGGCTTCGTTTCCTCTTTCTTTGACTTTACGTCTTCCTTTACAAGCGGTTCGTTTGTTAACGGAGCATCTTTCTTTACTGGCGGCACTTCGGTCGTCAGCTGAGCATCCTTCTTTGATGGCGGCGCTTCGCTGGCCAGTGCTAGCACTAGCGATGCCTGAAAATCGAGATAATAATGTTATAAGTTGAGATTTTCGAAAAAAGTAACTATATGTTGAAACTTATGACTTGGTAAGATCTAATTAACTAAGATATAATTTCGTTGCGGGTAATTCCACATTCAGTGTAAAATGTTTTTTCAACACATTAGCTCAGAAAGTGCTATTTACCACACTGATTTTGCTTATGTAATGCCATTCATTACGCACACATTCGAAATCGTGCGGTGAATATTATTAATCCCACCAAAAACATACCTGTTAAAAAGGGGGCCAAGTTCCTAACGGCTAATTGTTAGCCTAAAAAAGGGTTGAAATCCAATCCAATGCCAAGTTTAGATGCATTTTAAAAAATATCTAAAATTATAATACTTCTAAATTTGAACTTGGCAGGTTTTCGTGCTGTACGTAACACTTTATTGATTGTATAGTTAAATTTATTATTTATATAATTAAATTAACTTTTTTATATATTTAAATTAACCTGCCAAGTTCTTATTTTTTTGTTAATCTACTTAAAAAACACAACCTGCGTACCAAATTTCATAACGCTAGGACAATTGGAAGTGGCCTAGAGGTTTTGATTACCGGTCAGTGAGTCAGTCAGTCAGTCAGTCAGTGCCAAAATTAGCTATTTTCACAGGGTCATATTTCAGGATCTACTGAAGCTATATCTATGAAATTTGACATACTGCTTTAGTACTAGTATATAATTACGTAGTTTCAATTTTATCTCTGTACTTGCAATAGGCACTGAGTTACAGGGGGGTCAAAAGTGGGTCGAAACGGTTTGTGTAAATAGTGCACGGCATGCGCGCGGCCTGTTGCTGGAACTTGGCCTGCGCACTACCGTGCGCTTAGACCGCACAAGTGCGGTAAAGTGTTTTTTAAATGTTTTAGGAATAAGATTCTATAAATCCAAAATATCGAATATTATCTTTGAAACATAATATAATCTCTGCATGCAGCCAGCCTAGACCCATACCAAAACCTCGTTTTACTCAAATTATTTCATTTATTAATTAAAATACTTGTAACAACACTAAAATTAATTTATAAATCTGGCCTTTTTTTTAATGATCGATTGGCTGTTGTTGGATTGATTTCTATGTCTTTCGTAACACTACAGGCGCATGCGCGAAAAAGTGCGCCTAAAAGGAAAATCTAAGCGCGCCATATGTCTTATTTTCTGTAACAAGTGTTTAAAGTTTAAGTGAAGTGTTGAAGAACTATTGAATTTTTTTTCCTCACTAATGTGTTGAAAAACGTAGTATGGCACACGTGTGTATTGTTCATCACAAGTCTCGGCTCCATAGACACACGCGCGGGCTTCGCCCGCTTGTGAGTCAAGCCGCCTCGACTGTAATAGACCACTTACCACACTTGTATCATAAACTACTATTAATTTTAGCACAGTGCGAACTTTATTATTTGTTATTTAAAGCTGACACGTACCTAGTCAAATATTTTCTTAACAGACGTTTTAAATACTTCATTTCATTTAATTTCAGATATTTTACATACTAAGCTTAAATTGACCTGAATTCTAAATAAATAGCGCAAAATGGCAAAAATGTATCAAAATAAGTACAGGTTTTAACATTCACTTTTATAGAAAAAAGTTATCATGTCTTTGTCGTTAACTTTTAGGCGTTTATTATTAAAATAAGTCTTGCAGCCGTGTTTGTTTGTAAGTCCATACCATGCGCGCGAGCTAAGTTCCTGGCAAAAGCTTGTTTTTCATACTTATAAATAATAAGTAGATGGAGAAGTTATTTATTTAACTTTAGGTTATAAATGTTAATTTATTACCAGTCAGTGAATCATCAATTTGCATATTAACTCTTTACACATGTTCGGTTTCAAGTTAATTATGTTTTGTGCAGTGAGTAATATTACCGGTAGTCAGCAATGTTGACGTAGACGTGGTTAAGTTGTTCAATGCTTAACTCTGTTGGGTTGGGCTAGGCATTTACACAACCGGTTTCTCAACATCTTTGTCTCTACGAACCATTAAATTTGTACGTAATAAGCAGTATAGAAACCCTTACACCAACGATTTAGGCACTTTTATTTGATACTGATTGGAAAACATATACGAGTAGCTAAGGATCGAAGTCCAGGTGCACCTAACTTAAAACTAGATTAAACATTAGGATAAGTGTAACTCGTCCATTATCAGTTGAAAAGTATACCTAATTTCAAGCATAAGCTTGAAACGGACGTAGAAATCGATCGAGGGATAAGGCATAACTGGCATAAGCCTTATTCCTTGATCGATTTCCACGGTCAGCATGATAGGTATATATAAAAAGAGACATCACGATATAATTAGCACAGAATATCATTTTGTCCGGCCTTGTACAAAAGAGCCGGTTAAAAATTTCTGAGTTTGTATTTATATTCGTCTGGGTAACTTATGAGGTATGTTTTTGTATTATTTTATTAGTGATGTTATGTCGAGAATTTTTATGTCCCAATGGGAATGTTAATAGGTTTCCTTTTAGAACCTTAAGATAAAAAATATTGTCTTTTTAATATTTTTAAATTCTAGGGTATTCCAGGCATGTCAGTTAATTCAGAGTGTTAAATTGTCAATAGTTAACTAATCTAGCTATTAATAATTTATATTAAGTATTCCCTTTTGCATTATTTTCATTAGATTGATGCTGTAAGGTAAGATTATTAATGCTGTTCAATATTTGCTGATAACCTTTATTTTTTTACTTAAGTATTTCGATATACAATAATCAGAAAAAGTTGTTAAAATGCAGCATTGATAATCTAAAAAATATTTTAATTAAATTAAAAACCAAAAGTATGTTAATCAAAAGGCTAACCAACTTACGATTTGCAGACGACATTGTGCATTTTACTTTAACTCCTCAAGATCTACAAAAAATGCTCAAAGACCTAAGCAGGGAGGGTCTTGAGATTGGGCTCTCTCTAAATAGGTCTTAAACGCAAGTTTTGACCAACAGCACGAAGCTCAAGATCGAGGTTGATGGGCAAGAAGAATAAATACACTATGTCGATGAGTACATTTACTTGTGTCAGCTAGTCTCCTTCAGCAATCGGCAAGAAAAAGAAATAAACCGCCACATAGACAATGCTTTAAATGCATCAATGGCGAGTACATCACTCACCTTCGATTTGCCGACGATATCGTTATCATGGCAGAATCGATGGAAGACTTAAGTACTATGTTCGGAGACCTAAATCGAGTTTCCCAACAGACCAGTATATCTACCTGGGTCAATTGATCCAGGCAGGAAGTTCCACCTTCTAGGAAAAGGTCTTTGGCCACTGACATAGCTCAGCGGATTAGGTCGTTGAAGTGGCAGTGGGCGGGACACATAGCGCGACGATCCGATGGCCGATGGGGCAAAAACATTCTTGAATGGCGACCACGTACAGGCAAGTGAAGCGAAGGACAACCACCGACAAGGTGGTCTGACGACCTGACGAAGGTTGCTGGAAAGCGCTGGATGCAGGCCGCTCTAGATTAGTCCATGTAAAAGCTTATGAAGGGCGACCTCCCAATTTTACTAAAGAGCAAAGTCATTGACATATGCTTCTTGCCCATCCTAACTTACGGTGCTCAGAGTTGGTCATTTACCGAGGAGCAGAAGTCTAAGCTCAAGAACACCGAACTTCGTTCAAAAACGGGAGTTGTCGATGTGGGGCTCAAAGCCGCCAAGTTAAAGTGGGATTGGGCAGGCCACGTATGCCGGATGCACCCAGATAGGTGGAGCAAATTAATCACAGGATGGATTCCTCCAGACGGTCACAGGAAGCCGGGCAGGCCCAGGCAACGTTGGAGTGACATCGGGCATTTTGAGAATAATTGGTCAAAGTTCGAACTAACTCGGGATAAGTGGAAGGGTATGGGGAAGAGCTTTGCCCAGCAGTGGGACACTAAAGGTTAATAAAAAAAGCACCTTGTAAAACTTAGAAGTATTAAAAAAGGTACTGCACAGAGGTATTAAAAAGAAATGTATCAGATATTATCCCGTAAACCCTTGAAAAAGTTTCCGGTACGACAGCAGAATTTAATTTAACTTTTTGTCATTACTATTATTATACGAAAGTTCAAGTACATTATTGTTTTGGGTTTGCGAAATAAGAGACAACATACATAACTACCTATGTTTGCTTAGTATTTAGAGGTGATTTGGTAGTTCTTGCAAAACTGTCAAGGAGGCTCTCAGCTTAGCTTAGTGTAGGTACCTAAAGATGAGACGTTAAGTTGAGATTGCACAAAATATTGATAAAACGTGGACAATCGAGGTTGATTTGTGCCCTTGTAAAAATGTCAGGACATTATCGAGTTACATTTTGATGGAACCCGAACGCAATGTTTGCATAATAATTTTCTCTTCTACGCTCCGTCAAATTTCTGAGTGAAAATATTATTTTGTGTGGGAGCGAAAATATTAGCTTGTGGTTGATACTGTCAAAATGCCGCAATATTTTTATGTGACATATGTCACGCGTGAAATTATTCAGAACTTTCTCAAAAACCACTCTTTTTGCAGTTTATTTTGAATATACTATCGTTATGCCTAGAGGGTGCACAACAAAATAAGGATCGATCTGTCAACTCTACCATCTCTACTAGTAGGAAATAAAAGTCTCTTCTAAGAATATCTATAGAATCTATAAAAACAAAATTTTATAATCTTTAATAAATCGGTAGCTTTGTTTGTTTTATTGTTTAAAATATCTCTACCGATAAAATAGCAAAGACATTGGTCCATATCATGTATGAAGCTGTTTTGTAGCCCTCATTTTAATACTTTTTAAATATTTGTATGAAAAATCTACGGAAGTGAAAAACTACACAGCCCACTTACACAAATATTGCATGGATTCGGGTCAGCCCGTCCAAATCAAATCCACATCAGTGGCTGGACCAAATTCGCGTTCCATTCAAATTCGCAACACGCGCCGCTCGCGCTGTGCTGCCCAAGTCCGTGACCGTAACCTCTCACCGGCTTATGTTTCAACCTCACGTCCAAACCAGAGACAAACATCAAAGTAAATTGTTTTTTGATCTGGGACATAACGTGTAAGCATTCAAAGCGTGTAATTCATTCCTCGCATTTTTAAGCGCCGAAAACTTGCCAAACAATGGCTTGGCATAGAAACCTTTAGTCTAAATCGGAGCTCCGAACTTCGAAGCATGGCGCTGAATAATTCGATTAGCCAGCTTTCTTGTGATTCCGATCAGATTTGACCATCAATTCACATAGAATAAGCGGCGAGACTTAGTTCCTGTCCTGTTGAAGTTAATTGTATCTATTTATACACTCATTTCTACTTCTTCATGTATCATAAAAAAAAACAAACTTTGGTAGTACAAAATATCTATCAATAGGTCTAATAAAAATCAATCTTCATGTATCTAGACATGTGACAGAAATGTGTCGGTCCATCGACTACATTATTTAGGCTATGTATTCTATTAAACTAAAAATATATAACTACTTAGATACAAGTAGAGTGTAAATGTACTGACACTTACTTAGATATGAAGAATTCTTCCTATGAATATGAACAGATTTTCCCATACGGTTAGTCCTATCGGAAATTCGGGCTCGTTACTTATAAGCTGCAAGTAGATATGTCAACCAATAAGTATTAAGGTTATTTTATCAAGGTTTTCAATGTAAATATCTATCCCACCAAAAACATACCTGTTAAAAAGGGGGTCAAGTTCCTATCGGCTAATTGTTCGGCTAAAAAGAGTTGAAATCCAATCCAATGCCAAGTTTAGATGCACTTTAAAATCGATCATAATCATCTTCATCAACAGCCTGATTCAGTGGTAAACATTTGCCATTCCCAAGACTTGAACTTGGCAGGTTTTCGTGCTGTACGTAACACTTAATTAATTGTATGATTAAATTTATTATTTATATAATTAAATTAAACCTGCCAAGTTCAAGTCTTGGGAATGGCAAATGTTTACCAGTGGATCAGGCTGTTGATGAAGATGATTATGATCGATTTTAAAGTGCATCTAAACTTGGCATTGGATTGGATTTCAACCCTTTTTTAGGCGAACAATTAGCCGTTAGGAACTTGGCCCCCTTTTTAACAGGTATGTTTTTGGTGGGATTTCAATACTTTTTTTCAAGAAATCGTACCTATTTTTTTCTATATCGCGATTCAATTATACCGCTAGCGCCATTTATCAAAAGTAATTTATAACAATAGAAGCCTGATTTTTTAGGTAAGCAGTATTTAATAATAAGCTATACAGTATGCATTATGTATACATGACAATATTTTATACCCCTCCCCCTTTACTCCCCCCCCTCTCCACCGCCCTCTCCTCCTCCCCCCTCCTCATCATATTCTCATTGTATCACTGCTTCATAAATATTTTTATTAAAAATTCGATATTCGATTGAGCCAACTCACGCTTGACCGATTTCTTAAGTTTCTTAATTTTTTGTTAATCTACATATAAAATACGATTTGCGTGTAAAATTTCATAACGCTAGGACAATTGGAAGTGGCCTAGAGGTTTTGATTACCGGTCAGTGAGTCAGTCAGTCAGTCAGTCAGTCAGTGCCAAAATTAGCTATTTTCACAGGGTCATATTTCAGGATCTACTGAAGCTATATCTATGAAATTTGGCATACTGCTTTAGTACTAGTATATGATTGCGTAGATACAATTTTATCTCTGTACTTGCAATAGGCACTGAGCTACAGGGGGGTCAAAAGTGGGTCGAAACGGTTCGTGTAAATAGTGCACGGCATGCGCGCGGCCTGTTGCTGGAACTTGGCCTGCGCACTACCGTGCGCCTAAAAGACGATTTAGTTTCTGTTAAATGTACCTATAGTGTGAAATTTGTCCGCTTTTCATCAGTGATATTAAACAGGAAATGTTTTTAGTGATTTGAGGTATATAAGTAAACCAGCGGTCTGCTCCAGATGTATCTTCATTATGTAACAAAAACCCTGTCCGATCCTTGTAGGAGCAACTCAGACCGTCAATATGAACTACTTTTTCTATGTTTTTTTTTCGAGTTTCAAGCATTGGTCCCGTAGCAAAAGTTGTTCATATTGACGGTCTGAGTTGCTCCTACAAGGATCGGACAGGGTTTTTGTTACATATTGTAAACATCAACTTTCCCAAAGAAACGTAACTCTACGTAAGTCAAAACCGCGTTATAATTGGCCCAGTAGTAAGAGTTTATCGAATATTATCTATACGAGTAGCTACATATGTTTTCATTCATCGTCTGTCAAAAGAGAGCTGACCGTACTTCAGTACAATCAAATAAACCCAATGGAACGACCGATATCTAAATCGTTTTCCACTTCAATGTGAAATCAACTTTTTATCCCTGTTTTATATTTCTTTCATTTAACCGGTTATTTAACCTTGTTGATACTCAAAGTTAATTTTTAATACAATTATTATTATTGATCATTGCTAGATTTGCTCCCGTCATCAGCCATAAAATAAGAGAATAACTTACCGGAATTCTCGGTGGCCCGGCGGAACTAAGCATGATTAGCGTTTTTGCAGGCTAAGCGATTCAGGGCGTGGTCCGTACTTAGATAGATGACCATAAGTGGCGTTTATAGTTTATCGAGTTCCTGTCATCATTGTATGGCAGTCGTTAAGTGAATATCCAACACCCAATATTAAAACTTACGCACAAAAAACAATACAAATATAACCTAATCGATACTGAACAAGTCATTTTGCTATAGCACACAATCTTACAAATCATTCAAATAATAAACACATTACGTATTTTGAATTGAAAAATGCATCAATAAATTATTTTGATTTTTTAACGTAGTTGATCTAACATTGAGTACGTTATGTACTTATAAATATTTTGTTCATAATGTATTTTTGTTTCTACTGTGTTTCATGTAAAATATTACTATGTATAAAAATTTCAGATTAAGATAAGATAATATTTCAGTAAGTAAGTACATAATATCATCTCACCAGGCTTATTGTCATTTATTTGCGCTTGGTTAAGACAACGATAGGTGTCCGTGATACACTCTATCCTGTATAAGACAATAGGGGTTACGAGAGAGTAAGAAAGGTATAATTGTAATTAATCCGTCTTTTAGATTATCCAAAAATAATGGACCCATATTTTTCAGTTTGTCAAAAAAGTAAAAATTCACAAAGATACGAAGCATCAAAGTTCCAGATTGGGTGCTTGCGACGTCACCTCTATGTCAAAATCGTACGTAGTCGTAACGTCATGCGAAATGTCAGTGTGCTGAATCTTTGTCCTTTATGTTTCCCAGAGAAAAGAAAAAATACATGTACTTTTTTAATAATCTTACCTATGGGCTAAAAAAACTTGAGAGGTGTCAAGGGACACCCGGATAGAACGAAGTAAAATATAAATAGGTCTAAATTACATTCAAACTCTTTTCTGCGTTCTAAAATCAAATTTTTATTATCCTTATAAATTTGAATGAACAAAAAGTGTCGTTACAACTTTTGGTCTTAATTTTTTCCGTCTAGCTCCCTTTCGCGACGCGCGATAAAAAACTTCGTTGCAAAATGTTTTTCCATTCGTTATGTCTCGTTCCATTTTATGTCTATACAAAACAAGATGATACTGGTATATTATGTCGATGTGACAACAGTACTTTTTACAAGTCAGTTATAGGTTAGGTTAAAAAGTCTGGTGGCTTAAAAGTAAACGGAGCTTTTGAGCGACTGCCTAAAAACTCTTTTTCAATTTTGTATACTTGTGGCGATGACTCATCAGGTTTACACAACAGCGAGTATATCCAATAAAGTGATAAAATGTGTCAGTCTGGGCGTTTGAAAAAGGTAGGCCTCCATTTAAAGCGTTTTAATGTACCTATACGAGTATAACATGATTCAGCCGCAGCCGCACCCCATTATCCTGAGATGTTACAGCATTTTATTTCTAAGCGGATCTTATTAAGGCATGTTTGCGGCATGCCCTTGCTCATTGATATTAAATATGTACTTAATTGCATCTCAACAATCCTTATGTGCACATGTAAATGTCTTGAAATGACGTTTACATTGACGGTCTATTATCTAGCGTTAGAAAATGCACTGGGTCATGGTTTTCTTTATCTTTTTCTTCATTGTATAAATTGGACTTTACAGTAATAAACTTTAAAACAATAGACTGTCCGATGCCAATCACAGTTTTCATAAATAACAAAAGAAGAACAAGTTATAGGACTATTTAAATGCCAACGGAAGATGAATTCAAAAGTTTACTCAACCCTAAAGTTGAATATTAGGTTTTTCTTTACTAAAATTATATCCAGTGAAAAGGCACAGTAAAAGAGCGAAAACCTGTATGATACACCATTTTTTTTTGCAAACGTAAAAGCAACAGCCCATAAAATCATCTTTCTTTCTGTAAAATATTTTATGAAGGGTTTTCGTCAAGCCTACAAGGCTTGACGGCAGATTTGCATACGTGTATTACAAATTATTTTACTGTATTTCAATGAGCGTAGCGACGTGTGTGAAGAAATATTCCAATGAAAAGCCATTACAGTGTCGATCAAAATACACATTTATATTTTGACATTTTAGCGCCTAAGCATTGTGCCAGTTTAGCGTCTGAAATTTATATGTATGGAAATGTTTGCTATAACAAACCTCTAATGCACGGATGTTAGCTCTAACGTCTAATTTACACATTTCTGTAGATACTATATTTACGTTAAATTTTTATATTAATATGTTGGGCTTGTATAAATTACAATCTCTGGTACATAGTATGAATCACATAATGATACTCGTGTGTATAGTAAGTAACATGACCAATATTGGCCAATTTGTGATCTACGAAACATATCTACTTAGGTATTTTAAATATTACAGCTAAAAGATTTGAAATACTTTTGATTGTAAGATAAGTATCCATAAGCATTGTTTGTATCGGTAGGTAGTGAATGTATTTGCCATTGACCTTTTCTAAAATCAACATTACGAGCGTGATTAGAGCTTTGGGTGTCGTTGATACATTGACTGAATCATTTGGCATTTGTAAAACAAATGTTTAACCATGTTTTACGAAGGACGAAACGTTTGGCACACATTTGGCACAAATCAAATGCTAGTTAAGGAATACCTATGTGTATAAATTGTCAATGTATATCATGTCAAGGTGCGGTCAGGTGACGCCACCATTATGTCACACTCTCCGTCACCTGGGATCGAATATAGTCGTTAAGTAGCAGAACACACAGGCGAAGGTCGCATGCATCCGGCAAGTCTGATCGCACCTTATGCTTAGAGTTGTCAGTGAAAGTGGATAACTTTACTAACCTTTGCTATTGACCACTTTTGATATCATTGACCGCTTTGGAAATTACATGATCGTGTTAAGTCCCCAAAGTTGGTGATCTAAGTCAGATAAGTATACGAAACTTTAATAACTACAGATTCTAATACGTACTGGCTTATGCAATATCTTGCAGGAATACAATATAGAAGCAGTTGTTCTATAAATTGGAATATCTTTGTTTCATTAAAAAGTTTAAATCATTCAAGCAGTTATAATGCTTCATAAATATATATTATATAAAATAAGATACATGGACAAATGTATCCATCCATTATTATTTTCGAAGTAAAATAACTGACACATGGTGTAAGCCGTGTATATTACTAATGCAGTTTGGTTGGATAAATGTTAAATTAAGACTCTGTTCCGATTTAGCAGTCAGATTAATATCTACAAAATCAATGTTAGTTATATTATAAGCAATCAAGAAAGTTTTAGGATAATTTACGGAGAAAAAATTTGTTTATATATGGCAATAGGAAAACTGTTTACGAGTATTAAGTAATATATCAGCAAAATGCAGGATTATATTAATATCCTATGTTGCATTTGCAAGTTACTACTCAAGCATTTGTCAATCATACTTAGTTATTCAATTATTTAAGTTTTTTAATTATTTTTTTTTTAATAAAGGTTTGAGAACTTCAAAATCTCTAATTTTTTACATGGTCCTTTAAGAAAAATTTCTCAGTTTAATGGACTGTGTCATCTTTTCAAGCACATATCTATCTGTATCGACCGAATATTAAAGCCTACCGGGTTTAATTCCATGAACATAATTTTATTTCCCCTTGATGAAAGTGACCAAGAAAAGGACTAGAAACAAACCCATAGAAAAGAAGAAAAACAAGGAGATTGATAAGTGAGTGTAACTCGGATGGGCGGCATTCAGAAGACTAGACGACATTTTTTAATAGGTTGACACTCCCAATACCCAAAGACTGAAGACCCGCTTGTACAACCAGTTTATCCTGCCCACTTTGACCTATGGTGCCGGCTGAGACATGGACGCTCACTAAAGAGGCTGTGCACAAGCAACAGATTCGCACAGTGAGTCATGGAGCGTGCCATGCTTGGCATCAGGTACAGGATCGTATTCCCAAAACCGTAATCCGGCAACGTACTAAAGTACGAGATGTTGGAAAAGCGGGCATGCACTTAAAGTGGAACTGGGCAGGGCACTTGGCTCGACGGAGTGATGGGAGGTGGAGCAGGGCTTTAATCAAGTAGTGGCCTAGAGCAGGTAAGAGAATCGTCGGACGTCCAGCAATGAGATGGGTTGACGATATATTGGAAGTCATGGGTCGCACTTGGTTTAGAGTTGCACAAGACCGAGATTGGTGGCGTCGACGACGGGAGGCCTATGCTCAGTAGTGGGAGGAAGAAGGGCTGAGATGATGATGAAGATAAAATAATTTTGTATATTTTGTTAGACCTGTAAACCAGTTGTTTGCTTTCGAAAGATTATTGCAATGCAATGATGTAACTTGCCAGGTATGTCAAGTATCTCTATACCTATCAAAGGAAAAATAAACGAAAAGATATTCTCGTCGTGTAGGTACCGTGCTCATGAAATCAAATTATACGAAATGTGACTAAGGGTCAGAATTACCACAATAACTGTTGACAAGTATACTGTGCAATATTTGATTAGTGTATATATATGCATTCTTGCTTCATACATAAATGCCATTGCACTTGGTGTTGAAAAGTTGGTGTATACTTATATCTGCTGTCAAATAAATGGTCAATAGAATTGCCAATATTTAGTAATATTAAATGTTATATTTACCCACGTAACCAAAAGTTGCCTCTTTATGAGTTATGTTATTTATCACAATATACTTATTTATAGCGGTATATAAGTGTTAAATTTTTCGTAATGGTAATACAGCATTGGATTCCAACAAAAATAAAGATCTTAGACCGAAATAGTAAGCTTTTATGGATACTTATTTAAATCATGGTGTTTTTTTATCTTAAGTATGTAGATACTTACTGTATGTCCTTGTCCTAATTTAAATATACACTTACATACCTATTAATTTGTAATGACTTCAGAATATTATGCTATTAAATTAAATACGAATTAAAATGAAACAAGTACTGTTATGACTGAACATGCAATAATAAATCACATTAGGATAATCATAAAAGCATTGTCAACTTAATGTAATGACTCTTTTACTGCGTATTAAGTAATAGGTATATGAAACGAGGACGCCTTTGTTTTTATTGCTTTAAAGTGATAGAGTCCTTACATTTGATGTGTTGTCTAAATCTTCTAAAACAATAAGTATCGTAGAACAGATTAAAATATAGCTTGTAGCTCATTGTGAGCAACAAAACGATAATTAATCAAAAATAGAAAAATATATTTTATCTACACAGTGTTCAAGTCACAAATTTTTTATTCTGTTTTAAATTTTAAAATATATCATACAGAAAAGTTTTAAGAAATTCTATTCTATAAAATAAAAATAAATTGTCATGGCCCTTTTCAAAAATGTTGTATAGGTACTTATTTGTTTCCATTATATTTAAGTATTTATTTAGTCTTAGTACCTAGCTCTATTGCCCTACTTTTAGTGTAAGTAAACAAATGATTGTCTTGAATTCTCGATCGTGAATGGGGCAGAGAAACCATCGGTCAGTGCTGCTACAAATAGGTACTTGAGATCGGTCGCGTGAGAATAAGAGCGAATTGCCTAACATTTTCCTTCTGAATTCCTTTCCTTTGTAGGCTTTGCTGTACATAAAAACTATATAATCACAATCATAATAAGTTTAATGAATTGGCCATATCTACATCTGCATCAAAAAAGGTTAATTTTAATTTGTCAAAACTTATGCCTACTACCAGTAAGTGTATCTATGCATTTCTCACCTATGGATACCATTTTTTTTTCTTTGCTTTAATTTTTTCTAGCTTTCTTTCTAAACTAACACAAAATCACAAAATTGGACGAGACTGAAATTATGGTAGTTTATTATTAAAGCCCTTTCCTGTGGGTACAGTATAATATAATATAGAGATATTTTTATCAATAATGTGTGATAACTGATAAAGGTCCTGGGCTTAAGACAATGTTTTATATCGTACACAACATGAGTCATCTACTAAGGTCGCCAAATTGTTTAGATCTCCGAGCAATATCGTAAAACTTGTCGAAGGGTCAAGTCTTTATTACAAAATTTCGCCTATGTTCTATATTACCTCAACATGTATTTTATGCTGACTTATGTAAGATTATAATGATATTGCGTAAAAAGAATCGAATAATGATGAACTATGCATATTCAATTGGTCACGGATGATGATTTCTGCATTGTGTTAATGTAATTGAGTGCCCAAATGTAGATTATCAGCAGTAAGTACTTTTTCCTATAGCATTCTCTATAAAATATCTCAATATACCCACCTTTCTCAGTACAGAACTGAGAAAGGTATTGAAAGAAAAGGTATTTTAGAAGTGATTTAAAGATACAAATTAGTGGTTACCAAGAGAATGATTATTTCTTTGCGTTTGCTTCTTATAATTTCTATTAAAATAGAAACACTCTCAGTTTCTTTTTCCAGTGATCGTAAATCTGAATATACTTATACATTTTACAAAACGAACTTTTGGACTGTTTAGTTTAAACACAGTGATTATAAAAGGTGTACTATTGTTAATAATTTGATAGTCATTAAGGATTTAGATCCTCGGATATTTTGAAAGGTCACGAGAGGTTGGCGCTTACGTCAGCACATCGCAACGTTTGTCAGAGGTGAGCTGCTTGCATCCTCAACCTTTAAACTATTACTTACCCTCATAGCGTATGTTCACTCGGATTTCATGATCATATTGGAATATATGATAGTTTTTATGTAAGTAGGTATAATTAAAACTTTAATTTTTGATCACTTCTTACTATAAAATTAAATAGTTTTATTAGAAATATACGTTTAAAACGATGAAAATTTTTAGCCTACTAAAATATAATGGTATAAGACCAGAAATTCAATCATGTTGTGAGAGGCCTTTGTCCAGCAGTGGACGTTATGCGCCTGAAATGATGATGATGATGATGAAATTCAATCACGACTGATAGATGAGTGACACACCTATCAGTCGCGATTGAATTTCTCTCGGTATTGATAAATGATCCGCTTGAATCATGTCATTCGAGTGAACATACCCTTCATGTACTCAAGTACCATTGCACAATGTCTCATCCATCTAGCACTCTAACCGGTAACTTGTTTGTATCAACTTGTTCAAAAGCAGAGATGACTCATATCAAGGCATTTTAAATCAGTCGTGAGGAATTAATTAACATATCTTTCTCGAATTTTACATATACGTGTTTTTACTTAGTTATTAAACTTTTGGACTTAATAAATTGCAACGATTAATTAGGAAAATCCCTGTATAGTAGTAGTACTTAAGTGGGAACGAGTTGAATAAACAAATAAACCTTTGGAACTTCAGTGGAGCATACATTTCAGTCATAACTTTGTGATAGTGGCACTCTTACCTACAGTTTTCGAAATTATATATATTTCGTTTTTATCGTGATTTAGGTTACTGAGTTTGCAAAATGTGACAGTTACATTTATTAAGGTGGATTCACATTACACCCTGAGGGCGAGGGACACACGTGATATCTCGCATTCTTTATTTCTTTATTACTCGCTTTCATGCACTCATACAGAAGCTGGTTAGTAGGTAAGTAAGTACATGAACCCTGGCAGGGTGTTGCGAACTTATAGGAATTATTTGAGTTTATATAACAATAATAGTATTTATAATCAAGTACAAAAAGATAATTAACATAAATTAAGAGTAAGTTCAATTGATGTCAATGGTTAAAAGATATAAATTAAATTTAAAATCTTGTACTTCAAAAATATTTAAAAATTCAATAAGTTCAATGTCAATAAAAAGTTAGTAATAGGTGTTTATAGACTAAAAAATATAACTATTGCAAGTGCATTGGTCAGATGCAACTTGAAACTGGAACTAAAACTACGCAGATTTATTGTGTTTATTGAGTCTTTCTTTAAAACGCTTATTATAGTTTGTCATTTAAATATTCGTTAACCGAGTAATACCCCTTCGACAATGGTAGCCCTTTTAGTTTCTTTAAAGAATTTTTTATAATTTTCTTCCTAAGTTTATTTATATATTTATTTAAAAATTCATGTACACAAAATACAAAAATAGGAACGAACAAAGTAAGAACATTGAGTACATAGGTACTGCTTATTTCATAAGAAATCTCTTCCAGCAGACCCAAGACAGGAAAAGAGAAGAAAACAGGTAATAGTAGGCGTGTAAAAAATAGACTCAAGTTAAATACAAATACATAAAATAGGTGCTTATCTAAAAGTTTAATGATACACATACATATTATATAATACATAAACAAAATATACCTAACTATAAATGTAAATAAATAAAATTATAATATAATAAAATTATATATATATTATAACTTAAGAATAAATATACCTATATACTATATACCATTCATTACGTTAAGGAAAGAATTTTACTCGCTTCCTAAAAACAGAAAATGATTTGGAGTCTCGTATAGTATGTGGTAGTGAGTTCCATAATTTCACCGCTTGTACAGAGAAGGAGTGGGAATAGCACGCAGAAGTATAGTCAGGCATTCTAAGAACGGTTCTAAGGTGGGACCTACAGAGCACATTAGACGGACGGGCAAAAGAAAACCGATCACGTAGATATGTAGCATAAGTAGGGTTGTACAAAATTTTGAAAAGGAGACATAGATGTTTTGGCAGTTTATTGTACACCTTGATTGCGCTTAGGTACGGACCCTTTTTATACATTTCTAAGTCTTGTCCTTTAGTTTTACTTACCGGTATCGCTAGTCTGTTTTTGTGCCGTGTGTTAATTCTGTAAGTGTCTTGTACTAGTTTAAAGAGGGACATATATTTTCTTACAAATGAGCACAATTCAAATATGTAGATTGAGGGTAGTGTGAGAATATTATGTTTTATAAAGAAAGGTTGGCAGGTGTGTCTGTGCGGTAGGTTACATAATATTCGTATACACTTTTTCTGCACAATTAGAAGATCATCAGCATCGGTGCTGTTACCCCAGAGCATTACTCCATATTTCAACCACGAGTATGCATATGCATAGTATGCAGTCAATACAGTTTCATAGTTTGTATTAAGTTTCAAGATGCTTTAGTGCATATATAAATTTAAAAAGTTTATTCCTTGTTATTTCTATGTGTTGTTTCCAGTCAACGAAGGTATCTATAGTGATCTCAGTAGATTAAAGTGGCTGACTTCTTCTATTTTTTGGTTTTTAAAACATAGGTTTAGATTTAATGCCTGTTTTTGATAGGGTCGAAATTAGATTATTTTGGTTTTTTTAATATTTATTTCTAAATGTTGATTGTCAAGCCATGTCTTTAGTATTTTAGTGGCGTCTGAGAGAATTGCGTTAGCTTCAGCTGTAGTGTCGCATTTGAAGAGTAGCGATACGTCGTCGGCAAACATGATACATAAATTGTCGGGAAATAGTTTTGGTAAGTCATTTATATACACGAGGAAGAGTATACACCTAGTGTATATAAATGACTTGCCAAAACTATTTCCCGATAATTCCTACTATGACCTACATATGTCTGTATCACTTACGTTGCAAAGTTGAGCGAGGTGTCGGCGAGCCACAAAGGTCGCCTATACTATCTCGACAGTATGCCAACCATTTAAACGAATGAATTGTACTTTACTTAATAAGAAATCACAAATATTAACAAATTCTGAGAATTCTGCAATTGGTGGCTTCTTCCTTGGTTTATTTCTACTTCGAAGCATTTAGTAACTTATCGTTTTTTGTTTGCATTTAAACAAAATCTCAATCAATATATCATAAAGAATTTTCAACAACTATTATTGTCTGAGTATTATCGACATAAATAAATAAATATATATATACAGACAAATCACACAGATTGAGCTAGCCCCAAAGTAAGTTCGAGACTTGTGTTATGGGATACTAACTCAACGAAATTATATTTTATAACAAATACATATATAGATAAACATCCAAGACCCAGGTCAATCTGAAAAAGACCATTTTCCATCTTGACCTGACCGGGGATCGAACCTGGGATGTCCAGGTGATAGCCTGGCATGAGGGCTACTAGGCCACAGACGTCATAAAAATTGATAACAATTGAATCGATGTCGAACTGATAACCTAATCCTAAATAAGGGTTGTCAATCGTTCATAGGGCCGCCTACGTGAAAACGAGAGAATGATTGACAGGACAATGTAACAAACAACCACTAACTAGTCCAACACACCCATCGCGAATTTTGAGATGAACAATGTCAATGTCCTGTTATACCTTGTAAGTCAGTAAACTAACAAGCCGTTATTTTGGCCATGTCCTGCATTTTGATACACAAATACTGACATGACTACTTATATACGGAAAATCTCATGCTTTCTAAATGAATAAAATTAGTCCTTTAATCCATCCACAAGAAATTAACCAATTCTTGCTCTTACCATTAGTTAGTAGTCGAATGAGCGAGCAAAGCCAATGTATTTCTCAGAGTCTACTTGAACAATCAGGTTTTTGTAAAAAGATAAGCTAAATCGCTCTAAGGGATGCCCGAGATAAGGGATTGTAAAATACGTCACGAGATCACAGTTCATCATGTACTAGTATTTAATTCACAAGATAATTTTCCAACAACTCAAATCAGATAGGTACTTTTTGGGTAAAAATGGGACCCGTTGTCCGTCTGCCTGTCGCTCCGTCTGTCTGTTTGTCACCAGGAAGTATCTCATGAATTGTGATAGCTAGACAGTAAAAATTTTCACAGATGATGTAATTCTGTTGCCCCTATAACAACAAATACGAAAAACAGAATAAAATGAATATTTATCCAATATAACAAACGTGATTTTTTTTTTGCAGTTTTTTTACTCGATATTAACAACGGCAACAGGTAGGCGCTTGATATATTTACAGAATATTAAGTTGTGTTGTAAGAATATTAGGACATTTACTTTAAAAATAAATAATTAAATTAAAATAAAATAAAAAACTTTAAGTGAGGCTCCCATATAAAAAAACGCGCATTTTGAATGAAATATTAATTTCTCTCATAGACATCATAGTTTTTTGGAGTCAAATAGCGCTCTTAATATCAGTTTTCTGCAATAATAAATCTAAAATCACATTGAAAATATATAAAATGTTGACAAGTGCAATTATTTTGCGACGTTTTATTTTGCTTAACAGTACCAAATAATTTATTTTTAATCCATGAAAATACCTAATTATAGTAGAGACCGTCTAAGATTCAAAGAGAGAATTTTATGGAAGTATAAGAATTTATTTAATAAAAATACCTTAGAGGCATTCACTTAAAAAGGCTGAAGTGCAAAAGGAAGAAAGAAGCAGTTTTCGTATCATATTCGTATTTCACCTGAAATAAATTTGCACCTAAGATTTCTATTGCAAAAGGAAAATAAGCGTGAAATTGTTTCAAGCGCCTAAGAAAATTTTCTAAATTATAGGTAATTTTAATTTCAATTGAATTTTTCATAAGTTCGGACAACGATGTGCGCTCTGAATGATTATTATTATTATTTATTTAAAAAAAGAGTAGATAAAATGGAGATTTCTTATGAAGCTAAATAAAATTTTATGTTTTTAAATAAAGGAATCTTAATAATACACTCTAGAAAATCGTGTCTAACATTTAATTGGGAAATTCCTTGAAATGACTTAACCCATACCTAACCTACTCGTAGCATAGTATCGAAATAAAAATAAAGGAATTTGAAATTATTCAATTAATCAAGAGCTTTTTATTATTTCAACTCGTAACATCTGCCTTGATGCTAGTTTTGAGTTATTCTAAGGACAAAAAGTCTTCTATTGTCTTTTGAAAGTAACGAGATCGTATAATTGCCTAGCGACAGATACAAGTTCGCGTCCTAAGAAAAAAGCAACACGTCATGGCATACGTATACCTACTACCATTGAGACGGTAACGGTCACCATTGTCAATAACTCCCGACGTTATGTCCCACTATCGGCCCATTTGTTATGTAAACCAAACAATAACCTGTAACGTTCAAGTTAATGACGTCTACCGGCTTATACGTTCAAACAACCCAGTTTTTTTTTCGCTTTTGTCTTATACAAACAAATGCTTTGATTCATAATACTATACTACGATGCCTATAGGATTTGAATGAACTTCTCAATGAGTTTGTAACCTAGTCTTTGACTAGCGATAGTCCGCATGGAAACCAAACTTGTAGGTCAAGTTAGTAAACCATACAGAGTCTTATTAAGTAAGTTTACTAAGTTAGTTATAGGTAACTGAATAAAACTTTAAACTAAAGTATACAAATAAAGAATTAATTGTTTAGTATTTCTGTGATAAATAAGATAAATTTTTCGTAAGTATATTTTTGCTATAAATAATCCTAATAATTAATTCTACTATGTAACATTTTATGCTACTTAACATAAACCTAATACAGTTGTTTATTAAATATTTGAAAAGGTTATCTAAGTCCAAATGGTTACCAAAATCGAATTTATTACCTTGTTTACGATTTAAAAATATTTTATTTACCGATGTGTAGAGTGCCACTGTAGATGTCCTTATAGATGCCCTAAACGTAATTATGCTCTATAATTCAAATTCTAAGTCATAATGGGCATTCTTCAAAACAATTATAACTCAGATGAATTGTTCTCATTACAGAGATTTCGATTTATTGATTAAAATATAATTATACAATAATTATAAAATTATTTACTGAATTAAGAAGTCTTTTGTTAACAATACGTAATTTAGGCGTCGAACCAACACCAATGTTTACTACAGATGCACTCGGGAGATATCCCAATTTGTGCATATTTGACGTCATTTTATTTTGGCCGGTAACTAAAAGATCATTCAACTCAGACTTACCATAAAATGTTAGCCAAAGCTGAAATGATTAATGATCATTTTTATAAGTGCCTCGTTTAAAGTGGAGTGATTTAACAATATTCAGCACAATGTTTCTCCTAAATAGTTTCAGCCATTGTTTCAGTGAGTAATGTACCTAACTTATCGATGAGAAAAGGTCAATCTTTAACAAAAAGTACTCAAGCAATGAGTTTCTTTCGGCGTAGTATTTAGTTTGCTTGAAATTTATATCTGATGTTTCACTGACTGATCGATCAACGTACAGCTGAAAACGCTGGGTCTAAAATAATTAATTATTGTAAGTAATCCCCTTAGTGTCTAGTCAATTATTTAGTGTAAAGCTACTGATTTAAGAATCATTGTTTTTCCTGTTAATTGCATAAAAATGTCTGCACTTCCTAAATCGGTATGAAGATCAAATTGTATTCTATACTTTATACTATTTATAAAAATCGTCGTTTGATTGATATTATTACCAAAATTACTGATATACTCGTATAGCGGCTTTGATTAATTTGAAAAGTCTCAATAAATGTCAGTAGCTTTGTACTGCTGTAAACAATGTTAAATGAAAAAAAACTAGTACTGCAAGTACCAACTGTAATTTAGGGAGAGCGTGTTTTAATGATTGCGACAACCAAAGATCAATATTATGTATCAGTGGCTTTGTTTCCCTTAAGATTTTTTAACTTTTACATATTTTGACACTTCTTGCATAGGGTGACCAGCCAAAGAGATAATGGGTCACAGTGATTTATGACATGGGGACCATTTTTTAGGCCTTCAAAAAGTGAGAATACTGGATGCTATCGAAAACACTGACGCATCATCATTGAAATACTGTCCGTTTTTTTCTTGTAAAGGCGTTTCTCGTCAATCATAGAAGTCAATTTTAGCATGATGGTAGGCCAGAAAGTGGAAAAAAGAATTAAAATTGTGATGGGTTGCTTTAGCCGCACGCCTTTTCACATGATTCGCATTTTCGCTCATTCCCTTGATCGGCCTAGTAAAAAGACAATGTGGAACTGATTTTCAGACAGAAATTCAAGAGTTTTAACCAGGCGACTTCTTTGAACCTTCTTTGGGTTGAATGCAATTGGACTTGATGAAGATTTAAAGATAAATATTAGAAGTTATTTGATTATTATAGTACCTACTTCATATTTACCGGTACGTTACAAATAATTTCGCTAATTCAAATATATATTTATAGCTTGAAAAATAGACAATATTATATCCAAAAAAAGCGTAAAAAGGTACAAAGGCAATCTAATCGCATAGCGACCTCTTGAGTCAACTTTGAGGTAGATTCATACTAAAATGGCCCAACTAATAAGATAATTTACAGCCCCAGAGATTACATAAGTAGTTTCTGAAGGTCTACGACATTTTTGACATCCATCATTTTGAAATATTTTGTTTGTCTTGACCAAAGATCTGGAGTCTTGACTTATGAGCGGTTTTTAGGCTAATTAACTAATTGGCCTACAACCTTCAAAGCGTTCAGATTGTGATTAATATAGATCACTTTTCCCGTTATATTATTCGTCAAATCCAATGAGAGTTTTTAACGTTTCTCATTAGATCAAGGGAAAAGTTTAAAGTGCCTGAAAAAAAAGAAGATCTGAAAATCTGCGTTTCCTCAAACTCAGGTTTGGGATAATAATAAGTTGAGGCATTTCTTTGTCTACTTGCAAACTTTTGTGTTCATATCCTTGAATCTCGTTATAATATTATTTTTATTAAGTATTTTTACCTAGTCAAATGTAATTCAGATTAAGTTTAATAATCTTTGTTAAACCAAAAGAAAAACATAATGTAAAAATAGCACTTACCAGAATATAAAATGTGATTCCCGGCCCCATGGCGCGGGTGACGGCCCTTTGGCCCTTTCGCTCCTGGCACAGCTCTCAGTCCCGGCAAGCAACACAAGCAACGCCGGACAACGTTGCTAAAAATCGCCAACGTGACCCGCTCTTCGCGGTTCGACTTTAAAACTAAAATGTGCAAACTCGAAGATGCGCCTCTTATATTACCTCTTACGTTAAGTCGGATACCGCAACGTTTTGCAAACGTGTGTGGGTGTTTTTCGGCATGTGTGACAAGTGATAATAGCGGCCCTATACATGTGTGGATGTCATGCCAATAATCCTACATATTTGACACATAGCACATCCGTGAAGGACCAAGCGTAAATCTTGTATTAGGCTCTATTAATTTTATTAAATTCTCTCGTCCATTAGCGCACGCATAAAACTTTAGAATTATTACGCTATTAAAATTACAAATGTTACTACAAATATGATTTTATAGATATACACACGTTGATATTTATTATTCAATTATTCATAAGGAGTAAACGTTATGTGATATGGATATAATATTTGAAATTCATCCCAAGGATGCTTATTTTTTGCAGCCCACCATATTTTTGTCACGTCCTTTTTAATCTCGCATTCCATAACAATGCCATACTGTGTAATAAAAAGTTCCCATGTGACATATTATTATTTCCTGTACAGTAACTTTGAGTTATAAGAAAACAAAAAAATCATAAATTTATTGAACATGACTTTATTTCACCTAAAGCTTGCACAGTGTAAACAAGGAAATAAATAAGGGAAAGAAATTTAATTTTTATTTTGGAAATTACCTTACACACTACAGAGTTGCGTATTTTGGTATTCGAACAAAGTCTATGATGGATGTGCCTACAGGTAGAAAATGACAGATGGGAATTCGTCGTATCAATACTAAAAAGGTTTGTCTTTATTAATCACGAAGGTGTCATTTATTATTCTGTATTTATAAACAATGTGAAGGTCCATAAACTTCTAAGATTATGTAAATGAAAGCAAACATTTTTCCAGAATGTAAGCTGCCAAGCTTAATTTCGGCGATAACATAATTATAATTTATAATAAATAGTTCTTTTGAACCTGGATCGAACGGAAATAGCAAAGGCTCGACGCAGACGAATAAATTAAATTAACGACAACGACCACGGTCTTGTTTTGCTTACATTTATAAATGCGATAATTAGTCTATATTAGGTGTATCTACTAGCAGTTGGTATGATTGGAGGCATTGCAGCTATATTTTATTAAATACTAGTTTTGTGTCCGTTACAGTTGGCAGTTGAATTTATTAGGTACTAGGTAAATTGTTTGAGTTAATGTAAATGATTATACTGTAGACTATTTCATGATGGTCAGGGAGATTCTTCTATTCTGGTCTAGGAGGAAACAAGACGGCACGTCTTCTTTAAGAAATAAATTATTAAAAAAATAAATCTTTTTGTAAAGTTGCAGTTTAAGAAGCTCATAGCACTCATATCTGCGTATATTATGGCATTGCCACATAGCTGTAGTATTTTTAGGGTTCCGTACCCAAAGGGACGAGAAACGGGACTCTATTACTAAGACTCCACTGTCTGTTTGTCTGTCACCAGGCTGTTTCTCACGAACCGTGATTACAAGGCAATTAAAATTTTCATAAATGATGTTTTTTTGTTGCCGCTATAACAACAAATACTAAAAGCAGAATAAAATAAATATTTAAGTGGGGCTTCTAAAAAAACAACAAACGTGATTCTTTGTGCGTGAGTCTGACTCGCACTTGACCAGTCTTATATTTATTATTTATTTACATTAATCTTTTTATTACAGTATAAAATTCCATGAGTTTTACTTATTTACTTTAGTATAGTAATTTGTAGGTATGTCAATACAATACAATACAATACCCTTTATTGCACAAAAGAAATAAATACAGGACATAATTATCTTAAAAACTAGGAAATGCGCAAAAGGCGGCCTTATCGCTAAGCAATTTCTTTCAGGCAATTCAATTGTCATTTACGGGTCTATTCATCCCGCTCCTTGGGAGGCTTATAAGGGGGGATATTAGTAGTGCCGGATCTAGGGGGGGGGGGGGGGCAAGCCGGGGCCCATGCCCCAGGCGGCAAAGTCAGAGGGGCGGCAAAATCGAATATATCCACCTCTCCCATGCTACCGATACAGAATGGGGGCGGCGTCTAGTTACTATTGAAGAAAGTTTAAGGTTCATCTCGGTCCGAATTTCATAACTGACCATTACGTAATGGTTACTATTCAGGTAACAGAATCAGGTATTTTACCCTGCCTCAAAAAATTTCTAGATTGTTTACTACGATGTAAAATCGCATCGCGGTATGAATCTTAACTGACCATTGCTGTCTGTACCCCCCCGTGTACTCGTACTGTTCAGGTACTGTATTACTAATCATCAAGTAGGTGGTGAAACCAAGCAGGGGCGGCATATTCACATATTTTGTTTTACCCCGCCTCAAAAAACATCTTGATCCGGCACTGGATATTAGAATGTATTGTCTGTAAAAGTAAATAAATAAGTAGATATGTCAACAAATAGGTATCTATGAAGTGCCTAGCTATATAAATAGCCAAAAATTAAAAACAAGGAGGATATTTTAATCTTGTTGCCAAAAATAGAAATTAATTTCATTTATTTTACACACCACAAATGCCATCGGGCGTAAAACAAATAACTTAGTACGATTTATGAATTTTAATGTGAGAAAACGGTGGTGAGAAATGAATCTCGGTTAAAAGCTTTGCCATTTTTATCTTGAGGCATAATTTGCATGAATTGATATTATGCGCATTGGTACTTTATCAACAAGCTTAATCTTGCTAATGAGGTGGAATGGATAGAGAGATGGTAGGGCTGTGGACGCTACTTTAACCCCTAAAGCGAAAAGAAGGTTGTTTTAACAAGTTTGAAGTGTCTATGTTACGATACGCCACAGACAGACACACACAGACGTGTGTGTCTGTCTGTGGCATGGCATATCGTAATTCCAAAGAATAGACAATTTATGATGCGGTTTTTTTTTTGAAAGCTGACGTGATCGAGATGGTCCTTAGCTACAGTTGTGACGGGGGTTACTTAATATTTTTTTTGTACCTCTATATGCTACACAGCTCGTCGGAAAAACAAATGTACTTTAAGGAAAATTAATTTCACTGACTTCATAAGTCTGTGAGACGAAATATAACCGTACCGGTAGCAGACATAAAACTTTATTTGTACAAAGTTCCTTGGTCTGTGATTAGTACTCTAATAGATTTCTTTGCACGATGTTTTAACTTAAAAATATGAAAATGAAGTTAGACTGTACTTATATGTGTTTAAATATAACCAAACTGGCAGACACGTGTTTACCCAGTCTACTGGCCCTTTCGTCATTAACACGGACTTCGAATCGTGAAGTTTTTAATTGTAATCTTGTTCATAAATTTACATGTCTTTTAATGAGAGAGGCATCTAAATTTAGTGTGAAAGTTTATAGTTATGAAGTCAAAGTCAAAGTCAAAAAGTTTTTATTCAATGTAGGTTAATTTTATCTCTTATTGAAGGTCATTTTTTAAAGTATTATTTTAGTGCAAAAGCTAAAAACTACTTGCGTTTCAAAAGTTCAAACCTCTTTGATTTTTAAAGAGAAAAGGTAGTGCACTGTCTAAATTATATTTATTTTTTCCTTATTCTATGAAATTTTTCATAATTAATTGACAAAAACACTGTACTTTTAGTTACAATTATTGTTTTTATTTAATTAAGACGAAAGAATCATTCCGATTCGGATTGAAATCCCTACATTCGCCCTTGAAAAAAGTCGCATTTTACTTCTATTGTTTTGAGTTAAAATACTTTTGGTTGATTTACTCTTAACAGGAAAATAGAGGAAAAAAGTGATGTTTACCGACAGTAAAGTACTCTTTGTTGTCTTTTGTCTTATGTTGTAATTGTCTCTTAATGTGTTTTTTCATAGTATGTATAAAGGAATAAGTGTCGAATGGTCGCAAATGCATAGAGCCTAAAGGAGTTTATTACTATTAACTTAGTGCGTAGATCATATAACAAAGAAATACGGATTAGTAAAGAGCTTATACTGTACTTTATTCTAACTCGTGAATCATGTTCACGAGGGTGAAGTTAATTGAACTTGATGATAATATGAGAATCCAGGCCACCCGTAGGCATTGCCGGACAACGATCATGTACATAATATGAACGATATTGGCACCTGTACAAAAAAAGACATGTGATAAAATTATTAGAGTTATTGTTGTGAAGCATATTTTTTTTATTAAATGTATATTAGAATATATAGGTATACGTGTGTCTATTTGTCTTCCTCATATTGCAGATATCATAAAGATATTATCATACTAACTACCTTTAAATCAGCAATTTTCAGGCGTGAATGAATTCTGCTTGGTAAATCTTATTTTGATCAGACAAGGCAGAGAAGACATTGATTTAGGAAGCATGTGGGCGACAACATCACCTTT
The DNA here is from genome assembly GCA_943193695.1 of Acrobasis suavella. NCBI lineage: Eukaryota > Metazoa > Arthropoda > Insecta > Lepidoptera > Pyralidae > Acrobasis > Acrobasis suavella. The sequence continues at coordinate 14,259,317 of OW971934.1, read as the reverse complement.
TACGTAATCTTCTTATAACAAAGTATGATCCAGGAATATATCGTAAAATACGCAATGAACCGCAACGTTTATTTTGGGAATGCAGATCGAGATAGCGGTAAAGTGACGAAACACACGGTTTATTTGGACTTCTGTCCATTCTTCGAAGGTTGTGAGACAGGAATTGAAGCCTTCGATAAGCGGAAGGGTTTTTTCCTCTTTATTATTGAGTTCAATGACTCATACGCCACCGGTTAACCCACAATTTACACGCAGGCACGCCGAGAATGAGCTTTACCAATAAAAACAAAAACAAACTGCCGAATGGACTTTCTTCCTCCGCGAAATTTGGAAAGGACTTACTTTAAGTGCATCGCATCGTTATCACTATCGCAATGGTCGAAATCAAGTCCAAGTTGTTCTTATAAGATAAACTGGGGTTTATGGACTTGGACTTGATATGTAGAGTCAAGTTCGTAAACGTAGCAGTAAAAATTGCTAATAGCAGTAAAAATTGGCTACTTGATTTATAAAGCTTGAGCCCCGTGTATTCAGGCAAAGTGACATTTTCGTGCATTTAACTATATGGAGGGCATGGCATTTTGATATTTTTTATACATCCAATAATAAATTTGGTAAAGTAAAAAAGATTGTATTTTGTAAAGAATTTATCTCGTACTGATGTATAATGTAAGCTAACAAACTTCTATAAAAGTCTCCAACTCCTGAATTAAATAAACATCCTAAAGCTTATGTATAAATTAATAAGTTTTTTTTAAATGTAATTATGTGTTTTAATTTATTACAACAAACGGGACAAAACACGCGAGGTAAAGTTGAAATTCAAGGAATGTGATTTTGACTTTCCTTGTTTAAGGAAATTTTATTTAGGCCTCAAAAGATTCAGGGGAAAACAACATTGCCAGGTTAAATATATTCAATTTAAGTAGTTTTTGATTATCTTAATACTAATCTATCAAATGTAACTTTATTATCAAAAAAAACCTAATCTAAGTATAAGGATTAGGAAAAAACTCAATCGATAAAAGATTTGGAATGAAAACAAAAGAGAATACTTATACTCGTAGGTAAGTGCCAACCCGAGGAGGGTGAACAAAACAGAAAAAGTCACTTTGGTTGTTAGGAATGTACTTCAGAAGGCACATAAATTCGTTGGTCCCGATTGTTATCGCTAGAACTATTGTTGCTATATCAGATACCTTCAGGCAGTTTGTATAATCTAATACCAGTGTTTGGCCACGAATTGACTACCTCATCGAAGAACAGAGTGGTCAGGAGTATATTGATATTATGACAGTTAAATTATCCTTACGAGCAATTCTTGTATATACATAAGGATCTCGAAAACGGCTCCTACGATTTAGTCGATATTTTGGATGCGGGAGGACCAATCTTAAGTTTCATTTTAAGTTAACCGTTTCTGTGAATTATACCAGACAAAGCTAGGTCGCCCAGTTACTACTTAATAATACGAGTTTAAATAACTTTATATTAAACAGGGGTCCTGCCGGGACGGCCGTACTACGTTACTCAACCTTTTATACTTAGCGAAGTGGAGCAAGTCTATGCTCAGGAATTGCTCTCACATGTGGAAACAAGAAACTTCAATCATTTTGGATTGCTGGCCAATCATCGCGTTACTTTGAATCAAAAAAGAAACATCAGGAACATTCAAAGATTTTTGCTTCTAAAATAGGATCGAATTGAGTAAATACTAACTTATTTTACAAGTAGATAGTTTCGCAAGCTCTAAATTTTATTGGTTCGTCCGGTAGCTCCTTAGTAAACTATTTTTACGACATTTACAATCAAACAACGTCTGGCCAACGGTTTTCCACAAGTAGGTGGCTTTGTATGTCGATATATAATTCACATATAAGGTAAGGAAAAATAATGTGAAATTACCGTTATAGTTAAAACACAGTTTGCAATGTTTTTGCGAAAAGTCAAAGGGACGTAAACTTTTCTTGCGTAGGCACGGAAAGTTTCCATGACTTAGCTGCAGACAAAACGTTTATTGTGCGAAGATACACAAATAGACGATAATAATAAGTTTAGTGTGTGTATCTATATTATATCACTCAATTGACTTATTTTGTCGGGACGCATTACTACACTTGATACTGAATTGAATACCTCCTCTTTTTTTAAATTGGTTAAAAATAAATTAAAATCATTAGGTGTAAAGTTGATCCCGCCTTAATCGCCTTCGATTCACTGGTCCACTTATCAAAGTCCTTTTTCTATTTGAAGTATAAAATACGTTTAATTAAACAACGTTGATTCATACAAAAGCTTCAGCGGATTTCCGTTGAGTCTTGTTATACGGGTATAAAATATAGCATAATTTTATAAAGACCTTTAAATAAATTAATAAAAACTTGTTCATTATCACAAAGAGCCTACCTCAGACTTTGGTAATGAAAGCTGAAGTTTTGTTTAAATTAATAATTTCCTTAATGTGTATTGCTTATGTATCTAAATAAAGGATAAATTTATTTTCTGATACAAAATGTTGATTTAGAAAATATTTTCAAATGCTTGAAAATCATAAAAGGGGTTCTAAAAATGTTTGTAACTAATAAACATTGCAGTCTTGTTTTATATTCCATGGAAGTCTGATCAAATCAAATCAAATCAAATGTATTTATTTGCATTAAACACAGTATAAATTATAATAAAGGTGATAACAAATTGAAGGTGCGCATGTTTAGCCAAAGTACAATGGCATGCAATACAGTTATTTATTATGTACATAGTCACTTAAAAATTCATGATTACAAATTATACTTTATTATATTAATGAAAGAATGTAAAAAAAATTAAATATCAAAAACACATACAATACTTTATAGACAATTATTATATAATTAAGTTATTCGTTAAAGTCACATATGACAGCATCAGAAAAATAGTCTTTAATATTATAATAGCATTTGTCTATGAGTATTTTAGTAATAGCATTTTTTAACTTGTGTACATTTAGACGTTTCAAAGGTTCCGGTAGTTTATTGTAAATGCTCGGAGCCATCTTTATGGTACTCTTTCGCATCAACGCAGTTTTACAGATGTTGGAACAAATTGTAACATTCCTAGGGCGGAGATTAAAACCTGGTACAGACTTCTAATATGTATAAACAAGGAAAAGTTAATATTCTTACTGATTTCATCTACAAACATCTGATATTAGCATTTTCACCTACAAACTCTATTTGATATTATTTTTCATCGAGAAAAGATCCCGTGTCAATAAACCTGTCCTCCGAATCTCGCTCGTGCCGCTCGGTGACTAACTGTATTTTTTTCACATTTAAATTGATTACAAACATATATGCATTTGTGGTATTTGCTTATTTAGAGATTGAATATTATACCTTTTACGACACCGGTAATAAATAAGTCTGATATGCACGTTATTTGATTATGAATTCTTTGAAGGACCTCTCTGATGCATTAACGGCAGATGAGAATGACTCAAAGACAATCTGTATTTTTGCTCTTTTGATGTATTGTAATATTATTAACGAGAAGTTTTTTTTTTTATTTCATTTCCTTATAATAAAATTCGAATCTAGAGATGCAAGTTTCATTACGCTTAGAATTACTATGATATTATTACATTTAGATTGTTGTATACCCATTTATGTTTCCCTAAAAACAAAATTGGTGTTTTTGGAATAACTTTATTGCTATATGTATATATACTTTGAAAGTTAAGTACTCGTGGATGTATTTTAAAATATTTCAAGAGAGTTTGTTTAACTATACGTATAAAATTAAGTTAAAACTAGTAACTCCATCTGCTATAGTATTATATTGAAACTAAATATATGACTAACTATTAAAAAGCGGGTCAAAATATACTAAAACATAATAAAAATAATATAAAAATGTAAGAACTCCCTACATTTTTTATATCATTTAATGTTATTTGACCCCCTTTTAAATTTTTTGTCAAATCGCTGCGCTTAATAGAGCTCTGCTTAGGTATTCAATTTTTTGTTTGTTTGAGTATGTCACGGTGATCATGTAAACCTACTTATTTTTTTTACATACATACTAACCCAAAGGCTGTGTAAATCGGACTTTACCCGGCTGTAATGCCAGCAATGGAAACTGTGAAAGGGTTTTTTTTCAGGAATAAATTGTCCTTTCTGTCTGTCAAGTCAAGATAATAAGTAAATATAGGTAAGATAGAGGTTGATATTAATGTATCAGCCAGGCATGAAATTGATTTGTTTAATTTCGGCTTCTCTGTAAAGTCAAAGGGAAAAAACGAACGTGTTAACTGCTCGTTAGGAAAAGAGTTGTTCTTTTTAACTGTGACTTATTTTCGTCCAGGTTATTTATGGAACAGATAAGATTTAAGGCTTAGGGGATCAGACGTCCGTTGCTTACATTCAAATATAAAATGAGAAAATAAAAAAACTGTGGGCAATGGCCATTGTATCGTGAAAAAGGGTTTGTTGATTCAAATGACTCAGTGATTTAGCTTCTTTATTCACTTATCGAGATTTGTAACTTATTCGAAATATTTCAGATTTTTGATGTTCTAAGGATTTTTGTGATACTATATGCATATAATGACCTTTTGATAATTAGATGACAATCATTGAAGTGCCATTATTGAAATGCGGAGTCACGGTTTTTCCATACAAAAAACCGTTCGTTTAGTTACCCCACGTTTGAAAAATGGCAGTACAGCTCTAAAAGTACTCAGTTTGTTGTCGCTTGTTTAAGCGCCAAGCGGCGAGAAGGAAGAAGCACTAACGATTTGACGTGGTACGATTGTTGTAAATTAATTCATATTAAAAGTTTATATTATGAAATATTATAAATATTTAAAGATAAATAAATATTTTTGAATTTTTACTTATTCTGCGCTAACTGGACTTTTTTCCTCTCTCTCTCTATCTCTGTCTGTCATCTCAGCGTTTTCCCAGTTGCGTCCTCAGCGCAAATGCTGAGAAGCTCGGGGTCCGCTTTCCGACTTTTTCTTCTCCACTTTGCATGGTCTTGAGCATCCTTGGTTGTGAGACGATTAACACGCATATCATCCTTGATGACGTTAAGCCAACACTTCTAGGGTCTACCCCGCCTGCCGGGCCCCGGCGGTGGCGGCATTGCTATACATTTGTTTTCGACGTAACTTGCCGGCTTTCGCAGGACGTGACCGTACCAGCGTAGGCGACTTTCTTGCAGTTTGTCTGCTATGTCACGGACATGAAGGCTGCCGCAGATGCGAGTGTTTCTCACACAATCTCTCTGTGACACTCCGCATATCCAACGCAACCATTTGCATCTCCGTGACACGCAACTCCTGCTTGTGCCGCTCCAGCAAAGACCATGCTTTACTCCCATATAAAAGGACAGGTCTAATGATGGATTTGTAGACCTGTCCCTTCAACCTAACCGGCACTTTGGGGTCACAAATGACACCAGTCACCTCCCGCCACTTTGCCCATGCGGCAGATATACGGGCCTTGACGTCGGCATCGATGTCTCCGGACGCGTGAAGTACAGATCCCAAGTATTTAAACTGGTCCGTACGCTTGACCAAGTCTTCGCCTATGCGTACGGGTGGGGGATCTGTAGCATTGCAAGCCATGTATTCAGTCTTCGCCACATTTAGCTGTAGACCACCGTTTTCAAGCGACTCCGTCCACACATTTGCGCGTCGCACCAGTCTCCCTCTGTCCGCATCCGCCAGTGCGATATCGTCAGCATACACAAGCAGCCACGGAGGTTGCTCGTGTGTGTCTCTGATGCTCTCAGACACTTCGTCTAATATGACACTGAACAGGTATGGACTGAGAACCGAGCCTTGGTGAACCCCGACTGTAACGGGAAAGGGTTTGGAGTCACCAACAGCAGTCCTAACCATGGACTCGGAATCAATATAGATCTCTGGCACCCCTTTGGACCTCAGAGCCCACAAGATCATCTCTCGGGGAACACAGTCAAAGTCCTTCTCCATATCCAAAAACAGGAAATGGAGAGGCGTATTCTTTGCCCTGTATTTCTCCATGATGACTCTTAAGGCAAAGATAGGGTCCGTAGTGCCTAGGCCGGGGCGAAATCCATAGTGACATTCCGAGACTGTACTCTTTTGTCGGATCCGAGAGTCTATTATTCTTTCAAAGAGCTTCATGGTGTGGGATATGACCTTTATACCGCGGTAGTTGCTGTACTCTTGCACCGATCTCTTTCCTTTAAAGACTGGAGTAATAATACTCAGCCTCCATTGGTCAGGGATTTTACCGGTGAAGAGTATGCGGTTAAAAAGGTTTGTTAAGATGTCCACACCAGGGGGACCCATAGCCTTCCAGGCTTCGATGGGCACTCCATCGGCTCCGACAGTTTTCCAGTCCTTCATGCAGCGAAAAGCTGAGTGGACTTCCTCAGGCGTTATTGGTGGCATTAATCCTTGATTTGGAGGGAGCTCCGGTGGCTGCACCTCCTTATGCTGCTGATTCAGCAGCTCGTGAAAATACGAGCGCCATCTCTCCTTCACCGCGAGGTTTTCGCATAAAAGGTTGCCGTTAGGGTCTTTAACACAGCGGCACCTGGAGATATCCTGTGCCGCTTTGACCCTGGAACGTGCCAACTTATAGATAAGCTTATGCCCCTCAGGCGACTCCAATCTATCGTACAATGGCTGTACGTGGTTACGCCTGGTCTGGGCAACGGCTTTCTTAGTGGTCCGTTTTGCAACCCTGTATGCGTCGTGGTCTTCAGCGTTCAGTGGGCTTGCCAGCAGGCTTAATGTGAAGATCCATGACAAGGAGACGGTGTTGCGCAGTGAGACTCTCACCTGGTATGACTTTGCAGTTGGTTACTTTGCCGATATGGTCTCTTCTGGTTAGGAAGTAATCGATTTGGGTAGCGTGTCTTCCGCTCATGTAGGTGATTAGGTGCTCGGATTTCTTTCTGGAAAACGTGTTCACGATGGCGAGGTCGGCCGCCGCAGTCGTTGAGAGGATTTTTCCACCCTCCGGATTGCGACTTCCATATCCAAAGCCACCATGAACCCGCTCAAATTCCTCACACGCCTCACCCACATGATCGTTAAAGTCGCCGCCCAAAACGATTGCCTCCGACAACGGGATGCCACGCAGCACCCCGCCGAGTAGGCCCCAAAACCGCGTCTTTTCGGCGTCTCCACAGCCAGCCTGTGGCGCGTAGGCGCTTATCAAATGAGTTATAACCCCTTCGACAAGCACCACCACCATAAGCCGGCTGCTGAAGCGTTTTACCTCCAAGACGCTATCCTGAAGCCCCTCTGACAGCACTACGGCCACCCCATCCTCGCCACCAGGTGCACCGGTGTAGATCCGCTTGTAACCATTCCCAATGGACCGGGATCCGCAGCTTTTTCACCGAGTCTCCTGCAGGAACGCCACTTTTTGCCTGGAAAGTACGTCGGCCAGTTCCCTCGCGCGTCCAGTTAGCGTGCCAATGTTCCACGTTGCAAAGCGGAGTTTCTGGGTTGGGGCTCACGTCTTTAGCCGAGTCCACCCCTGACACGGTAGCCCTGGCCCACTTGTCACAGGAGTCGGGCGAGGCTCCTGCGCGCCATTTTGCGGTGGCGCCCTGTCCCTATGCATTACTCTTTCTTTTCTTTTCATTTTTGATTTTGCTTTATTTTATGACCGGCCGCCTGCCTGACGTCAACCCTTCTTGAGAATGCTATTTTAGCACGAGCTATTAGTGCTATTCTTCCTTTAGTCGCCTCTTACGACATCCACAGGAAGAGATGGGGTGGTCCTATTCTAACCCGGAACCACGCGAACGCTAACTGGACTTTTTCCCTACAATAATGAACTCCAACGAATAATTATTTATACACAAAAAGGAAAACTTAACTTCCCTACCTTCTGAAAAAAACTACTAATTGTGATTGTAAATTTCTCAGAATTTCTCAAAAATTATTTTTATAAGTTAGAAATTCGAATCTCGTTAAGCGAAATAAGATTTATAGTTAAATATATTTTGATAGACTACGTCACTCAACTGCTCTGCCAGGGGTCATTAACACTCAGTTGTTATAGTCATGATAGATGAGGAGGCAGGTGATGCTAAAGTCATGTTCGTGGACTACGACGAGTGCAGGTTTGCTCCGCCTTTGCCCGTAGGTATATCAATTGTTACAGTTTTAATTTGCTAAGAAATTGGCGCGAAAAGAGCGACCGTTTGTATTTTATGCACTTGTAATAATCGTTAAATCAGTTGGTGTATACATAAAAGCTTAGATCATTTAATACAGGATAAGCTGCGCGTTCCCCTCTGCCAAAGTATAAGAACAAAAATCTAATACGTTCATAAAAACTAGTTGCGTAATCGATTATGATCATTATGTGAATCGGTAAGGCATCGAAAAGACGTTTAAAAGTGCTCCGTTAAAAATGCCATGTTATGTAATTTTCTCGTGTAGAAAGATGTCAAACACATTTAATCTTCCAAAAGATGGCATAACCTTTCATTAGTAAGTATTTTTTTATTTTATTAACGTTATTTTCTATTTAAATGTAATTTCTGAAAAATCGAAGGAATATCTATTAGTATCGATTACGAAAGAAATAATCGAATCACGTTTGCAACTGAAGTGCCATTTTTCAAACGCGGAGTCTCCTAAACGAATGGTTTTTCCATACAAAAAACCATACGTTTAGTGACTCCGCGTTTGAAAAATCGCACCACTGATTTCCTTCCATCCCAGAGACTATAGCGCACTCACGAGACTATGTATTTATGATTTACAACCTTCATCTTTATTCTCTGTGCATTAGAGTTGAATATATTTTTCTCATCTCTCTCTTTCTTGCCAAGAGTGTATTATTGTGTATTTACACATTTTTTTCAGTGTGAGCTTTATTGGTGTGCAGAAAATAAGCTAGTGTTTGAGTTTTTTGTAGTGTGCATTTATAGCGACACAAATTATTTGTGTGAATGTTTGATTTTGTTTAGATGTAGTAGTAGCTTACCCCCGCACCTAAAGTGGCAGAAAGTTTTGTATGAAGATTTGGCTGCGTAACTCATCCTGTATTAAATGATCTAAGCATAAAAGTAATGTCACAAATTGCATATACTAAGAAAAGGTAAAAAGAGATTCCTTTTTAGGGTCCGTACCTTGAAAGGGAAAAACGGAACCCTTATAGAATCACTTTGTTGTGCGTCCGTCCGTCTGTCAGTCTGTCAAGTCTTTTTTTCTCAGAAACGCGTGGAGGTATCAAGCTAGAATTTATATCAAATACACAAGTCTACTGTTCGTTGGAGTTGTGAGAAATCAAACATCTAAGCCAACGCAATCAAAAGATACAGCCGTTTATGCCGCAAATTTTTGACACTCGCAAGGGAATCAGAAAGAAGAAAATACAGGGTACTTCCCGTAAACCCAGAATTTTGAAATTTGGTACTAAGCAACGTCTTAGTGCCGGAACAGACGGAGAGCAAGTTGCGTCGCGCAACGGCTAGAGATGGGCGGTGGATAAATACTTAATCTACCCATTTAAGTATTTATCTCACTAGATTGAAGAAATATAAAGCCACTGGTGTCCAGTATTTACGGAGATTACAGTGTACAAACAGACAAACAGACAGACTTTTTTAAATTCTTACTCCATTACTATGTCTCAATCGCCCAATTTTTTTTTTAAGAATATTCAATTTTCAGACACATTTTTTGTGCTGTTTTATCATAGTATAGATAATTTTAAACTTACTACCCGTCTCGATTTTCGTGAACTTTTACTTATATAACTACAGGTTTATACGGAACCCTCGTTGCGCGAATCCAACTCGCACTTGGCCGGTTTTTTATGTCATAAATAATGTCTTCGCCACTAGTCGACATAGGTGATACCGAGTTGTGGGATTATTACTGTATGCTGTCGATATATCACGGGACGCATGAAAAAAAACAAATCCATGCCACTAGGTACAAAATAATGCATAAATGATAGGAATATTGCGGCAGAAAATGCACACTTTTTTGCAATGTGCAATACTTTGAACAAAAGTTCACAACTATAAAACGTTAAAATAATATCATACTTACCTACATTTTATATGCAGTAACAAAAACATTTTATATGCAGTAAAAAGTTTTTGCCTAGATACAACAAAAATATACAAAGACATTTTGTTCTGATAAGCAAATTTTATTTTAAAGGTAGGTACAGTCCGGAGTGTAGACCTCGGTTTGCGTGTATCTACGCTAAAAAAATCGTTTTCTGAATTTTAATTTTAAATATAAGTACTTGGTTGTAGTTTTGTGAAGATAAGAAAATTGTTCTTATCGTTCAATTGAACTTTGCCGAGCATATGCTCGGCACTTACCTTTTAACTTCGCATATATATATATAGTTAAAAGGTAACTGCTGTCATTTTCTAAATCTAAAGGTTTTGCAGAGATTACAGTTTAAATTACAAATATCGGATATGCAGGCACAAATAAAAATCCGAATTATTAGTAACACTGAGTATATAATATCTGTGTTAGAAGTAAATGCAATAGGTAATCTATGAATGAAGTATATATAACAACTATATATTATATGTGTGTTAGAAGTAGATACAATAGGTTACCTTTAAATGGAGAGTAACTAATCTACTTTAGATGCCTTTAGACAGCTAAAAAAATCTGACAACAGTGATAGCTACTAACACACTCAATGAAAAAGAACTGAGCTTTGATCTCATGGGATAGTTTTGCTGGGTTTCAAACAAAAACGTGGTGGTGATTAAGCATTGGATTTTATGGCGATGTTATAAGTAGTTACAAAGTTATGCAATTTTGTTCTGTATTGTGTAATTTTAGTTTCACACTAAAACAGCAGTCATTTTGATAAATCTTTGAGGAGGTTCATGTTTAGCAGTTGTCGTCACGCCGTATAAAATGAATCAGATAAAAACCCATATATTTGAAAATGGTTGTTTCATGTGACTAAGAATATTTGTAGAAGCAAACAAAAGTTCGGCATAGTGCGGATGTAGAACCGGTATGTGGACATTACAGACCGCAAAAAGTATTCCATAGGTGACAGAATTACGTGTAAGTATTTATTTTATCCGAGTATATTAGAAATAATCATGGCTAATCACCCAAGAGCATTACTTATTCGATTTTTCGTACCTCAGACAAAGTTTTTCATGTCTTCTCTTATCTTCTCATCAAAATTTACAACGTTATATACAACAGTATACTTAAGTTATTTAATGCTAATTCACTACTTTAATGACTCGAACGACTCGAAGCTCCGCTGCAACTTTCATTTGGCAAAGCAATTTATTCTCTACGGCATGTTGATATTCACCAGAATATATGTTGATATTCACTATTTAACGAAAATAATTTACATAAATATTTTGAAAGTTTTAAAAAGACACGGCATATCGTATAAGTACTCATTATCTAATCTGCATGACGGAGGGACACAAGGACTTCATCCGATGTCAGACGGCAAACCCATGTCACATGAATTCTTTTCTGTCTTCTGATCGCTAAAACCCTCGTTCCTGCCATAGAATTCTAGACATTACAAAGAATTAGACCGACGTATCCTGTGCTCTTTGATAGAGGGCATTACAATTAAAATTAATTGTGACAGAATGATTGTAAGTGCTAACTTAATCTACCCTAGGTAATTGAAAAATATTTAATGAATGAGACGGAAGAGGAAATGTTGTTAAGGGAAAGTACCAGACGAAAAGACGTTCAACAAAAAATTACTCCAACTTTAGAAATTGTTAAACACAGTCCGCGATATCAAACAGTAGTCTTATTTAATAAATTGCCAAATCATCTAAAGGTAGTACGAAAACTTTCAAAATTTAAAAGTGAATTGAGAACTCTGCTTCTGAAGAAGTGCTGCTATAGTGTTGATGACTTTTAATTTCGCATTAGTTATTAAATTGCAATTTGGAACTGATATATTATTTGCATAGACTTAAATGTATTATCGAAATGTACTAATTAAGTAATATAGGTCATATGCATGCATTTAAAATGAATTTTAATTTTGTAATTTTTTTTTGTATTTTTGTAATATTCGAATGCAATGTATTATTGTTTATGAATAAATTGAATTGAATTGAATGATTGAGCATTTTTTTAATTCACCAGACACTCAAAACAAATTACGTATTCAGTCACCTGGTCGCTGTTGAAACATGGTTAAAACTCTTAATTTTACCAAAATCAAGGATCAGTGAGATGCAAATGAAAAAAATTTGAACTGAAACTAACTTTATTGCTTTATTGAGAAAAATAAATAAATACAGCAACAAAAACTTAACTAAACTAAAACTAAACTATAAAATAAATCTATATTAAAATTTACAAATTCATCATGCCCATGCGGTATGGTAGCAGAACGCTGGCTGCATTCCCACGCTGGATAGCAATGCTGATCCTTTAAGCGAAAAAGCAATAGGCCCTTTTACCATCTGCAGCGGCTATCAGTCGCGGGGAGATCTCCTTAAAAAGTCTCCTCACACCAGGGCCCAATGTTCCAAATGTTTCTACACCAAACAGCATAAATATATATAAATAAATAAATAACTATATAGGGACAAATTACACTGACTGAGCTAGCCCCAAAGTACTTTAGTTCGAAACTTGTGTTATAGTATATCTACTGACTCAAAGATACTATATTTTATAACAAATACATATATATAGATAAACATCCATTTTGAATCCAATATATATAATCTTATTTGTTTTTCGAAGAACTGATATATTTATCACAAAATTTAAAGGATATAAAGAAACGTGAGACTTTCAAAGCTTTTTAGCGTTTGTTCTCGTAGTCTATTTCGTCATATTTTATTCTCGATCCAGTTTTAATCAATATATATGCGAATCTAAGCATTTATAATGAAGATTTTCTGAATTATTCCATGGTTCAGGTGAACGCACTCTGAAAGTTTATCATGTAACTAGGATGTTTTCTACTTAGATATTTTAATGATGTTCAGAAGCTTGTATTATTATTACTCTTGGGACTTGTTCAGTTTAAGAAGCTTGATACCTCGAAGTAAGAGATATAAGTTTTAATGAGTCGAAAAGCAACACAAGGAAACATCAGCCTTTATGATTTAGAAATGAATATGAATATGTTTTGATATATAATTTGGGAAAAAGGTGATTTTATTTTTTACAATTGAAGAGGCAGACGAGGCAATAATACGCCATTTGGTAGGTAAGTGTTATCACCACCTACAGACATTTGCTTTATGCCTATTTTGTGAGCTGTGTGCTATTTATGCGCATTATAAGAAGAAGATGACTTCTTTTGGAAAATCCTTGGTCAAACTTTTGGGGGAAACCTCGTATAAGGAACCTCGTACAACCTTTAAAAACCGAAAGAAACGTGGACACGTAGGTCGCCTACAAATGTGGAACGACTAAAAAAATTTTTTTGGTTTTAATAACGTACTATTGTTTGATAAACAATATTGTCTGATTTATATTTTAAGTTTGGAATTTGTTAAAATTTTCTATTCATTATTTTTTGGTTTGTACAAGCTCCCTTAATAATAATGTTAGATTATTTTTTATATGATTAATTCAGCATTCTTTAAGTATCCCAAAAATAAAAACGATTAGCTGAGCTTAATTTAACATTGACAGGTAAACTATTTGGTCGTTCAGATAAAGCGGTGAATGACCCAAAACATGTGACAGTCAATAACCACATATGCGAGTCCACCTACGAAGCCTACTTTGCATTTTAAATTTATGAAGGAAATTTTCGTTCTGCTTCCTAAATTTATGACAAATTTGACCGAACTCTAAACCGTTACAGTTAAGATGATAAATTAAACTAAGAGTAAGTTTGTTAATTATGAACAAGAAATATAGGTACTTACCTAATTTAAAAATGTAGGTAATCTAATACTAATACTGCTCAAAAAAATATTTCATGCTGGCCATCTACATACGTAACTCCACATTTTTACGACTTGTTATATCTATTCTTTAAATAAAAGAAGAAAATGACTGATTGACTGACATATCAACGCATAGCCTAAATCGCTAGGTCTAGAGACTCCAAATTTGGCATATAGGTTCCTTATATGGTCTAGATGTCCACAAAGAATTTTTTTTCAAAACTCTTTATTTCTTTATTAATCGCTTACATACACTCATGCAGAAGGTGGTTAGTAGGTAAGTACATGAACCCTGGCAGGGCGTTGCGAACTTATATGTCTTATTTGTGTTTATATAATAAAAATAGTATTTATATTCAAGCAGAAAAAACGAATTAATATAAATTAAACAATAGGTAAATTAAATTCATGTCAATAGTTAGAAATAATAGATTAAATTAAAAACTTCTACGTCTAAGATTAAAAAAAAATGTGATAAGTTCAATTTCAACAAATAGTTATAGGTATTAGAAACTAAAAATATATTTATTATAAATATAAATATATAACTCAATCCCTAAGGGGGTAAAACTAGGGTCCAAAGTTTGTAAGGTTTCTTTTCCAAGATTAGTTTGACCGTTTTATTCGAAACTTCGCAAGAGTATTTCTGGCGGTAAATGAGTAAATACGTGTTTCAGGATTTTTTTAAAACTATACGGACAATATGCAGACTAATCACACAAAATAACCCCTAAAGGGATGAAATGGGGTGACCACTACCCAGGCGAGTACGATACGTGGGCTCGGGACAGAACGGGGAAAGTACCTAGTCATCAGAAAACTTTCTATATCCAATGTAGAAGATCCATGATAAATGTTTCTGATTCTGCAAGCATTTACGTAAAAAATGCCTTTAAGCACAATTATATTTTTTTATCGATTCAAAATCTTTGCTTTTTAGTTGCTTGAAAAAGTCAATTTTAGAAGTAATAAAAAGTTTTAAAAATAATATTACCATTGGATTTTCTTAAAAAAATTATAGCTACTTTGGTATGAGGCCAATCCTGTAAACGCAATATTTGACATAGCACTCGAACTAATTTCTTACATCACGCCTACAAATGGGACATAAGTGACGACACTCCGGTCTGGTCTTTCTAAGGCGCCTCTGAGACGTCGTCCAAAGGCGGACGTGACTTTGTAACCTTAATATCTTAAAGAGATTTTGGGTTAGCAGGTAGTTTTTTCTTGGACGTGCCTAGTTTTAGGAACTTTTTCCATAGCACAACGAATAATAAATGATGCATCTTCCCTATTATATAAAATATTAATATATATAACAATAATACAATATTATAATAAATCTATTAAAATTGATAAAAGAAGACACTGACTGATTGACACATCAACGCACAGCCCTAACCGCTGGGTCTAGAATCTCCTAATTTGTCACATAGGTTCCTAAATGAATGAGGTCTAGAGGTGCCTTAGAAAGGATTTTTCAATATTCAATAGAGGGATAAAACTACGTAGGCGAGTGTGTGAGAACTAATCATCGGAAAACTTACTGCAAACAATTTTTTTTATATCTATTACCTGCTCTTTCTAACTCTCTGACTAGCTGAACCTACTCTCTAGGCTTTTTAGAAATTTTATTTTTATTCTAAAACCGCAATGCCAGCGACGTGACTGTTTTGGGAGTTTTGTGATTGCAATCTCGGGGAAAATACAACTTTTGAATGTCTTTGTCCCGTTAAAAGACAGCATTTAAAAGTTGCCAACTAATCGCCTAACTCCATCTTTGTTTCTTCCTTCCTTTATAAATTTAATTGTTGATCCTTGAATGTGATAGCAAAGCATATTCCTACAAATTCTGCAGAAAATTTATTCATTTGCTGTGCTTGCTTGAAGACGGTGGTTTAATATTCAAAAGTAAATATTTCAGACTTTGAAATGTTATAATTCTTAGAAAATATTTCAGGTTAAAAAATAAAATAACAAAATTTAATGAGATTGATACATATCATAATCGACTTCAGTTTGATTTTTCCTTTTTGACGGAATCCCACCCATATCATCTAAAGATAACTTATCGTCGAAGGAAGTTCCTCAATGATTTTTATGTAGGTTTATGGAGTACCGTTACAGTTGTACATGATTCACTGAGTAATTTTAAACGATTTATGTTGCCAGGAAATGGTCAAACGCTAGACACTTTGATATAATCATTTCGCATGTCTTTATGGCTTAAAAGTCAAGTTCAAAGTCATTGTTCTAGTTTTTGAGAGTACATCTCTAAAATATGATTCTATCGCAAACAATGTAAGCTAAAGATTTAACAATAATTTTTATGCAGATTTTTTTATGATACCGAACGCTTTCCTCTCTTTGATAAAATTTCACTATTTTACTTCAGTTAATTATCTTGTTTTGAAATAGTGTGAGTCTTCTTCATTATTTTTAGAAACAAAGAATACATATCTATGAAAAGATCTGCATGAAATTTAACCTGCAAAGAAAAACAAAAAGAGTAAAAATATTATCAGATATTGATTAGCAATAAGTACTTAGCTAACTACATTTGTCAATTTCATTAATTTATTTCTTTTCACTTCCTAAATGGTTTTCCTTTCCTCTAAATCTCTGATAAGTAAAGCGAGCATCAGAGAAAATGAATGCAATTGTCAAAATTATTTTGTTCTTTCAACATCAGTGTCTTGATTAAAGGACAATTAATATAAATCATGAGTAGGTACATTTTATTGGTTCATTAAATCAGGATGAAAAACAAAAGAATTCACTTTACGACAAAAGAGCTTTGCTTTTAAGTATAACCGCACGCATATCTTATTTACCATTTGAAAGAAATTAAACCATTATCTTTTTAATAACCAACTTCGATAGACTGTATTTAGTTTTCTTTATTTATGGTTTTAATTGGCCCCACATCGATTGGGATATAGAAATAATTACCTTGATACGGTTTAGACCGTTATCTGCTAATTTGAATATGTGTAGAGGCAATTTATATTATTTATGGTATTACAAATTACAACGATAGCTCTGGTTATTTTTTTACACTTGATTGTATGATGTAGACTGTAGAGGAATTTCAGCCGTGTCAATTTAGTGTACAAGGCAAATGAGGATTTAAACAAATTCATGATAAAAAAAAATTGTTCCAAGTTGATACATTAAAGCATGATAGCTGCGGATCGAAAGAATCACATGTCTATGATTATGACAGTAAATGTTTTAAAATGTTAATGGACAAATTGAAAATGCGCTATTGGCTTTATAGATATTAAAATATGAACAAAGACCGGTAAGTATTTTTTTTAAATTAAATATTGATCTTGTCACATTAAGTATGTGTCAAAGGAATTTAAGAGTTACGTTGACAAAATACTTACATACTCTTACGTTTTTATCCCTAACAGGGCAGACAGATCATTTAGGGTCTTGCGGCTCTAAGCCGTTGGCTAAACTTAAGAGAAAACAGCAGTTCTGGGGGGTTACTCCATAATGTTACGTCGTTAGTCGTACGTGATGCGTGCACATGCGAGGCAATCCGAAACACATTTCGTGATGACGCCAGCGGTCGTTTTCGTACGGATTCAATGCGGACGCAACGACCTTGACAGTTTGGCAGCCTTATGGTACTCGATTTGCGCCCAAATGTCTACCTGACAGCACGCGAGTCGTCTGAAAATGACCCCCGACCCACCCCGCCAACGTCGCCTCTTTTAGTTAAACATTCGTTTTGTCCGATACCGCTTTAGGCTCTTATTGGCTAGTTTTCAGTTAAAAATCTGTACGTACGTACCTACCTACACATTTATGCAGTCAAGTCATCGGTCAGCTGTGGGTGAGCCGCCATCTTGCTGAAGTGGAGTGGAGTGAGTTTTGTTTTGCACTCGACGGACTTGTGTTTAAGGTTATGAAGTAAAAGTCGATGGATTTGGCCATTGAAGGAACAAGAACTAAAAATGCATGGAGCTCAGTCGGCATCACCAAAGATGAATCGCTTCGCTTCTGCTGCCTCCCTCATCGTTCGACTGGTAATAACTCCAAGCTCCAAGGCGATGGAACATAACTTATTGTAAATTTAGATTTATTTTCTTTTGCGATGTCATTAAATGTCTGGTTGGCCTCATAACGTTTACTATATTTTTACAGATATTCATTTGCTCTTGTATTTTATGGCAGGGGCAGTTACAAGGAGGATGTGGCTATAGTTGCATCAGACTGAGTCTCGGTGTTTGCCACAGGTGACAGTGTGAGTCTGTAGTGCATGCCATGCCATGATGCTTTTATTTGACAAAATAGAGATTATTTGACAATGTACATACCCAGTAAGATAGAAGAAGCTATCTTACTGAGTATGTACATTGTACATATGTAATAACTACGCTTTGTAAAGTCTTACTACTCTTCCCTTTCTACTTGTTTTTAACATTTTACCAACATAGATGTAGCATTTTTACTTATTTTACAGGAGATTCTGGGAACAAGTGGTGCGGTTTTGGACCAGATGTTCAGTTTAACAAAACCCAAAAAATGCCCCATCATGGACAAACTGGAACTCCCTGATGAGATGGCTGCGTACTATCAGCTCAAAATAGTGATCCCGAGGACTATAGGCTTTTAGCCTTTTTTTGAAGCCTAGACTCTTAATTAAGGGGGCTTAAAGTGCTTTAGGCTTGACCTGTTGTATAGGCCAAGCCTAAAGGACTGGTTGTTTTGGCAATATTTAAGTAGAATATACATTACTAAAGCTTGGGGGGGCTGAGCTGTAGGCTACCCTCGGGGTCACAGGTGGCGGATAGTGAACGGCCACCAGACATGGTGGTTAGCTGCGAATAATGAATAAACAGTCCCCGACCAAACAGCGGCAGGGTTACGAGGACGTGGTGGGAAGCTCGGCGGGCCGGGCTTACCTAAAAAATGCCACAGAAGTCTGATGACAGCGTTTGTAACATGGCGACCAAAGACCGCCATCAAATAGGTCTTTCCCTAGTGTTGGGTAGTGGCGACACTAGTACTGGCGGAGAGCCAATGGAAAATGATTCCAGAAAGGTCTTCGCTGGATATAAACCACGGTGTGGAAGGCAAATGGAGAAACCATCACACTATTGTTCTCTAAAATTGGAGTATGGAAATGACACAAAATAGAGTAAATAACGTTCTTGACAACGGGCTTCCGCGATGTAATATGCCGTGGCGGTCCGAGTCCGGCAGGGGCAGACGCAAGACTGAACCAGTCGTCATCCTGCGAAATCTTTGTAAAATCAGATGGGAAGGAAGCGGTGATTATTGGAAAGAGAATTGCCGAATAATATATACAGGGGGGGGGGGGAGGGGGGGAAACAAGGTTCTAATGGTACAGCAATCATTTTAAATAAAAAATGGGGAAACTTACTAGAAAACACAATTCACAATAGTGACAGAATTACAGCAGTTAAAATTAAAGCCAATCCTTGAAATTTAATTATTATACAAGATTACATGCCCACAAGCAAACATCCAGACGACGAAATAGAAGAAGTATATAACCAACTAGATTCAGTAATAGATTCAGTAAAAAAGATAATTTAATAATAATGGGGGATTTTAATGCAGTGATTGGAGAAGGAGCAGTGGAAGATATAGCAAGACAATTTGGACTAGGAACAAGAAACGCTAGGGGGGATAGACTAGTACAATTCTGTGACGAAAACGAAATGTGTATCACGAATACCTACTTTAAATTACCAAAAAGAAGATTATACACATGGAAGATGCCGGGAGATATAAGCAGATACCAGATCGACTTTATATTAATAAAAAATAAAAATCGTTACCAATTGATTTCCTGCAAAACACGACCAGGAGCAGATATTAAAAGCGATTATAACCTTCTAAGTAGTGTAAATAACTTCACAGTAAAGAAAACCAAAAGAACAAATAGAAATAAATGTATTGATCTCAATAAACTTAAGGATAATAATAACAATAAGTACAGTGTGCAATATAGTAATAAATTAGGAGATAAGTTAGAAATATATAAAAATGAATATATGAATAGCAGCATTGAAGAAAAGTGGAATAAAATTAGTAAGATTATTAAAACAAGTGCCGAGGAAAATTTTCAGAAAGAAAAAATTAAACCTAGAAAAAAATGGCTTACTACAGAAATTATAGATTTAATGATAGAGAGAAGAAAATATAGAAAAAGAAAAGATTATGACAGCATAAGTACATACAAACAATTGACTAATAAAATAACTATAGAATGTAGAGAACAAAAAGAAAAAGACATAGTAAATACCTATGATACTATAGGAAACTATATAAAGAAAGGACAAATGGATAAAGCATATAATTGTATAAAAGAAATAGATAAAAAACCAAAGGCACTTAGTACAGCAATATTAGATGAAAATAATAAATTACTTATTAATAATAAGGATATTACAAAACGATGGAAAAGATATATGGAAAAACTTTATGATGGCAAGGGTTTGCAAGAAAGGGACATAGAAAATGAAAAAACAGTCGAACCGGAGAATATAGGGCCAAGTATTATGAGAGAGGAATTTGACAATGCTGTATGGAGTATTCAAAATAGTAAAGCTTCAGGAGTAGATGGTATGTTTATAGAACAAATAAAATATGCTAAATGCGATCCGATGCTTGACGAAATATATAAGCTAATTTGTGAAATGTACGAAACTGGAAAATTGCCAAAAGATTTTGTTTTAAGTAGAACCGTAACTTCACCTAAAAAATCAAACACCCAAAAATGTGAAGAGCATAGGACACTGTCATTAATTTCTCATGCATCAAAAATATTTCTCAAAATAATTCAAAATAGAATTAGACCTAAAACGGAAACAATACTAAGCTCAGATTAATACGGTTTCAGGCAAAAGAAAGGTACGAGAGAAGCTATTTTAGCATTGCGGATGATAATTGATAGAAGAATGGAACTGTCGTTGGATAATTATATAACTTATATAGATTTAGAGAAGGCGTTTGATAATGTTGACTGGAAAATAATGATGAAAATGTTAAAAGATGCAGGGCTGCTATAAAGATAGGAGAATTATATACGAATTGTATAAAAACCAAAAAATGATAATAGAGATAGGTGACGAAACAGAAAAAGCAAAAATCAATAAAGGAGTAAGACAGGGCTGTCCACTTTCGCCGCTAATTTTCAATATCTTTATAGAAGGTGCAATAAAAAAGATAATAAAAGAAAACAAGGGTGGTGTTAAAGTAAACGGAGATCGAATACACTTTGTAAGATTTGCGGATGATATTGCAGCTATGGCAGAAGACGCAAAAGAATTAAACAACTTGATTAATAATATGAATAGCACATTTATCGAATACGGGCTCAAAATTAATACAAAAAAAAACCAAAGTAATGCTGATTTCAAAAACATACAGATATAAAAACAAGAAAATCAAGGAAATTGATCATCCCATTTCTGTCAATAATGTTAATTTAGAACAGGTCAATCCCTTTAATATCTAGGTAGTATAATTACGGGGGACTCTAGATGTACACAAGATATTATTTCAAGAATAGCTATGGCAAAAGCAGCGTTTAATAAGAAAAAATATTTACTAACATCTAAAATATCTAAAACATCTCGTAAAAGACTTATTAAGGTGTACATCTGGAGTATTGCGTTATACGGCTGCGAGACGTGGACACTGACGAAGAAAGAAATAAACAGATTAGAAGCATTTGGGATGTGGAGAAGGATGGAAAAAGTTAACTGGAAGGACAGGATTACAAATGAAGAAGTACTAAACAGAGCGAGCAAAAGGAATTTTCTCCTTGAATGCACCAGAAATTTTTATACTGGTTTTCTATAGTAATTAGACATATTTATTTAATGTATTTATTGTTTGTATGGTTGTTTATATATGGTTATGTATATATATTATTTATTTATGTATATTGTATAATATATGTTTATGTTATATGTATTTAATATGTTGTATGTTTGGTGCATACTGTTTGAGTATACATTACTTTTACGCCTACTACGCAAAATTTCTATTTATCCCGAAGGTTGACTGGTAGAGAATGCTATTAGCATTAAGTCCGCCTTTTGTACCATTTATTATTGGTAAATAAAGTATTAAATAAAAATAATAAATGAAATAAGATTAAAAGATATTTTACACGTCAATAAGTATTATTTATGTTACGTGTAAAGTATATTAAAATTTAATTTATTTCTAAAGAAAAGCTACCGATACCAGCGCTTCGTAACGACCACTACTGAGAAGAAACGCCGAAAGAAACTCATTTTCACAGTATTGGTCGCCTACTCGCCAGAAGGGCTTTGTCATCAATACATATAATCATTCAATCAATCAATCAATTAATCAAGTCATTAATCGCCAGAAGGGCTTTGTCATCAATACATATAATAAAACAGTAGGAACCGCGTGTCTGTACATTTGATAAAATTAACAAAAATTGATGTGGGCGATAAAAAAAGAGTAACAAAACGCAAAAAAGATATTTTTGATTTTTTTGTCTGTCTGTCTGTCTGTATGTACGCGCTAATCTTTGAAACTACTGAACAGATTTTAACGCGGTTTTCACTAAAAAATTAAGGTCATCCCTGGGCAACTTATAGGCTTTGTTTCATCGAAATCTGATATCAGATAAAAAAGTTATCGTCATTTAAAGTTTCAAGATAATTTTTCTATGGGCGATTTTATAGTTACATATTACATAAAATAGCAACAGATGGCGCCTCAAAAAATTTTTAAATGCGCTGTGGTTGTTTTTCTGAAAATGTATAAATACGAGCTGATTGTTTTGCACTGTACGAGATTTGGTTAGTTACTGTTGTTGAATTTGTTGTTTTTATACTGATGTTTGGCTATACTTGGCTACAAAAATACGCACTTTCGAAGTTCTGATCTTGCTTTGATGCTGTGTGGGTTGGTTAGTTAATATTTCGGATAATATTGTTGATTTATTTAAAATTGACACCTGGCTATGAAAATACGGACTTCTGATCTTGCTTTGTGGATTGGTTAGTTAATATTTTGGATAACATTGTTGATTTATAATTTGACACTTGGCTATGAAAATACGGACTTCTGATCTTGCTTTGTGGATTGGTTAGTTAATTGGTTAGTTAATATTTCGGATAATATTGTTGATTTATAATTTAACACTTGGCTATGAAAATGCGGACTTCTAATCTTGCTTTGTGGATTGGTTAGTTAATAATTCGGATAATATTGTTGATTTATAATTTGACACTTGGCTATAAAAATACAGACTTTCTGATCTTGCTTTGTTGATTGGTTAGTTAATATTTCGGATAATATTGTTGATTTATAATTTGACACTTGGCTATGAAAATACGGACTTCTGATCTTCCTTTGTGGATTGGTTAGATATTTCAGATATCTTCAAAAGCTTCTTGGTTTTATAGATTTATGAAACTAAGTTTGACATTTGGCTATAGCAATACGGATTTTGTGACCTTGTTTTGTGGATTGGTCAGGTATTTCGGATATTATCTTTAAAAAATTCTTGGCTACATAGATTTATTGAATTCAATATATATACTATTGTATTTTGTTCTTTGCTTTCAAAAATGCTCCGAAGAAAGTCAAATCTGTCTCAGAATACTAGACAAGCGAAAAGACAGCGGATGAGTATATCCCAAGAATCCAATGACAAAAGACAGACACGACTAAGTGTTAATCGAGAACGAAATTCATTGACTCGCGCCTCAGAGAGTTCCAGTCAAAGGGAGTCTCGACTAATCTATTTCTTAGCTATCTCGATCGATCTATATCGAGTTACGTTTGACTGCTGATCGAGAACGTCACACACTATCTCGCGCCTCGGAGACTTTTACAGATAGGGAGTTACGTTTGACTGCTGACTTCGTCTGCGTACCTATATATTTATACACAAAGGTTATCATTATTATTGTAAGGGTTCATTATAATCCATTCATAAGTTGATGTATGAATTAGTAACTGATATCCATACATCTATAGATTCTTATAAACTTTCACATTAGCAATATTAAAAGTATGCCGCATTACATTAAAATATCGAACTGTAAACAAACAGACTAATCTGACAAAAATTTTAAATTAGTCATGTCATCAACAAGGGTGTGTAACAACTGAATTTAACACGGGCGAAGTCGCGGGCACCAAATACAGATAATAAAGTATATATTCGTGAGCAAGATATATAAGGAAATACGGAACACTAAAAAGATTTTTAAGATTTTTGTTGGTATGTCAGTGTCTGTATGCACACTGTACAACCGAATGTCCGAAACTGCTGAACGGATTTTCACGCGGACGAAGTCGCGGGCACAGCTAGTATTATTATAATTGTCTTTTAATTAATAAATACTTATAATATAATACAATTTTGACACATTATAACATGTAATGCTTGCGAACAAGTAAACAAACATAAATTGCGTAATAAAAAATATCAAGTAGCCGAAAAAGCGAAGCCGAGCTGACCAGTCCCTCCCGGCAGCACCCGTTCACGAGTTGACGCACGGATCAGCCATCGTTAAACTCAACCATATTAGAGGGAATCCAACAACTCGACCAGCGACGCAACTATCGGAAATAGGCGAGGAAATATGTTGGGACACTTGGTACGGCACGACGAATTTATGAAGACGATAATAGAAGGCAAAATACAAGGAAGAAGAGGAAGAGGAAAACCCAGACACAGCTTTATAAAGCAAATAAAGTAGAAAATAGGAGTAGTGTCGTACCAAGACGTCAAAAGGATGGCTGAGGACAGACAAGTATGGAAGAAACTTCACCGACAAGAGCTTCGCTCTTAAATTTAAATGAACTAAGGCTGATACTAAAAAATGGCTTTAGCCTAAATATAAGTCTATTGCTCTAAAAAAATCTACAGTCACAAAAAACGCTTTTTAGACTCAAAGGCCTTTAAAAATGACATAGCGCGAAAAAATGGACCGCCAGGCTTAAATTTAGGGCTAAAAGCCTATAGTCCTCGGGAACACTAGCTCAAAAGCTCCATTACAAACCAAGATGTGGCTAAAATAATGAACAATTCCTTGCGCAGGTTGGTTCTTTATTTTTTTTCTCGATATGAAGTTGGTTTCAATGCCAAAAAAAAATTATGAATACATGAACTGTTTGTTATCCAATAGTACAAAAATATTTACTGACCAGGCATACAAGATGTAAAATCGTACACACACTTCAAGCGATGACCAAGAACTTTTAGCCTAAAGATGGAGTGGAGGCACTCCACCTTTAAGCTAAAAGTGACATTGTGCTCTTCCGGCGTAGAGTACTATAATATAACTGGAATAAATAGAGAGCCATCTCGCGTAACTTTTGTGCCAACAATTTAAGCTGCAAACCTGAAAATGTATTGTCATCTATTAATGTTATTCCAAAAAAAAATTCAAATATAAAATTTATTCGCATTGAGGTGTGATTTGAACCTGAGATTCCTGAGATCTCTGTTAATTTGAGTCTGTTGCATTAACCACTACACCATTCAGGCTTGGTACTGCACATGCGAAATTATCGCTTATAAAGTTAACACTAAATTAATAGAAAATCTAATAAAAAACTCCAGATTAGTTTGGGACGCCCCAAACCGTTACACCATTCCGGATTGGTACTAAGTACTCGAAATTATTGGCTACTTTACCGTAAAACGGTAGAATGAGAAAGCATGTAGTGCGTACATCTATACAAATTATAGGAAACTATTAACTAAAAGAGCTTTTGATATCTAGTCCGGAATAAGAGTAATAGATAACGTCGTTCAAAACGAAAAATTTGCAATGTATGGGACTTTCACCCCCATGTCTTACGGCCATAGACTCTGTCTACCCGTTATGGATGAAAATGTGATACTGTAACTGTATACTACTTAAATTCACATTTCTGAGTTTTACCCATGGCAGCAATGGTGAATGCTGCATGTTGAACTAACGGAGGGAGATGTACGAAGCAAGGCAGAAGAGCAAATACTAAATCAATTTACAATATGGTTACAATCAGCCAGGATTTGTGGGCTCCGACTGATAACATCCATGCAGTGTTTTAATATTATTGATTATGTTTATAATACTATTTAAAAATAAGGAGTGTAAATAAAACAATTTTTATTCTATTTTTATTCATGAAAGAAGCCACGATTATTATTTTATTTATTTTAAATTTGTTTTATTTAATCCTTAGCCTAGGTTTTAGAATAATATATCAATACATATAATAAAACAGTAGGAACCGAGTGTCTGAACATTTGATAAAATTAATATAAAATGTGTGTGGGCGATAAAAAAAGAGTAACGGAACACAATTTTTTATTTTTATTTTTTTGTCTGTCTGTCTGTCTGTATGTACTCGCTAATCTTTAAAACTACTGAACAGATTTTTACGCGGTTTTCACTAAAAGATAAAGCTTATCCCTGAACAACATATAGGCTTTGTTTCATCAAAATCTGATGTCAGATAAAAAAGTTATCGTCATTTAAAATTTAAAGATAATTTTTCTATGGGAGATTTTATAGTTACATAAAATAGCAACAGATGGCGCCTCAAGAAATTTCAAAACGCGTTATGGTTGTTTTTGTGAAAAAGTATAAATACAAGCTGATTGTTTTGCTCTATACGTAAGACCTTTTGATTCTTTTGTGATTTGGTTAGTCACTGTATTTGAATTGTTGAATTTGTTGATTTTATACCCGTATTTGGCTATACTTGGCTATGAAAAAAAGGACTTCTGATCTTGCTTTGATGCTTTGTGGATTAGTTAGTTAGTATTGTTGATTTATTTATAATTTGACACTTGGTTATGAAAATCCGGACTTCTGATCTTGCTTTGTGGATTGGTTAGTTAATATTTCGGATAATATTGTTGATTTATAATTTGACCCTTGGCTATAAAAATACGGACTTTCTGATCTTGCTTTGTGGATTGGTTAGTTAATATTTCGGATAATATTGTTGATTTATAATTTGACACTTGGCTACGAAAATACGGACTTTCTGATCTTGCTTTGTGGATTGGTTAGATATTTCGGATATCTTCAAAAGCTTCTTGGCTTTATAGAATTATTGAACTAAGTTTGACATTTGGCTATAGCAATACGGATTTTGTGATATTGCTTTGTGGATTGGTTAGGTATTTCGGATATTATCTTTAAAAATTTCTTAGCTACATAGATTTATTGAATCAAATAAATCTTTGTAGCCAAGAAATTTTTAAAGAAAGTCAAATCTGTCTCAGAATATTAGAAAAGCGAAAAGACAGCGGATTAGTAGATCCCAAGAATCCAATGACAAAAGACAGGCACGACTAAGTGTTAATCGAGAACGAAATTCATTGACTCGCGCCTCGGAGAGTTACACTCAAAGGGAGTGTCAACTAAGTACTGATCGTGAACTTTATTCGCTATCTCGCGCCTCGGAGACTTTTACAGATATGGAGTTACTTTTGACTGCTGACTTCGTCTGCGTACCTATATATTTATACACAAAGGTTATGATTATTATTCTAAGGATTCATTTATAATCCGTCCATAAGTTATTGTATGAATGAGTAACTGATATTTATACATCTATAGATCCTTATAAACTTTCACATTTGCAATATTTAAAGTATACCGCATCACAATAAAAAAATTGAACTGTAAATATACAGACTAATCTGACAAAAATTTTAAATTTGTCATGTCATCAACAAGGGTGTCTATGTAAACTGAATTTCACACGGGCGAAGTCGCGGGCACCAAATACAGATAGTAAAGTATGTATTCGTGAGCAAGATATTATAAGGAGTTACAGAACACTAAAAAGATTTTTAAGATTTTTGTTTGTATGTTCTTAGTGTCTGTATGCACACTGTTCACCTGAATGTCCGAAACTGCTGAACGGATTTTCGTGCGGATGAAGTCGCGGGCACAGTTAGTTTATAAATAAAAACGCTACTTGTGTTGACACACTGGCGCCGTCTCATCTTTCAGCCACAGGAAACAAAGCAGGTCTGCAGCTGCATCACCTGAAAACCTCAAACGGCGCAAATATGAAGGTATCGGAAATAACTACATATTTGATTTGAGTCGTTTGGGGTTGAAACTTTGGGATCGTAGGGGCCATCAGCTCGTAAATTATTTGACGCTATCTCAAGGAAACTTATTGAAGTTTCCCGTGACCAGAAGGCTGTAGGGCCGTAGTATTAATGTAGTATTTTATTATTTTTATTTTAGTTTTTAACAAATTTAGTATGTATATATATTTTTCGTTATAAATAAATAAATTCCTAGTTTTCGATTATATTTAAATATTAATACAAAAAAAAACACTATATAAATGCCTACCTATTGTGCTGCAGATCTGAATCTGATAGACAGTACCTCACAATAAACCTACACAAAATATATAGTATAGATAAAGCATTTTAAACCCACTTTAAGCGTGATCCCATTCCCTAGATCGGCTTTATGGTCTATGCAAGAAGAAAAGCAGATGGCACGGTACGCTTCAAAAATGGAGTCACAATTTCTCATGCTAGTTGTATAAAAAAATATGACTATTTTTGAAGCCTGACTGTACATTCCAAGCTTTTTCTTTTCTTCCAGAGCAGCACGTAAGAGCCTACACAACACACTAAAACATTCTCTACAAAAAGTAAAATAATTGAATTTGAAGACTTCTCGCACAAATTTAAAACATAGTACCAATCCGATATACATGACTTGTGTTTTTACTATTTGTCTGTTCTCTCTAGGAATTGCTCTCTAGAAATTCAGGCGTGAAAGATAATTTGCTATACAAAACACAACACTTTCACATCAAATCGTCATCAATACATATAATAAAATCGTAACCGATCGCTGTCTGTACAAAGAAGATAAAGGAGGAAAAATATTGTTGGGGGTTTTTATCAACGCAATAGAATACATAACAATGATTTTAACATTTTTGTCTGTTTATCTGTTTTTTCTGTGCGTTTTGCACGCTAATCTCAGAAACGGCTGCACCGATTCGGTTGCGGTTTTCACTAACATAGTATGTACCGATAATTTTAGCAACTAGTATCACATCACCGGTATCGATGTGCATCGTCTATGGAAAGGAAAGGAATACATGAGCACGGATCGTCCGTGTTGATCCGTGGTTTTCGTTTCACCGTGATTGCATTGTATAAGTAAGAAGTAGAGGTCCATATTTCTAATTGTTATTTTTTTTAAGAAAGCTGTTAGTTTATAGGATTAGAAACATTAAAAGTAACAAAAAGGTACACAGTCTGTTTGGCCAACCAAAGCTACTTACTATACCTAGTAATTCCTTGATAACTATTTACTCACTTGTTTATCAATTGTTTTTCACCTATTTAGCGCATCATTTTATGGTGTTTGCATTTATTTTTGTGGAATCTTCATTATAAAGCTAATGTATATAAATTCATTACTTACGAAAGAGCGTTATGGTGAGCTAAGGACGAAAATCCAAAATACAAATTATTTGTTCTATTACAATGAATAATGCTTATTGGTTTAATATTACTTTTTAATAAATATTTAATTAAAATATTATGAAATAATAGAGGTAGTTTTTAGTTATTTTCATTCACCACAGTTGTTTTTTTCCTTTTAAGTTTTAATTTATTTATTCTTTAACAAAAATTATGTTTTTTTAAAGTGTATTCATGGTGAAACTGATCCAATAAAAACTTACCTAAATCAATCCCACAAAGAAAAACATAAAAAAGTAATGTACCTATTACCCGCTGTCAAAGGTTTGTTGTGTTAATCTCGAAGATGTCTGATTCGAGATGTGTTGACGTGGTAATTATATTGGGGCATACAGATCCCTTGAGTTATTTTTGGTTTAATTCAGATTAATTTTAAGTTTGTAATGGTGAATCATTTTATATTAATTACAAGAAAAAAAAACAGGTGTCTATCGAAGTTGAGAGTCTGAATAAAACCATTTAACTTGATTTTGTCGTTGGATGTAAGTGAAGAAGTCTCGGTCCTTTTTTTCTTTCTGCCGTATTTTTTATTGTCCTGGTAGGACCTTACACCTAATTTTATTTGTTTTAATAACGACACTTTGGTTTTTTCTTACTAGTTTTCGGGGGAAGGGGGGGGGGGGAGATGATTGTCAATCATCTCTCTATTCTCTTCTATTTGCAATGATTTTTTCACTCGTACTTTTAGTGGAGTTCGCGTTAAATATTTATTTTATTCTATTTTTTTGAATTTGTTCTTATAGTAGCAACAGAAATACATCATTTGTTAAAATTTCAACTGTCTAGCTATCACGGTTCATGAGATACAGCCTGGTGACAGACAGAATGACGGATGGACAGCGGAGTCTTAGTAATAGGGTTCCGTTTTTGCCCTTTGGATGCGGAACCCTAAAAATAATGCATATTCTGAAGTGAACCCTGAAAATGAACCAGTTGCAGTTATGTCCTTATCGCCATCATAGTTGTCATTGTGTGACCTTAACAAAGGACACATAACATATCTCCATGCGCATTATAGTCCCGATAAGAGCTAAGGAGCATCAACAGTAACATTTACAAACTTATTAGACAGTTAAGATTGGAATCTTAACGTATTATATATTTTTACTAGAGTATAACAAATAGATGTTAACAGTTTATATATAGAATCATTAATATTATTATACAGCAAAGCAGAGACGAAATGAGAGGAGCGGAGTTAACAACTAAGAAGATTTTATTCTTCATACATCTCGTCACCGTTTAGGAAAAAATACCGGCCAATAATTCAAAATGTCACATTTGAAACCCAGTAAGACGCGAGTTAATTACTATTAGCGCTATTAAGTGGTGTTTTAGTGAACTATTTGCCGTAAGTTAATGTATTATATTGAGTTTACCACTTTATTTCCAATTGAAAATTCTTATAGGTTTTCCTATAATCTACTTATTTGTTTAGGAATTCAGGAGGAGGGGGGGGGGTCAATCGAAACTATTTATTAGCAATAATAACAAAAATATATTTAAGATCCTCATAACGAGTCCTTTCGTTTATGACACAGTAATTGAAAACTTTAAAAGCGGTATACATTAAAACACAATTCGATGAAACAATTTTTAAAATTGTACAATCGTTTATATTTGAAATTATAAATTTGATAAAAATATGAATTGTCTTAAAATAGATTGTATTCACGAATAAGTACATGTGTACTTATTTCTATAAATATATCTTAATAACTACAAGTGCTAAAAAAAGGTAACCAAATGCTGCAAATACCTGTATTTGCAATATTTGTTTGTAACCTAGTAACGTTAACGTTACCTAGTATGTTAAAATAGTTAACATCACAGCACAAACTGCAACTAACAACTAAGTTATTTTTTGGTATTGTCCAACTTCTGATCAAATAAGGGAATCCAATTAGCTGCCTCATATAAAACGTATGATTTCCCCTACGATGACAAAACGGAACTTGTGTTACTTAAGTAATATTTATTTATAATTTTCGGTAGCCTTGGACACATGCGATGTGGCAATTTGATTAACACATTTTGTGCGTTTGCTGACTGTTGTTATAGCACCTGACGGCCAGGAGTGCATTAGCAACTTTGAATACTAGACTCGCATATTATTTCGTTTTGTTTTTCTTGAAATATATAACGTTGTGTAACATTTTTTTAATATGTTATTTATAGTTAATAATTAATTAAGTACTTGAAATATGTAGACGTATTATTAGGTTTTGTTCCACCCTAAAATAAGTCAAAGTTAATAATGTGAATTATAAAATCTGGTTATTATTCTGGTTATTAACTAAATTTATTTGCACTAAGTACTACATACTCAAGTAAAAAATATATTTTATTTTCCTACAAAGTTGATAAGTATATACTGAGTAAGTTTTTAAAGCAGGCTATGTTTACTTATGCTACATTATAAAAGAATCCTCACAATTAATTGCACTGTTGGTTTAAATCATTCAAAAAATGTACTTACAACATTTTTTGCAATATGGGTGGGTAATGTGATCACATATTATGTCTATGAAACAACAATAAGGCACTGCTTTCTTGCATGAGCTGAAACAAGTGGGCCTAGTAACGCATTCAATTTACATTGGGTTTGACACCAACCGGACACGTGTGAGTATCCATTTTGGAACTTTGTTTTTGTAATTAAATTACAAAAGTAAAGTTTCAACAAAAAAGAGGGGCGTTTTAAGTTTGACGTGTCTGTTTGTGGCATCGTACCGCCTAAACAAATAAGCCGATTTTGATGCGGTTTTTTCGTTTGTAAGCTCACTTGATCGAGATGGATCTTAGCTATGTTAACACACTATCACATATCCTAATAAATTACTTTTTGCTTTTATAAATTTATTTTAGTAACAAATAGATAGAAACAGCAAAAATGGTCTGATTTAAAGAGCCATCAACACTGACAAAGTACAAAACTTAAGGACAAGTAACCTATTATTTTGAAATGAAACAAATGAAGTAAAATTTAATAGTGATAGTTAGAAAAAAAATATCAGTTTTTTGGTGGCTTCTGCGTGTGTCCAAATATGTGTATCCAGTTAGTGACGAACCCGCATTACTCAGGCTCAGTGCTAAGGCTTTCGTACGCGGTGCACGTTCATCACCATCTTATTGCGAATTTGTCTCATATCTCCGAGATGTCTGGCTTTCAAAGCCACTATTTCAAGATGTGAATGAGTGCGGAATCGTAAACAAGGCAAATTGTTGGAACACACGCCTCCTTGTATGTAATGTATTCGGTACAGTACAATATTTTGAATATTCTCTTGTCGTCCAGTAGCAATATTCGTATCTGGGCTGTAACTGTAACAATATTTAATTAATAACCCAAAGATAATAAAACTTACTTGGTTATTTATTTACAAGTAACTACCTACTTTATTAAATCATCCAGTTTTCACTGATTTGTAAAAAAACTGTACAACATTTCTGCCTTTAGGTAAATATACCTATTTTATATAACTACGGGAAGAGCGCATTTCACACGATACCACGTTCGCAAAGCTAAAGATAATAAAAATACTTAAGGAGATCCCCAGGACATTAACCACCTAAAAATGGCCGAAAATAATTTTGGGTCGACATTTTTCTCTGTCGTACAACATTGCGGGTTTAGTACGCCCACAACCTATTGGGCAGTTAACTATATGCTGGCCTGTTGGGAATATAATAGAAAAAGATTTTTTTTGTCTAAAATATGACACCCACGCGATCACAGATGATATGACTAAACAAAAAATATCAGTTAAGAATATTCATGAGCTTATTTCTGACAAAGGGTTCAGGTTGTAAAAACTTTTGAAGAGAAAATATCTGCAGTATTTTGTAAAGTGCCTTATTTTAAATTTATCATGTCAGAAATATTTCAGAAAAACCTTTTTCTGCATACTTTGTTTTTTTTTCATCACTGTGAACTGGGGGACTGCCATTTTTTCATGTAGTTTTCCTGAAGGTTGTATTTCAGAGGGCAGCATTTCAAGCCGAAAGGGGTACTAAAGTACTACTAATTAATATGGTGGATACTTTGGTACGGTGTCTCGTCAAATACTGGTAAGGTTTTTAAAAAAAAGATTTTGTAATGTTTATAAAAAAGAAGCGTAGGACACCCACCCACAAGGTGGTCTGACGACCTGACGAAGGTCGCTGGAAAGCGCTGGATGCAGGATTCAACAATCGTTGTGACTGTGGAGCTGTTCAAACCATGGCCCACCTACTGTCATGTCCCAACTGCCCAGCCCAACCCACTGTACAATAGAAGACTTAAACTCCGCTAATGACAGAGGCGTAAATGTGGCCACACATTGGTCCACACTCATGTAATATATATATATATATATATATATTAGTCCATTCCGACTCGCTAAGAAGAAGAAGAAGAAGCAGGCTGCTCTAGATCGGTTATTTTGGAAATCCTTGAGAGAGACCTATGTCCGGCAGTGGAATTTATGCGGCTGTTAAAAAAAAAGAATACCTCAACTTATTTGTAAATCTAAACGAAGATACCTATGTTGTGATATCCTAATAAAACTAGTAAAAACCAAAAATGCACATTTAAAAAAAATTAAGGGTATATTGCCAAAAAAAAAATCTATATATTTTCAATAATATATTGTAGGATCGGATTTTCGGTATCACAATTGTGTTGAATGTTATATAAAGCATATGTCTGAAATATATCCGTATTTTGAATGGCATAACATGTAATGTATTATTTGTCATTATGTCATAAGTATTACTGTATTAATTGCTACAAACATGTTAAAAGTATTCAAGTCAATACCTACTGATGACGAATCTCATGTAAGTAATTTTAAGATAGCACAGTGTACGAGGTACTACCGTCCTGTTTTGCTAATATCTTGAGCATGTTGGACAATCGATCACAAATTGAAAGGGTAATTGATCGAATGATCGACCAGCAAAAAGTATGCGGAGGTGTGGCTTATGTACCCGCGACTTTGTCCTCCGATATACTTTCGGACATGCTTCTGATCCTATCTGCTTCTGCGTTTTGAATATCAAAATGATACCTATAGCTTTAAAGTCAAAACGAAAACTTAACTGTAAATACGAGTTCCGTCTTAATATTGTATCATGTGTCAGTTAGGCGAGGGTTACTAAAATGTAACTTTGGAAATATTTCGGAATAATATAACGTAGCACCGTTTTATTGACGCGGAATATAACAACTTGTTATGGATATTAATGGCCATTATATTGATTAATTGTGTCGTTCAGTTTTAATAATCTTTTGGTATTTTAACTTCTTTTAAATAAGTACCTAACTATACTTATAAAGTAAATAGATTATAAAAAAGCCTATAAAAGGTAAGTCTAATCAAATTTGATAAAGGTAATTTTAACTTTATTAAGCTTTGATACAATAGGTTTGTTAGTTCATATCTAGACAAGAGAGATAAATTAAGGTGAACTAATTATAATTAGTTACTTTGAATAGGTACTGCTTCGCCTCTTTGATCATCATTGAATAAAATTCCTATCAGATTAAGATCTAAATACCAAATATAAGTTAATGCTTAGTGTATAGCTGTATTTAAATCTATTGCACACAATCTTATGATGGACTGATAACAATGGGTCAAAGTTATTCTAATGCATTTATTTTACCATTTTGATTTTAGGTCATGTCAAGAAAAGTATAAAGGTTACTATCTAGATATGCCAAAGCTGATTTGGATATGAATATTAATTTCATAGACTTAGAGAACATGTCTTTGAACTATAAACCTAGCTCCAAACAAAAATATTTCGAGCTGTTTTGGGGAATACAGAAAAACAGTATCAATCAAGTTTTTATTTATATCACTATAAAAATATGACGGTCATAAATAAGAATAATTAAAAATAAATAGGCGATGGTGTTAAAACTTTTGGCACCTTACTTAACGTATTCCTTACTTCTTGCGTCGACTCTGTCTTTTCCACAGCATGATAGTACATCTAAATGTAACAGTAAGATAGTTATTACTGATATCTTTTACCAGAATTTCAGTGACAATTATCTGTTATCTTATATTTAATTGAGAACAGGGTAGGCAAGTTAATTTTAAATTGATTATTTAGGTGAGAAGAATGGACAGTGAATTGTTCGCTTACTCCATCAAGTTTATCTATCAAATACTGTGATTTAAGATACGAATTACTTTAATTCATGTGGAAATTAATATCGAAATTTCGATACAGAAAGTAGAATTTGAGGATAATGAAACGAAACTGCGAACACCTTGCTGCACGCTAGGTGCTTAAAATGTTAATATAACGTAATTTAAATTCAGAGACCGATTAAATCTTAGGGACACTCATAAAGAGGGCAATGCCTTATAAAAAGTTACACAAGTTTTGTTTAGGAAACGTCAAATAGGCTCATTTTTTGTTCTACATATCGCCTTAGATAGTCTGTAAGTAACAAAATTTTATAGGCGCTTAAGATTAGGGTTTGCGACTTTTGAAAAGGTGATAAAGACTAAGCGCCGTACTCATAAAAAGCTGTCGACTTAAATCGGTCATATAGGAAGTTATCTACCGGTTTAAGACGTACCAACTTTATTATAAATTTGAAAAAAAAAGACAGCACTCCCTAACTCGGTAGCATTGTACTCTATATATGATTTAACCTTTACCTAAAACAGAATAAGATGAGCGACGACATGTACATTTAAAAAGAAACTAAAAATCTGAATGAAATAAATATATTACAAAATAACACATACTGTACAGTCTTTTGTTTATGTTTCATTAGTGGTAAAACATGTACTTATTTAAAGTCTAATTATTTCAATATCTGAGGACGTTGAGCTTCTCTCTACGTTATCGTCTACGTGAATTATTCTCTCGACGTTTTCATTAAAAGTGACTACTGATTTTCTTCTCGGAGGTCTTATTTCCCCGAACTCGTCTATATCAGATGGGTCTTCATCTGCGTCTTTTAATTTATCCTTTATAACTATAGGTACCAGTATGTTGGGGTCAGGCTGACTAATGTCAGTGACGGATTCAACAAGCGGCGCTTTAGTGGAAGTAGTTGGAATTACTATTTCATTGTAAGGAGCGTCGATCATCTCCTGTAGTCTCCTCTCGCTTCGCTTTAGTTCATCGATGTCTATTCTCGGCTTCGGCCGAACGTCAACCTTTGGAGGTTGGATTGACTCATTTCGCGATTCCAAACTGTTCTCGTCACTGAACTCGTCGTAATTTCTTTCTTTTCTCCTGTGGACAACAACATGAATGAGGCATTGCGGTCACGTGACAAGAAAACGCAATTCAAACAACGGATCATTACCATTTAAGGAAGAACCATACGAGAATGGCTACGATCAGAATGAACAGTAGGATACTGAGCACTATCGTGGCAACTAACAAGCCTATATCACGTCTTGGTGATAACTGTTGAGCCTCAAGATGATCTCGGAGTGATATTATGTTCGCTATGCTGACCGCTCCCGTTTCGTTGCTGTTTAGGTCTCTGGAATGTAGTAATTATTCAAAGATATAATAACCAAATTCTAAAAGTGAGCACGTGTTGTTGATCAGTCTAATAAAAACATAAAACTAACAAATATGTGGATAGGTAATATAACGGTTTTGAACTTGTAAAATATTTGTATGAATGTCCCCTTGCAGTAATTTAATATCAAACTTATATATTGTTTTATGAGGGCATTACCCCCAGACGTTCTTTACGTTGCACAAGCCACAGCTTTATTTAATTTTGTGGTTTTACTTATATAAAGCTGTGCTGATAACTTAATGACACGAGTATTTGATCACCTAAAGTGTAAAATATATGTATTTATGTACCTTTCCCTATAGTTATTTCATTATCGCTGGATGTTGGATGCAGGCTCTTTTTAACACATGCTGGATCCAGGTTAAAAAGATAACACATAATTTTTAAAAACCATAGAGGCCATACCTGAATGTGTTTTTTTGTACCCAAGTTATATAAAGTACTATTTTGTATAAAATGAAACTTACTCAGTAAGTACTTCTACTGCTACTGGTTCCCGCTGTATCATTCCATAAACATACAGTTCCAGTGACGCCCCGGATCCACTCGTTTGACGTTTCTTCCTAGTGCCAATATTTTCTTCTATGCTCTCCGTCTCATCTGATATAACGACAGCTCTTAATACCTTTACTTCGTACCCAACTGAGCTACTTAGATTTGCTATAATACTCGGTTCATCTTCTAGGAATGCATTGCGAATAGTAACCACAGCTATGTTAGACTCATCCAATAACTTTACCTGGAATCAATGAAAATAAAATGAATGTCTATAATATTTTATGAGTCAATTATGAGATAAGAAGAATATTAGTGGATAGTAAAAGGCTAAATAATGTTAGGTTAGGCCATGAACCTTGAAATAATATGTGTTAATGCCCTGCATCTTAGCAAGATATTTATTTTCTTCTTTATGCGTTTTATAATTGTTTCGACTCGGTTTCTCTAATTTATGCGAAAGGACGGCGAGCAGGATGCGATGGCACGATATTCTCAGGTATGTACTCGTACCCAAACAACCAGAATTCTCAGAATTACATTTAGCGTTCACTGTAACTTTTAATTTTACTCGGTTAATTTAAATGTATATCAATTAAGTGTATTTTATTTTGAGTCAAAATCTTGCCCTACATAAGACGGAGCTTTCTAGAATAAATGAAAATAATTATCACATCGAGGTTTTATTTTTAGGGTTCCGTAGTAAACAAGGAACCCTTATAGTTTCGCCATGTCTGTCTGTTTTTTTAGAATGACTCCCGTACAAGTAATTTGGAAGGTCAATTTTTTTCTCGACTAACCAATCATGTGGGATATTGTTGAATAGACCTTTAAAAAATATTATGAGGTTGTGAACACCGTTTGTCGATTTAGGGATTCGTTTCTGAAATATTTGGTTTTTAAGTGAAAATTTTACGTAACGATTATATATGGACAGGCGAAAAAAATCACAGCTATAGTAAATATAACGAAATTTTAAGGAAAACTATCAGAGCTAAGAAGTGTTTACAAATTAAAAAGTTATAGGCGATCAACTTATAAAATGCTAATAATATTGATGCCAAAGTTGAGCATTTTAACAGTTGCGTTATCGACATCTTTAACAAACATGCCCCTTTAAAACGTATTAAAACAAAACGCAATCCCGCACCCTGGTTATCGTCAGATATTAAGGAAGCTATGGCACGAAGGGATAGGGCTAAGCGTAGATACAAGCGCAGTCCCACCGAACGGAATCTAACTCTTTTCAAAGTGCTACGTAATCGCTGCAATCGTATGTGTAGAGATGCTAAGAGACGCTACTTCCACGATTCTCTCACCTGTCGTAGTCCAGCTGAGGTCTGGAGGTTCCTGAAGTCTGTCGGTATCGGTAAATCTCCCACTCTAAATCACACCAATATAGATCCATCCGAAATCAACCGCCATTTTTCTGCTCCTCCGGTCACTATTCCACCAGATATTAAAGCCGAGACTTTAACTAAACTTTTAAATTTACCAGCCCCTTCTTATACTCCATTTCAACTAACAACTATTTCCGAGGATGATGTTAAGAAATGGATTCTACATATTTCGTCCAATGCTGCTGGTAACGATTTAATTTCCTCTAAAATGATCACTCTTCTTCTTCCGGTTATTCTCCCTGTGCTTACTCACATTTTCAACTTTTCTCTAACTTCGGGCACTTTTCCTACGGCTTGGAAATTGGCTCATGTTATTCCCTTACCTAAAGTTTCTTCTCCCTCCCTCGTTTCAGAACTTAGACCCATTTCTATTTTACCTTTCTTATCAAAAGTGCTTGAGCTAATTGTTCATAGTCAATTTTCCACCTTTCTTTTCGAAAATAATATCATCACTCAATTTCAATCGGGCTTTCGAGAGGGTCACAGCACTGTGTCTGCCTTACTCAAGGTTACGGATGACATCCGCTGGGCGATTGATAACAAATGTCTTACTTTATTGGTCCTTCTTGATTTCAGCAGTGCTTTTAACTCAGTTGATTTTGACATTCTTCTTGGCATTCTCCGATCTATAAATGTTTCTCCTTCTACTTTATGTTGGTTTGATTCGTATCTTCACGGTCGCTCGCAGTGTGTTCGCGTCGAAGAGACTTCATCCGATTGGCGTGAGCTCAGTGCGGGTGTGCCACAAGGCGGTGTTCTGTCTCCTCTTTTATTTTCTGTTTTCATTAATACTGTTACCCAAATTCTCTCTTCTAGCTTCCATCTCTACGCAGACGATTTGCAGCTCTACAGACACTGTCTACCTGTTGACATCGATACAGCCATTGATGCAATTAATTGTGATCTGCAAAAACTAACTGGGTGGGCTAAATCATTTGGTTTATTAGTAAATCCAAAAAAATCGCAAGCCATGCTCCTTGGGAGTCGGTATGCACGAAATTCCATTGACCATAGCACTGTTCCTCCTCTGATTCTGGATGGTACCATTATTGCATTCTCTGAGACTGCCAAAAATTTAGGTGTTTTAATTGAACCGACGCTGAGTTGGACTGCGCATATAACTGAAGTTAGTCGCAAAGTATATTTTTCCTTTCATAGTCTCAGAACACTTCAATATTTTTTGCCCTTTGAAACCAAAGTATCTTTATGCCAGTCCCTCATACTGCCACTCCTTGATTATGCAGATTCCTGCTATTTAGATGCTACACAGGAGCTACTGAACAAGCTAGAACGATTGCAAAATTTATGCTTAAGGTTCATATTTGGATTAAAAAAGTTTGATCATGTGTCTGAATACCGCAAACAACTTGAGTGGCTCCCTATTCGTTTGCGTAGAAACCATAGAATCCTATGTCTCCTTTTCAAAATTTTGTACAACCCTACTTATCCTACATATCTACGTGATCGGTTTTCTTTTGCCCGTCCGTCTAATGTGCTCTGTAGGTCCCACCTTAGAACCGTACTTAGAATCCCTGACTATACTTCTGCGTGCTATTCCCACTCCTTCTCTGTACAAGCGGTGAAATTATGGAACTCACTACCACATACTATACGAGACTCCAAATCATTTTCTGTTTTTAGGAAGCGAGTAAAAGAGTATTATCTTTCCTTAACGTAATGAATGGTATATAGTATATAGGTATATTTATTCTATACTTATATATAATTTTATTTATTTACATTTAAAGTTAGGTATATTTTAGTTTATGTATTATATAATATGTATGTGTATGTTTTAACTTTTAGATAAGTACCTATTTTATGTATTTGTATTTAACTTGAGTCTATTTTGTACACGCCTACTATTACCTGTTTTCTTCTCTTTTCCTGTCCTGGGTCTGCTGGAAGAGATTTCTTATGAAATAAGCAGTACCTATGTACTCAATGTTCTTACTTTGTTCGTTCCTATGTTTGTATTTTGTGTACATGAATTTTGTAAATAAATAAATAAATAAATAAATAAAATGTACTCGGAAACTATTCAATAGAAAATTAGTTTTTATACGTTTTTAGTGCCATGAAATCAAAGTTGGCATTCATAACTACAGAACCCTACACCGCGCGTGGCCCGACACGCACTTGGCCAATTATTTAATCTGTGAGTTTTATTAATGTACACTATACTTACAATTGATTTGACTTGATTTACATTTTAGCTAGTAAAACTTAGTTAGTTTATTGAGAACGAATGGTGTACCACATATCGGGTATTCATCCAGGGCGGTATCGATCCAGCTCTAATATTCGTACGAGGACATAGTTGACAGGACGGTATATTGCTTATCATATCACTAGTCACGTTTGTTGTCTAGTCAGAGATTCTTCACGAATGTGTTTGTACAGAACTCGCTACACTGGTTTCAAAATTATAGTGATCTCTATAGCTTATTCCTGTCAGTAAACTGTGTAGGTACTTATATAATGATTTGTTACGAGTGCACTTGTGCAGGTCTTTAAGTTAACAAACACATCTTCTACACCTATCGGTGGCATGTACGGCCAAGACATACCAGATCTTTTCCGTTGTCGAATAATCTCGAACGTGGACCGATCCAGCGGTTGACACAGCCAAACTTAATTTGACAATTATTATATCAGCCACAGGAAGTCTACTGCTGGAGGACAAAGAATTTAAAAGAAACAAGGACCAAAGGGGGTTTCACACCCTCTTCATTTAAAAATACACTTCAGGGGAAGACAAAAATTGTATAGGTACCTACATACCGGACAGTAATGAGAAAGCTTCATATAATAGCATTTTTTTCTTCCTATAATCATTTCATCATTAATCGCTTTCGGTGTTTCATCGTAAAGTAATCCTTACCACCAGGTCTATGGAGCCACTGAGACCAGCCCCGTTCCTATCAGTGGCGTGCACGACTAGGGCCTGATCTTGTTCCAAGGCGGAGTCGTCCCGAACATGAACAAATCCTGAGGTAGGTGACACGGCAAGCACTGGCTCTGCACTCCAGTACACGAGAGCAGCATTTTCACCTACGTCTGCGTCTGTAGCCTGTATGATAAGTATTTTTTTTTATTTATAAGCTTGTTTATTGAAAGACTTAATTCAGTGTGACAATAATCGAAGGTCAAAATAATAGCTACTTTTGCAATAATATAAATAAATTACATCAGTTTGTTATCATACCCATAATTATGATAATACTATTGGCAATTGACATTTGCTGAATTAATATTTTGTATGTCACTTGCTATTTATTCACAAAATGTCTAGAAAATACCTGTAATTCTGCCAAAGCACGTGGTAAGACGATCTTTTCAAGTTCGGGAACTGGGTACCCAACAGCAATAGGTTCGTTTTCTTTTCCTACGAATATCGGGGCATTGTCATTGATATCATTTACTATTAGATTCACGACACTTCTCATCGGGTTGTACGCGATAGACTCTCCAAGTATCCAAGTACTGGTTCCGTAGTCATAAGGGCCAAGCCAGTCCAACCTTGATTCACGAACAGATCTCTTAGTACGTGTTAAACTGTTGCAATGTAATTCCAACTCGACTTGAACTTGGGATAATGCCATAAAAGCTATCGATGGGTCCTCTCTATCAATTACATGAGCGTGCAATCCAGTTTCGTTAACATACAACCAATTCTGGTTGGCAGGGAACCGGTTAGTGAGGGTGTATGTACAGCCTGGGTAATCAGAACCGCTCAACTCCACGAGGTTTGCATGCGGTTCTTCTTCGTCACGGTCTAGTACAATCAGCGGAGGCAGATCCATTCTAGTTTCATCTACTGTTAAGTGTACCTGGAAAATTAATAAGTCAAACGAGCAATTCTTTTATGTATATATGTTTAATGAAAATTTTGATAAAACTCGCCATTTAGGGATAACGAGGTTAGAAATGATTTTTATAAAAAAAAAAGTAACCGAGCAAAGCGCGGTCGCCCAGCTAGTAAACATTATGGCAGTAGTACAAGAAAAAAAATCTCCATGGAGCATATAAGACGGCTTTCTTTAGTGGTGTTTTTTTTTTTTTTATTCTGTAATTTATATAAGCATAGGTGTGTTATGTACACATATTTTTAGTACAGGGAGTTCTCTGTTCTAAAAATGTGATCTAAAAGAAAGGTTATTTACTGGGACGACAGCAACAGGACTAAAGATATCGACCTATATATACCTAGTAATTTTTATTAGAGCCTCAAGAATTGTGACATACCGTTGCCAAGCCTGTAGCCTCCGTGATAAGTGTTGTCGCCACCACCTGGAACGTGTACTCTCCACTATCGGCCGGCGAAGAAAGCAGTAATTCTCCATCGTTGTTCACCGATATACGTGCCGCAAGGTAAACTATTAATAAAACATTTCATTAATAACATACAAGCACAAACCATTGAACGGCGACTCTAGTTTCATTTTAATTAACGTTGTGAAGGTGAAATTAATTGAAATGCTATTTGCACATGAGATCCTAGGTAACAGTAATTTATCCATAATATCTGACCAGATATAATATAACGCTCGGTAGGTAGATTTTTTCGTAAAGGTATTTAAACGATGACACCATTTATTCTTTGATGTTAACGTACCGGAAAGTAAGTAATTATTACATACTGCAATCCTTATTTTAAAAATCGATAGTAACAAAAGTAGAACTGAAATCACTGTTGCGAATATACCTACCTACTCTCGGTCATAGAGAGTAGGTCTCAGATATCGGTCACGTGATAAATGTATATGTAACATGAAATGTAAATCTACCTATTTACGTAGGTTGTTTTATTTAATTCTGTCCATGAGTTAAACATATAGACGAGTAAGTATTGGAACGACACTCAACTCAACAAATGAAAGCATGTTTGTTTAACCAAGGAAAAAATCTTTGATTAAACAAACATATTTTATTATTTAACTTGTCAACCTAGAATACAATGTAAATTTTGATAAAAGATGATATTTTAATTTAAGCATTCAACAGTACGTAAGCAAGTTTAAATAAGTTTGTGTCCAACAACACGCATTTGCTTTTATGAAACGGTAGGCGTGGCCTCTCTAGAGATTAACATACATACGGTGGCGAAGTACATTTATAAAACAAGTGAATTCATATTCATTAAAATGTCATATTTATAGAATATTTTTAAATACACATGTTGATTTTTTAAAAAGTTAACCCTATTTAGGTACTTATGTACATAGAGTTGTGTTTCTTTCTTGAGATAAATACAAATTATAACAATGTCCTACTACTGCACGATATTTGTAATCCAAAGAAAAGGATACAGATAGGTAAGTATATAAAACTTATTATTTTAACGATTATACAAGGAGATACGAACGTGCGCGTACCATTAAATGACTTTTTCCCGGCCGTGGTCGGAGATGTAGGCATTATGTTGTAAAAAGAAGACACGAAGTTTGTAATTCTTTCATGCAATTATTTATCGGCCTAGGCCAGGGAGTATGAACATTCATTCCTGGCCGCTGCTCAAAACTTGTTATTTCATCTATGTAACAACAGCCATACAGCCATTTGCTAACACATTATTAAAAAATGCACTCTTCGAGCATATGTTTATAATATGAATATGACAACAATTTTATTAAAATTTTGATATAAAATCACAGGAAAATATGCTTAATTTCCGTTGTAAGAGAAAAAAACAATAATCTACGGTATAACATTTTTTGCGTAAAATATGACTGGGCTGTATGGGCTATGATTCCTTTGCACTAATTGACAATTTGGAAATTAAAAGAAAAATCGAGGGAAAGCAGATTTTTTTAAT
Organism: Acrobasis suavella; assembly: GCA_943193695.1. NCBI lineage: Eukaryota > Metazoa > Arthropoda > Insecta > Lepidoptera > Pyralidae > Acrobasis > Acrobasis suavella. The sequence continues at coordinate 14,214,639 of OW971934.1, read as the reverse complement.
TTACTATTGTAACTTTTAATTACATAAAATAAAAGAACATCTGTTATGAAAATAAAAGCTTCCTGAAAGCTTTTTTCATGCCGAGCTTTGGCATTGGAATTGAATGAATGCACGGACCAATTTTCAGAACCTTTACATACAAAAATAAAAATCATTCGACATCAAACGACTACGCGAGCCATTTACAGCTGACAATGTATATGTTACCGTCAATGTGTGAAATTCAGGCATTGTGTACAATGTCTAGGCAATGTATACAATGCTTAGACTGTTACGCAATTTACGAAATGGTATGTTTGTCGTATACTTCATGCCACAAATTAGGCACGGCAGGTAGTTTGTGTATGCGAAGGAAATACATTCGTGCGAAAGTTTTACAACCGGTCTCTGCCCGACGTTAACCCTTTTTATTTATGAAATGTGCTAATAAAGACCGGTTATTTGAAAAAAAAAAATGTTTCGATATCAAGTCCTCGGTATCGAACAAAAAGTTTTTTTTTGACTCATGCTTGTTTGTATGTATCATTTATTATATGCGTTTATTGCATACAAATTGTAGTCTATGTCACCAGGACAGTAGTGATGAATCGTTTGACATCTCATTTGTCAAAATTGGATAAGCGATTCGGATGCTATGGTGCATATACATACATATATATGTCGGAGCGTAATATGCAGTGGCTGTATAAAACTAGATTTCTTTACTTTGAATAATTCGATGACGTTTGGCAGCAATTCCGTGTCTATGTCATTTTGGACAGTTGACAAAAAAGAAAAGATGACGCGGTATGAGTTCATGTCGAGTCTTGTTCGAGCGGCCGTACCGTACTTGTACTTGACTCATTTAATTGTGATTATTGTAATAAGATGTGGATTGGTAAATCGATCTATTACAATGACAGTTAGTTTCTGCAAGATAATAAGCCCTGTATGCACAGTATTCAATTCTGTGGGGCCAGAGGATTAAACATGTGTGGTTGTAATATATGGATCAGCGCAAGGTGGGGCGCGGTTTTTCGTCACATTTTTATAAGGCTCATACAAGGTCTCTCATGTGTCAACATCTGTAAGGTAAGTGTAAGGACGTGACTGTAAGTAAGTTTTCATCCTGACATTAGTCTGTTCTCGTTCTGTAAGTCACTAAGTGGGTAGTTCACGTCACTCGGGATGGCAGATGCCGATACCGCCTTGCTCTGCCCACCCCTATTACTCGGCCGTCCGCGACATATACATACAAAGATAGCTATAATTATACCCTTCCTTTTGGCTTTCCAAGAAAATCTTGTTATTTTGAGAACCATTGTTAACAGTTCGATTTTTTATTACATAGAAATAAAAAATTACTCACAATATATATTTAAATTTTAATTTGAGTTAGTATTAAAAGTTTGCAAACGTAATTCATAGTTTAATTTAAACTAGTGTACAAAGCAAAACCTAAAACAGTAGTAATAGTTGGTAGTGGTGAATTAGAAAAGACTTCCCTTATGTTTTAATATGGATCAAGTGATAGATTATGGTGATACGCTATTATAATAAAAATAATGAATGATGCATAAAGTAGACACCTGATTCTGCAGGAACATTGTTGGCGGCTAGGGGGTCACCTCCGCCGCATCATTACTATACTACATGACCTGGATGGTCTACATCACTCGAGTACTAGAACGACTCCTTTTGTCTTTGCTGTTGGCGGCCATTCTGTCCCATAGGTGATAAGCATTAAAATAATGCCCAGACATAATCAAACGATTATGATAATTATTTTTTATCACACTTCCCTCTCATTTTGGGCATTTTTCAAACTGCGTCGACGTTCATTATAATGTGTAATAACTTAGTGCATAACATATACAACAGATAACATTTTTTACAAAGCATTTAACTACTAGTGTGAGTATAAGCACACTTACTATCATCCACGATCACAGAATATCTCAGTGACTCTCCGTTGTCTGCAACTGCGGCCACCCGTCCGATGACGCCGGTTTGGCGCACTTCCGCTCGCACCACATAGCTCGATGGACTAAATGTAACAGTTGGTGGGCGCTGCGGAGTATCTAGACAATAATATTAAGATATTATGTATGTACTTGCATAATAAGTTCAAAAACAAAAAGTGTATGATAGCGTGATATTATGCTACACAATCTGCATATATCTGTATCTGTACCTGAATGGGAGACTTGTATTAGCAACACTGCAGCGGCGTCTCCGACGTGGATTTCCACCGCCACGTGCGTCACGTCCGTAGGTAAGGTCACTGACCCAGTCCGCCGCACAGACACCAACCCTTCGGATAAGCTGGCAGTGAACAGCTCTGAGTATACTGCAATAAGAAGTAATGACTTGAGCGTCTCAAAGCTCTGATATCAATGTTCCTCAAGAGACTATAGACAACAATCAGTCGCTTTTTATTTCAAAGCAAAGATTATACACACAATACATATTTTATGTATTTTATAAACAGTTTCTTTCGAGTTTAGGTAATTTTATATATAAAGCAAATTGGAAACCAAAATTTTCATGTCAATGTCGTTTATCAATTAAATTTTTAAGCATAAATTCAGTTATATATAAATAATACGGATTATATTTAGCTCTGACCAAACAAGGTGACAAATAACCATTTCATCTCATCTACTCAAAAAATGATGTTCAAATCCTAAAACATTTGGAGCCAAAGTTACTGCTTATTCTCTCGAGACTAAAGTGAAAAAGAAAATCTCTTGTAATCTATGTAGAATCAAAAATATTGTTGGCAGTCCAGCGAAAACAGAAGAAGTATTTTGTTTGAACATAAGAAATAATTGGCACAGACGTCGTAATTTGGAATATATGTCGTCGTCAACATGGATGAATTTAGGTTAAATTTTTTATGTTCTTTGCTTCGGAAAAAGAAATAAGTATAATTAAAAAAGTGCAATTTTTCTCTTTGATTCAAGGACCTATTTACAGAAGTTTTAGGTTATTTGTATTAACATGTAATATTTGTGTAAATGTGAATACTTTCGTAAGTTTAAACCTATAGTAAAAAGGTATCAAGTCAAGTATTACTTATAAAAATAACAAGATATGAAGGACCCCGCAAACAAAGTTATGAGTGAACATTTTATAGTAAGATGGTGGTCTTCGAAAAAATATATCTTAGTATTTATTGTATGAAAACGACACCAAACAAAGGTAAGTATTAAATTGTCGGTTGAAGTCTGATTAGGTATTGTAGGTAATCTACTTTTCTTTATATTTTGTTTTGTATTTGCTAGTTTTCCTGATAGGTGGAGATGAAAAGTACAGGGTGCTACTCGGGTACGGTAATATTTTTATCTCGGGCGATATACATGAATCCTTCGCTTCACTCAGGATTCCACCGTAGAATTACTCGCTACGCTTGTATTTCAACTGTGGAATCCTTTGTTTCGCTCTGGATTCAAAGTAGTTCCCTCGCCTTCAAAATATTACCTTATCCCCTTGTATCAAAATCTACTATTTAACTACATAACAATAAGTAAGGCGTAATGCCAACATTGGAAATGGGCTTAAATGTCAATTTAATTAAGTTCAAAGTTTTTACCTATTTGTAGAAAGGCGTGGTATCGTATCATTAAAAAGTTTAAATAATTCCTGATGAATTTGGTTATACATTTTTAAACAGAAGCAATATTTAAAAGTAAACTTACTGCCTCTAATTTCAACGGTCGTCGCCTCATCGTGACCCGAGACTGTAATAGCTTCATGTTGAAGTGTACCAGCCTGCAGAAAACCTTCGTAGAGGATTTTACTGAAAGCCACTGTAGGTCCGCCTAAGAATTGGAAAAATGTTCTAAAATACCGGGCTTAAAATAAAACAAAGCAAATTAATTTAAAAAAAAAACTTAGAAATATTTCGAGTATTTTTTAAAACATTTTAAAAATAAATTAACAAAACCAGCGTCTAATAAAACAAATTTAAGTATAATCATGTCTTCATTTAGCAATGCATTTGCAACCTAATGAAAAGTTATGTATTTTAGTATCTAAAGTATTGTACAGTCATCATCATATCAGCCACAAGATCGGCTGTGGCCTGCATTCAGTATTTTCCTGCAGCCTTGCTCAATTCATCCGACCACCTAGCACGTGGGTATCCTACGCTGCGCTTGCCGGTACGTAGCCGTCAATCAAGAACCTCTCTGCCCCAACGGCCAGTGGTTCTTCGCGCTACGTGCTCCGCTCACTGTCACTTTAATGAGCTAATTCTCTTGGCCATGTGAGTGACCTTCGTTCTCCTACGAATCTCCTCTATATTTTAAAATCAAGATTACAAATGTCTAACCATCTGAGCGATCAACTTCAAGTACAATAGTTGCAACTGCAGGTAAGCTGTCGTCTGCAGAAGCCTGTATTTCAAGTATTATAATTCCGTTAGTTGGCACCAAGTCCTCAGGGATGGCCGTCTGCAACTGCACTGCGACCGTAGCTCCATTACGCGACAGGCTAAAGTAACTTTCTAGTTCTGCAAAAACGTTTATAAATTAAATTTTCAGTTTATTAAAATTAAATAAGGATGTGATTAGTCTGTATGCATATTTGATGCATTGAAACAAATTATAAACAAAAACTACTACTACCACATCTTTGTCCCTAATAGGGCAGACAGAGTATTTTAGTTTTTGCGGTTCTAAGCAGACCGAATCCAGGGCCGCTAGACTCAGAGGCCACTTTTAAAAGCTAAATGTTGTACATAAATAGTGACTATTCAAAAAATATTCCTTACAGGGCAGCCCTACATAAAAATAAGTGGAATACAGCTGAATAGTTTTGTATATTTGTTGTCTATTGAGATGAATATTCAGGATAAAGGACTAATAAACTGGTACTGTAAATTCCTCGCAGCAGTTCACCCACCTCCATATAAGGTAAAGGTCACTTCAGCAGTGTATCCTTCTGTAAGAGTGATTGCTTCTATGTTCACAGCTCCGTTTGTGATGGATCCTAAATAACTTGTTCTTTCAAAGCCAAGTGCGTTTGTTACAGCAAATTCTGAAAATTTTAAAACTTCGCTATATTTTGAGATCATAAGGCTACATAACTACTAAATTCGAAATAAATATTCTACAATGACAAACCATTAGGCAGATCTATGATAATGGTGGCCTGCGCCGTCGCACCACTCAATTGAGCATTGATCACAAAAATAAGCTGGTTATTGTTAGCTATGACCGCTGGTGGGATCGCTGTTACTAATGTCAAAGTTACGTAATTTGCAACATGTGTAACACTAAAGTAGCTCGAATCATCTGAAATGAATAAAATTAATAATAAAAAAAATTGAAATTATATTTTCCTATCCACATAATAATCTTCATATTTAGTCTGTCAATACATACCACCGGCAAGAGTAAATTGTACGCTGGTATCATATCCTTGTGCCAGCGATATGGTATTTTCAAGAGATAAACCGTCCTGCACAGTATATGTGCCAACGTAGTAAGTTTGTTCGAATACTAAACTTTCAATATCAGGTATCCTATCTCTAATGACTTCTAGTATGACCGTAGTAACGGCTGGCAAGACGTCGGTTGTAGTGGAAGCTTGTATGTCAAGTACGATTATTCCATTGTCTGGCATAGTTTCTTCAGAAATAGGATTCTCTAATTGTAAAGTAACTGTTGCTCCATCACTTGAGATAGTGAAGTAATTCCGTAGATCTGTAGGTCAAATTAAATAAATTAAAATGAATTGGAGAGATGTTTATTATACTTTTTTAAATCTGTTACAAAATGTTTACAGACCTCCGTACAGTGTAAAGGATACATCAGCTGTGTATCCTTCAGTGAGTATTATTGACTGGATGGAAACTACATCATTTTCAATAGATCCCATGTAATTTGTCCTCTCAAACCCAAGAATAATATCTTCATTAACTTCTGAAAAATGAAAACATAAAATCTTAAGTACATTTTTCTTTTTACCTTTTATTTTTTTATTTAAGAGTTTATTATTCGTTTGTAGTTACCGTTTGGTAAGATTATGACCACAGTTGCCTGAGCATTAGCACCCCTCGGCGAGTGTGCATTAATTACAAATATTAACTGGTTATTATTTACTATGACTGCAGGTGGTATAGTGCTGCCCAGAGTCAATGTTACTGAGTTTCCAGTTTGTGTTATTCTAAAATAATTAGAATTATCTGGAAGAGAAAAATCATACATGAATAATTACATTTATCTTGCTGTTTAGCGTATGCATATTTTGTTTGTTTTGATCGAGTACCTATGAATGTGATTGCCGATACTCACCACCTTCAAGAGTAAACTGGACATTTTCATCATATCCTTCTGCCAAACTTATGTCATTTACAAGAGTGAGGCCATCATTAGTAGTGTAAGTTCCGACGTAGTAAGTTTGTGCGAAAACTAAATTTTCAGTATTCGGGGAAGAATCTCTAATGACCTCGAGTATTATTGTAGCGATCGCTGGCATAGATTCTGTGGCTGAAGAAGCTTGTATTTCAAGTATAATAATTCCATTTGATGGTACTGATTCCTCACTAATAACATTTGATAACTGTAAAGTAACTGTTGGTCCATCACGTGAAAACGTGAAGTAGGTTTGGAGCTCTGAAAATTCAATAAATTATGTCAAAAAGTTGTGCTTAAAACATTGAGAACAACATAACAAACAGATCTACTAACCTCCGTGCAAAGTAAAAATAACATCAGAAGTGTACCCTTCGGAGAGCGTGATGGAGTCTAAAGTAATGGCGTCATTATCAATAGAGCCTAAGTAATTGTTCCTTTCAAACCCTAGTATTATAGTATCATTGATTTCTGAAAAAGAATGAATTTTCGATAATGTGTCTATTTTTTAACATCAATTAGTAACATTATTAATATTGATTTACCATTTGGTAACGCTACAACAATAGTTGCTTGAGCGATTGCGCCTGCACCTGACTGAGCGTTGACCACAAAGATAAGCTGGTTATTGTGAGCAACTACCGCTGGTGGGATTGTTGTTATCACAGTCAACGTCGCAGCGTTTAGATTCTGTATTAGTCTGAAATAGTTTGAATCATCTGCAACAAAAGAATAAGTTTTGTTGCACATTATGATTAGTTCGTAAATAATTACTTAAAATTATTATTAACTCTTAAGTTGCAAGTACATACCACCACTAAGAGTCAACTCTACGCTTTCATCGTATCCGCGTACCAGTGATATGTTATTTTCAAAAGCAAGTCCAGCTGATGTAGTATATGTGCCGACATAGTAAGTTTGTGAGAATGCTAGAACTTCCGCGTCAGGCGTGGTCTCTTGTATGACCTCAAGTATGATAGTAGTAACAGCCGGCAAGGAATCACTGCTCGTGGCTGCTTGTATCTCGAGTATGATTATTCCATTTGTCGGGACTGACTCCTCAGGGATAGTGTTTGCCAACTGCAAGGTGACCGTTGCTCCATTTAGTAAGATCATGAAGTAATTTTGAAGATCTGCAAATTTGATTAATTAACAGTTTCTAAGTTTATAGTAGTTTTTTATTGGAGATGATTTAAATACCTTAAACAAGTGATTTGAGACTAACCTCCATGCAATGTGAAGATAACATCAGAAGTGTACCCTTCCGAAAGCGTGATTGAATCTAATGTAATAGAGTTATTATTTATCGATCCCAAATAACTGGTCCTTTCAAATCCTAGTATTACGGTATCACTAATTTCTGAAAATAAATGAATTTTAAATAACTTATCTATTTTTGTAACATCAATCAGTAAAATAATTAAATATTGATTAACCATTTGGTAACGCTATAACAACAGTTGCTTTAGCGGTTGCGCCTGTACTTGACTGAGCATTCACCACAAAGATTAGCTGGTTATTATTAGCAACGACGGCAGGTGGGATTGTAGTGATCAATGTTAATGACACAGCGTTTCCATTTTGTGATATTCTAAAATAGTTTGAATCATCTGCAACAAAATAATAAGATTTAAAGCACATTATCACCATTATTTTGCAAATGATTACTTGAAATTATATTTACGCGTTAGTTTATAGTACATACCACCGCTAAGTGTGAACTCTACGCTATCATCATATCCTTGTGCCAATGATATGGTATTTTCAAAAGCAAGTCCGGTTGTAGTGGTGTAAGTGCCGACGTAGTAAGTTTGTGAGAATACAATATCTTCAGTGTCAGGCGTTGTATCTCGTATGACCTCGAGTACGATTGTAGTAACAGCCGGCCAGGAATCACTGCTCGTAGCTGCTTGTATCTCGAGTACGATTATTCCATTTGCCGGGACTGACTCTTCAGGAATAGTGTTCGCCAACTGTAAGATGACCGTTGCTCCATTTTGTGAGATCGTGAAGTAGTTTTGAAGATCTGCAAATTTGATTTAATAACAGTTTATATGTTTTTTTTTTCTATTGGAGAGGATCAAGTAACTTAAACAAGTGATTTGAGACTAACCTCCATGCAATGTAAAGATAATATCAGAGGTGTACCCTTCCGAGAGCGTGATTGAATCCAATGAAATAGAGTTATTATTTATTGATCCCAAATAACTGGTCCTTTCAAATCCTAGCATTACTGAATCACTGATTACTGAAAATAAATAAATTTTGAAGTAACTTATCTATATTGTAAGTCGATAAGTAGAATAATTAAATATTGATTTACCATTTGGTAACGCTATAACAACAGTCGCTTGAGCGGTTGCGCCCGCACTTGATTGAGCATTGACCACAAAGATTAGCTGGTTATTGTTAGCAACGACTGCAGGTGGGATCGTAGTGATCAATGTTAATGACACAACGTTTCCATTTTGTATTATTCTAAAATAGTTTGAATCATCTGCAACAAAATAATAAGATTTAAAGCACATTATCACCATTATTTTGCAAATGATAATTTGAAATTATATTAACGCTCAAGTTGATACACTGCTACTGTACATACCACCGCTAAGTATAAACTCTACGCTATCATCATATCCTTGTGCCAGTGATATGGTATTTTCAAAAGCAAGTCCGGCTGTTGTGGTGTAAGTGCCGACGTAGTAAGTTTGTGAGAATACAATATCTTCAGTGTCAGGCGTTGTATCTCGTATGACCTCTAGTATGATTGTAGTAACAGCCGGCCAGGAATCACTGCTCGTAGCTGCTTGTATCTCGAGTACCATTATTCCATTTGCCGGGACTGACTCCTCAGGGATAGTGTTCGTCAACTGTAAGGTGACCGTTGCTCCATTTTGTGAGATTGTGAAGTAATTTTGAAGATCTGCAAATTTGATTAAATAACAGTTTAAAAGTTTTTTTTTTATTAGAGATGATTTAAATAACCCAAACAAGTGATTTGAGACTAACCTCCATGCAATGTGAAGATAACATCAGAAGTGTACCCTTCCGAAAGCGTGATTGAATCTAATGTAATAGAGTTATTATTTATCGATCCCAAATAACTGGTTCTTTCAAATCCTAGTATTACTGAATCACTGATTTCTGAAAATAAATAAATTTTGAAATAACGTATTTATTTTGTAAGTCGATCAGAAGAATAATTAAATATTGATTTACCATTTGGTAACGCTATAACAACAGTCGCTTGAGCGGTTGCGCCCGCACTTGACTGAGCATTGACCACAAAAATTAGCTGGTTATTGTTAGCAACGACTGCAGGTGGAATCGTAGTGATCAATGTTAATGACACAACGTTTCCATTTTGTATTATTCTAAAATAGTTTGAATCATCTGCAACAAAATAATAAGATTTAAAGTACATTATCACCATTATTTTGCAAATAATTACTTGAAATTATATTTACGCGTAAGTTTATAGTACATACCACCGCTAAGTGTAAACTCTACGCTATCATCATATCCTTGTGCCAGTGATATGGTATTTTCAAAAGCAAGTCCGGCTGTTGTGGTGTAAGTGCCGACGTAGTAAGTTTGTGAGAATACAATATCTTCAGTGTCAGGCGTTGTATCTCGTATGACCTCGAGTACGATTGTAGTAACAGCCGGCCAGGAATCACTGCTCGTAGCTGCTTGTATCTCGAGTACGATTATTCCATTTGCCGGGACTGACTCCTCAGGGATAGTGTTCGCCAACTGTAAGGTGACCGTTGCTCCATTTTGTGAGATCGTGAAGTAATTTTGAAGATCTGCAAATTTGATTTAATAACAGTTTATAAGATTTTATTTTTAATTGGAGATGATTTAAATAACCTAAACAAGTGATTTGAGACTAACCTCCATGCAATGTGAAGATAACATCAGAAGTGTACCCTTCCGAGAGCGTGATTGAATCTAATGTAATAGAGTTATTATTTATCGATCCCAAATAACTGGTCCTTTCAAATCCTAGTATTACTGAATCACTGATTTCTGAAAATAAATAAATTTTGAAATAACGTATCTATTTTGTAAGTCGATCAGAAGAATAATTAAATATTGATTTACCATTTGGTAACGCTATAACAACAGTCGCTTGAGCGGTTGCGCCCGCATTTGACTGAGCATTGACCATAAAGATTAGCTGGTTATTGTTAGCAACGACTGCAGGTGGGATCGTAGTGATCAATGTTAATGACACAGCGTTTCCATTTCGTATTATTCTAAAATAGTTTGAATCATCTGCAACAAAATAATAAGATTTAAAGTACATTATCACCATTATTTTGCAAATAATTACTTGAAATTATATTTACGCGTAAGTTTATAGTACATACCACCGCTAAGTGTAAACTCTACGCTATCATCATATCCTTGTGCCAGTGATATGGTATTTTCAAAAGCAAGTCCGGCTGTTGTGGTGTAAGTGCCGACGTAGTAAGTTTGTGAGAATACAATATCTTCAGTGTCAGGCGTTGTATCTCGTATGACCTCGAGTACGATTGTAGTAACAGCCGGCCAGGAATCACTGCTCGTAGCTGCTTGTATCTCGAGTACGATTATTCCATTTGCCGGGACTGACTCCTCAGGGATAGTGTTCGCCAACTGTAAGGTGACCGTTGCTCCATTTTGTGAGATCGTGAAGTAATTTTGAAGATCTGCAAATTTGATTTAATAACAGTTTATAAGATTTTATTTTTAATTGGAGATGATTTAAATAACCTAAACAAGTGATTTGAGACTAACCTCCATGCAATGTGAAGATAACATCAGAAGTGTACCCTTCCGAGAGCGTGATTGAATCTAATGTAATAGAGTTATTATTTATCGATCCCAAATAACTGGTCCTTTCAAATCCTAGTATTACTGAATCACTGATTTCTGAAAATAAATAAATTTTGAAATAACGTATCTATTTTGTAAGTCGATCAGAAGAATAATTAAATATTGATTTACCATTTGGTAACGCTATAACAACAGTCGCTTGAGCGGTTGCGCCCGCATTTGACTGAGCATTGACCATAAAGATTAGCTGGTTATTGTTAGCAACGACTGCAGGTGGGATCGTAGTGATCAATGTTAATGACACAGCGTTTCCATTTCGTATTATTCTAAAATAGTTTGAATCATCTGCAACAAAATAATAAGATTTAAAGCACATTATCACCATTATTTTGCAAATGATAATTTGAAATTATATTAACGCTTAAGTTGATACACTGCTACTGTACATACCACCGCTAAGTATAAACTCTACGCTATCATCATATCCTTGTGCCAGTGATATGGTATTTTCAAAAGCAAGTCCGGCTGTTGTGGTGTAAGTGCCGACGTAGTAAGTTTGTGAGAATACAATATCTTCAGTGTCAGGCGTTGTATCTCGTATGACCTCGAGTACGATTGTAGTAACAGCCGGCCAGGAATCACTGCTCGTAGCTGCTTGTATCTCGAGTACGATTATTCCATTTGCCGGGACTGACTCCTCAGGGATAGTGTTCGCCAACTGTAAGGTGACCGTTGCTCCATTTTGTGAGATCGTGAAGTAATTTTGAAGATCTGCAAATTTGATTTAATAACAGTTTATAAGATTTTATTTTTAATTGGAGATGATTTAAATAACCTAAACAAGTGATTTGAGACTAACCTCCATGCAATGTGAAGATAACATCAGAAGTGTACCCTTCCGAGAGCGTGATTGAATCTAATGTAATAGAGTTATTATTTATCGATCCCAAATAACTGGTCCTTTCAAATCCTAGTATTACTGAATCACTGATTTCTGAAAATAAATAAATTTTGAAATAACGTATCTATTTTGTAAGTCGATCAGAAGAATAATTAAATATTGATTTACCATTTGGTAACGTTATAACAACAGTCGCTTGAGCGGTTGCGCCCGCACTTGACTGAGCATTGACCACAAAGATTAGCTGGTTATTGTTAGCAACGACTGCAGGTGGGATCGTAGTGATCAATGTTAATGACACAACGTTTCCATTTTGTATTATCCTAAAATAGTTTGAATCATCTGCAACAAAATAATAAGATTTAAAGCACATTATCACCATTATTTTGAAAATGATTATTTAAAATTATATTAACGTTAAGTTGATACACTGCTACTGTACATACCACCGCTAAGTATAAACTCTACGCTATCATCATATCCTTGTGCCAGTGATATGGTATTTTCAAAAGCAAGTCCGGCTGTTGTGGTGTAAGTGCCGACGTAGTAAGTTTGTGAGAATACAATATCTTCAGTGTCAGGCGTTGTATCTCGTATGACCTCGAGTATTATTGTAGTAACAGCCGGCCAGGAATCACTGCTCGAAGCTGCTTGTATCTCGAGTACAATTATTCCATTTGCCGGGACTGACTCCTCAGGGATAGTGTTCGCTAACTGTAAGGTGACCGTTGCTCCATTTTGTGAGATCGTGAAGTAATTTTGAAGATCTGCAAATTTGATTTAATAACAGTTTATAAGTTTGTGATGAAGTGACAGTTGTTTAATTCTTGCTTATGAGTTAAGCAAAATATGTAAGAAGAAAAATAGTTGCATGCAAATGCACCCTTTTTTGACGTTGGTTGTCATAAGTTACTGTCAAAATATCATGTTGCCGTAGCAAATCAATTTAGTTCCGATATAAGCCAGACTGTAAGTATATACTCACGTCCTAGTAATTCAAATTTAACATCCGTGGTGTATCCTTCCGTAAGTGTAACTGGATCTAAGTTTACATTATCATCAGCAAAAGATCCCACATAGTAGGTTCTTTCAAAACCAAGAATGTTGATTTCAGTAATCTCTAAAAATAAGTAATTTTATTGTTAGTAGCCCGTCAAAACTATAAATTCTATGAGAGGAAAAATGTTAGGACACCTATTATAGGAAACTTTTAGACATGATGATTTTTCGACAAATAATATTGGAAGGAAAAATAGAACGAAGAAGAGGCAAAGTAAGACCTAAAGATAGTTTTAAAAGACAACTGAAACATCAAATTAATGTTCACCTTCAAGAATGTAAAGGACTTAACTTTGGACAGAGAGAGATGGAAGGCATTGGTTGCTCTGAAGTCAAGACATTAGCTCTTTAATAAGAAGAAGAGAATGTGAAATTCGTTTTGCAATTCAGGTTAATTTTATGAAAAAGGTATAAAGTTAGTTTTACCGTTCGGTAAGGCTATGATCACAGTTGCTTCGGCAGTTGCGCCACTAGTCGATTGAGCGTTGATTATGAAGATTAAATGGTTGTTGTTGGCTATCAAGGCGGGTGGTATGGATGTGGTCAAAGTAAGTGATATCGAGTTTCCTAATTGTACTATTCCAAAGTAACCAGATCCATCTGAAAATTAACAAAAAATAAATTTGTTAATTGTTTGTGCATCAAAGTTATTAAAGGAAATGAACATTGGGCTTAAATAACAAAGTAAATTCACATTTATTTTTATTTTTAGTGAGGAACAAGAACTTAAGCTGAATTATTCATTTAGGTATTTCCTTTTGCCATTTGCCGGCTTTATTTTATTCTGAATACTTACCACCTAGAAGATTAAATTGGACATCGTCGCTATATCCCTCTGATAGTGAAATGGCAGTTTCAAGGCTCAGTCCATCCGCAGTAGTATAAGTTCCGACGAAATAACTTTGTGCAAATACGAGATTTCTTTGTATTACTTCGAGCATTATTGTCGTGACAGCCGGTACAGAGTGCGTGGAACTGGCTTGTATTTGGAGTACAATAATACCGTTTGAAGGTATCAAGTCTTGAGGGATAGGGTTTTCTAACTTCAAAGTGACGGTCGCTCCAATATTAGACAGTGTGAAGTAGGCCTGCAAGTCTGAAAATTCATAAATATAAAAAGAAGCGCCATACCTTATATTTATACGAATCTGTAAATAATATACTTAATATATATTTGTGTATTAATAAAAAAAAGTCTAACATATTCAGGCTAAAAGGCCAACTTGTTTTTTACTAATCAACCACACAAAGATTTTACCTACCTCCAAGTAGAACAAATGTTACGTCAGGCGAGTAACCCTCTGTTAGGGTGATAGAAGAGTCCATGTTCACAGTTTCATTGGCAAGAGTGCCTATGTAGCTTGTCCTTTCAAAACGAAGAGTTGTGATTTCTGAAAAAATTAAATATTTATTCAATCAATAGAAGCCTCCTCCTAATTGAATTAAAATTAGCAACTCACCTCTTTAAAAATAGCAACGGAACCTTAACTTACTTGCTAAGGTTGAGTTGCATATATAAAAAAAATCGAAAAAGATTTTATTTAAAAACATGAACTTAAAAGTTTAAACTGCTCAAGATGAATTAAACAAGCCCAAAATAGATGGTGTGGCATTGTTTCATTACCATAGGAACTCTTTCTATGGCTGCCTTCCGGCTCCATCATCAGATCAGCTCCATATCATATCATAATATTGTGTTGTCAAATTAAACTTGCAAGATTTGATTACAGATAGACAGACAGGTGAAATTAAATAAAAACTTGTTGAAATGTTCAACACCTAGATCTTCAATGCGGTGAATTAAATTCTTAAGTTCCTTATTTCAGCACAGTGAAATAAGAATTTTAAAAATATGTCAATTAATAAATTATCGTCCTTTTAAATGGATAACAATTTTATTAATATTACTCATAGTATAATCAAGCAAAGAATGCGAAACCTGAATTAATACATAGGATATTTTCCATTCCTCTGGCTGAGATTTAATCCAGGGGAACCTTATATTTTCCGGGTAACAAATGTACGTCAAATACGGGCGACGCCGTGGGTAACATATCGTTTTTTTTTAATATAAAAATCTTTTCATTATACCTTTTAGCATGTCAATGACGATGGCAGCTCGACCTTCTAGTACTTCCGGTTTGCTGGCGATAAGGGTTAAGATCAATTGGTCGTTGTTCTCCCATACATTCTCTGGCACCGCACTGGCAGATAGCGTAATAAGGTTATTGTTGTTCGAAACTGAGAATAATTCTGAATGCTCTGTAAATAGATGTTTAATACATACAAGAGATATCATATTAATTATATTATAAGTTCATCTTATGTGTAAATATATATGTAAAATAGCTCTAAATTTTATATCTCAAATTATGACAATGAACTGAGTTATTTAATATCAATAACATTTACTTTAATCCTATCCAAAAAGAAAATGGACTGGGATTGATGATTTTTATCGCTCCAAATATTTTATGTACCTACCACTTATTATTTTATAGATAAATATTTATACATATTGTCTAATTACGCGTTGTTGAGATCAATTTAAATTATTTGTCTGGAAAGAATAGGTTTGTTAGAGTGGTAAGCACCAACGATGAAGCAAAACAAATTACCTCCTTCTAATTCAAACGAGACGGTTTCATCGTACCCTTGCACGAGATACACTTGTTCAGCAAATTGAAGGCCTTCGTCCAACCGATAGCTCCCTCTGTAATACGCCTTACTGAATACTGGAATATCTACGGTTTCTTCACGGGTCAACTCAATGATTACTGAACTAAATGCCGATACTGCTCTATCTCTTCGCGCTTCAATTTCCAATACAATAAATTTGTTATCTTCAATAACATTTTGGGGTAATGTATTCAATGTTGTTATTGATAGAATTTCGTTTGTATTGGAGAGAGCAAAGTAGACGCTATAATCTGAAAAAAATAATAATTGCCTCGTGAAAAGATTTTCCGCACTTACGGTTTCACCTTCCTGTAGAATACGCACAAATGGCTTTTTCTAGAATAGATTTATGCCAATTTAGTAGACTGATGGTTTACGCTTTAATAAATTGGACTTTAATATTATTACTTCTAGAAAAAAATGTTCTTCTGTTTATTCCCTTCAGGCCCTAATTACTCGTTTTTCAGATTATTAGAAAAATATTCCAAAATTGTCGGACAACCTTGTCTTGCGCAGTGTGCATTGCAGACAAACTTAGGTGTCGTGATAGCTCTTATTGGGTTTGATTTGAACGCAGTTGACTAGGTATAGAGCGGTTTGCAGACGGGCGTTTCACGGCGACTGACAATAATTGTGCTTTGAGATGGTTCTTCAAAGCCTTAATTGGGAACTTAGTTCCTTCATTATTAATAAAAAGTATTACGTATTATAATGTTAATTTTACCTCCCGTTAGGAAAAATTCAGTGCCTTGGGCATAGCCCATGCTGAGAGTAAGACTATCGATAGTCAAGTTGCCGCCTTCCAAGGAGCCAATGTAAGTGTTCCGAGAAAATCTCATTACAGCAAAATCGGTAAGTTCTGAAAAGTATTTGAAGAATTCAATCAGAATAAAAGTTTTATCGGCAATCTTATGTCAGTATCAATAGCTGCTGTTTTGTATTTGTAAGTAATATTTTTCTATATTTACGTTTTTTTATAAAGATAATATTAATAGGATAAATAATAAAATTGCGTTTTCTGTTTCATAATTCAGTCTTCAATAATTCTGAATTTAATCTTCTCTTAAGTAGTCAGAAAAGTTAATAAGAGAAATTATATGTAAACTTTGATATTTATTTATTTATTACCTGATGGGAATGTTATTAGAATAGCAGCATTAGCCCCTACTGTAAGGGGCTTATCAGCTAGAACATTGAAAACTAGAGCCTTCTGACTAAATATGACTTCTTCCGGTATGGCACTATTTAGAGATAATGTAATTCCGCTCCCTACTTGGTTGTAGCTGAAGTATTGCGAATGATCTGAAATGTCAGGTAAAGTTATTTAACTTGTACTTTAATTATTTAATAATATTTTTTAAGTAGATATAGGTGTATTACAAAAACATTCAAGAACCCTCTGTCTGTAGCTATACGAACAATAGGTAAAGTTATTTTCATTTTAAAGTATGATTAAGTAATAAATAATAACGTTTGAGGATATCCTCTATTGCCTTACCTCCATCAAGTCGGAAAGACACAGTGCTGTCAAACCCTTGTATTAAATTAATGTTCCGTATTACAACGCTTCCGTCCGCAAAGGTGGCCGAATAAATATTTTGACTAAAAACAGGCGTAGAGATGTCGTCTTTTATTATCTCTATCGATATGAAGGCCATGGTAGGTAAGGCGTTTAACCCCGATGCGGATAAAGTCAGCTGCAGGAAATTATTTTCCAAAATGGCGGCGTCGGGTAGCTGCTCCGATAGTTGTATTGAAACTTGATCTAAAGTATTTGATACCGCAAAGTACTGGTCGTAATCTGAAATGAGGTTATTATATTTTATTGGTGATATAAAATAAAAATGACCTTTAATTTTTCGTCTGTAACCATTGTTATGACGTCAAAACTCAAATGATAATTTATTTTATATATTTTATCCCTTTTAGGCTGATCTGGGAGAAAAGAAAAAAAGAAGAATGTACCAGAACTTTTTCTTTACTTCGTGTCCCGACTCATTAAACATTTCGTATATCAATAGATTTCTCCTGGAACGTGTTTGTATGTGATATACTATATAACTAAGTGACTGAAAGGTAATTGAAAGTGTCTCCAATCCAATTTAGAAGATATGTTGAAGTATGTATTTGAAATATTCTACAGTTTTGGCCGAAGGTAGGAAGGGATTAGAATTGAAAGTAACGTATGGAATTTAGAAATTAAACTTCAATTTTAAACAAATAAGTACGATTACTTACCACCAGCAATATGGAATACAACGGTCTCGTCGTAACCAGTACTTAGTGTTATAGCTCCAAGGGTAAGTAAATTATTTTGGTATGATCCCTTATAGATAGTTTCTTCAAACCCTAGCAGTCTATCTGCAACATAAACATTTTGTAATTGTAAAGATAAGTAAGTTCAATCTTCTTTCCGTAACTTAAATGGAAGTTATTAGTAAGTATATGTATATACAGGTTGTCCAGGATAAAGTTAGTGATAAAGGCATGCTGTGTACATTAACACGAAGAACTTTAATACTGCGGAAATAATTCTCAAACCGCGAGAAAAATTATCGCTAGCTCTATCACGGTGCACTACCTTGCATCTTGTTTATTTTTACTACACCTTGCAACATTTATATGAATAAGTATATCAGACTCTAGAGCCACATATACATACAAAAAGAAGACCGTACTTAACAAGTTATAGTTAGTATATTCATCATCATTCAACCATTATCAATCTAGCTTTCAATTATTTACAAATTGAATGAACCACATACTCAAAGATAATTCAAAATTCAATAATTGAATATCTTCTATGTAATAAAATTACGCACTTATCTACTACGCAACGCTATAGTTGAGCATACGAGTAAATTGTTTTATTTAATCCCATTTCGTGCAATTCGAATTATAAACTATAAACTGATTTTTTCAATACAGGGCGAATGTTTTTATGGTCCTGGATATTAGTTCTTTTGAACCTGATACAGAAAAAAAAATTGTTTTTTTAATGCGATACAAATGATGAGTTCCGTCCATTAGCAAAAAAACTAATTTATGATGGTCACCTCGCTTAACAAGATCACCATCGATTACGACTTTATACGTTTTTATTCGGTAGTTTCGATCCCAATTGATGAGATAAAATAAAATAGTGTATGATTTTCACATCCCTGTGGTTAACTGAGAGAAAATGCTCTTAGGATTAGTTCCTCCATTGGTTAACAGTATATTTTTATTTTGTAACAATAAACTTAGATAAATACTTAAAAATTATTTATTGATTATTAAAAACCTAGCCTATGGCTTTATTTTAACTCACGCTCTTTTTATGTGACAATATCTTAAACTACTATTAACCAATCGAGATGTTACTTTAATACGAGTAATAATCATTTTGATGTTTATACTAGTAACTAGTTTATTCTTTATGAATGCTAAGTTTCAAAGTGTGACAGCAGTGATAGAGATTCAGTTGACGTAACTGTTTACTCGCGGTTAACTTCATGTTTTATGGACAACAACGGGGACAAGTTAGAGGAGACCGGGTTGAGACAATTTTCTAAGGACATAATAGATAACATCTTGATATTTTTAATGCTATCGTCATTTTTATGTATCGACATAACTAGACTTCAACAATAAAATTTTATGAATTCGACATTTTTATACCTAGTAATTTTTCCTTATGGTCCTTAGTCGCCAAAAGGGTAGTATTGTACTTAACTTACTATAAAAATTCTTTCAACCGAGAACTGTTTCACTCAACGGTAAAAGATGTAATACCCTTTATTGTACAAAAAATTAATGGGGAGAAATTATCTCAAATACTAGGAAATGTGCAAAAGGCGGCCTTATTACCACTAAACAATTTCTTGCAGGCAATCTCGCTTATATAGAAAAAAACGATAAGAATTCTCAAAGAGAAATATATGTTTATTTAGTTAGGAAAATAAAAAAATTGAACGTTTGCACAGTTGTTGACTTACAGGAGCGACACTTCTTGGTACAAAAATCTAAGTTTTGTATTTTTAACAGATAAAGTTGAGATTTTAACCAGGATTTGAAGTAGCCCCCTTTTACAATTACTTCTAAAAGATTAATTTTGTAACAGGAAATTGATGTTACCATCTGGTAATGCGATGTTGATTACTGCCGTGGAGCCTACTGTTCGAGGTTTGGTTGCTGTGACAGTTAGTGCTATGTTTCTTTCGCTGAAGATATTTGGAGGGATGATGCCAGTGAGTATTGAAATTGCCCCGTTTCTTATTAATTCGAATAGGTTCGAGTGCTCTGAAAAAGAAGATTTGTGTTCAGTACATTCAAGGAAGCAGGGTTACTTTCAAAAATCGTCATTGTATGTATGTATCTATTTATTTCCATACAATGATACCTACTAGAGCATGCCTCTTAAATATAAAATTATTTCAAGTAGATAAGGACACAGCATTGCATTTTCTTACCTCCGCCTAGTGTGATTTCAACAGTGTCATCATAGCCTTGAATAATATTGATTTGTCCCATCGCAAGTCCGTCATTTACAGAATACGATACCAAATAAAGAGAGCTTTCAAATAATGGGGTAATTGTATCATTTTTTATTATCTCTAAAATGACAACTGCGGAGGCCGAACTGCGCGAGGTTGTCGCTGTCACTTCCAGGTTTATAAAGGAATTTTCCTTAATTACGGCATCTGATAGTTGTCCCATCGATAGAGTAATAACATTCCCTTGGATAGAAGCAGCGAAGAACTCTGAAAATGTTATAAGAGAGCGTTTATCCTTTACTTTTGCTTATAATATAATTGGACACAAGAACAAATGACATACTAACATAAAGGATATTTTTTTTTAATTTGCAGGCTTCCTTATCTCATAATACAAAAACGATAGACCCTTCCCCCACCTTAACTCTGAAAATGTTAGGCCTAAATTAAAAAGAAAAACGGTAATAAATCTTTCATCATCATCATCCGAGCGTATTCCCGGTTGCATCCTCAGCAGTAACGCTTCAGAGCCCGGGGTCCGCTACCTAACCAAGGAGATTTGACGAGGTTCCTGGTTTTTACACAGAGCGACTGCCGTCTGACCTCCACAACCCAAAGGGCAAACCAGGAACCAATCCTTGGATAGTTTGATGATCAAACGCTAGGTGGCGTTCGGGACCCACAGTTTTACGTGCCTACCGAAACACGGAATCATCTTTCTTTTCGGATAATCAAGTGATTCAAGCCTGCAATATCTTATCCAGACTGGAAACAACTTTTCACAAAGTATGCTTCCCAGTGGGAATCGAACCCATGACCTCCGGGTCACAAGGCGAACGCCTTGACCACTGGACCACGGAGGCAGTCACGATAATAAATCTTTATCTAGTTATATAGATTATAGTAAAACCAATAAAAAGTTTATGGCATTTCAATATGTCGGTTCACTTAACGACAAACTTAAACATGTAAACAAGTTCGTACAGGCATTTAAACTTGACTGCAAACAGGTAAATTTGGGACCATAGTCCAACACGCTCTTTGCCGTTTTTTGAAGTACCTTTAGTCATGACTGATAATTGCATTTACTTAAAATATAGTGGCGAAACAAAAAATAAACAACGCCCAAAAAAAAATGTAATCAGCAGATTAATTTGGTATGTTGGGTTGATAATATCTATCTAAAAAATATACCATAAGTACTTAATCTACTCAAATGGATAAAATATCAAATGAAAAGAACATAATTTAGTAAAAGCTTCTGGGTACTTATATACTTTACCGTTGGATACACTGACAGAAACGACGTGATTTTCATAGCCCTGGGCTAATATCAAATTTGGCACTTGCAATATGTTTTCAGTAATATTTCCTTCATAACTTGCTTGGTCGAATTCGAGTCTTAGGTCTGAAATGTAAGAATGACATTATATTCTCGTTCGAATTTACATAAATGGTTTATATATGACTAATTAATTGTTATTATTACTTTTGAAACTAAATGAAAAACTGGAATTATTGTACATAGTTATAACAATTCTTGCAAAACGCGGAAATTTAATAAAGTATGAAAAATCGAACGCCGTGTTTTAATTTATTCTTTTTTAGGGTTCCGTAGTAAACAAGGAACTCTTATAGTCTGTCTGTCTGTCCGTCCGCGGTTTTACTCAGCGACTATAAGTACTAGAAAACTGTGATTTGGCATGAATATGTATATTAATTATGCGAAAAAAATAGTAAAATAAACTATTGAAAAAAATTTTTTTTAGGGTAGCTCCCATACAAGTAGGTCTCGTCGTTGAATAGGTCTTTTAAAAATATTGTAAGTTTTCAACACCGTTTTTCGATTTTGGGATCCGTTTCTGAAATATTTGCTTTTAAAGTGAAAAAATTTGTTAAAGTCAAGTGTCCCCCCCCCCCCTCTATCTGCTAAACGGTTTTATATGGACACGTGAAAAAATTCACAGCTATAGGATATATAACGAAATTTAAAGGAAAACTATCAGAGCTAAGTAGGGTTTACAAATTAAAAAGTTATAGGCGATTAACTTATAAAATGTACTCGGAAAAGGAAAATTTCATACAAATTCAATAGAAAATTAGTTTTTAGACGTTTTTAGTGGCATGAACTCAAAGTTGGCATTCGTAATTACGGAACCCTACTGCGCGTGGCCCGACACGCACTTGGCCATTATTTTTATTTTACTTTCGGCCTGTATTTTGGAATTCTAAGTGGAAAATAAGATCTTTTCATACTTGCAAGTAACGCTTTAGTTTTATGAAAATGTTATTTTGTGTTTTTTATACAATTTGTAGGTATACCCCTACTTTTTAGAATACTTTATTTATATATTTTTTTAAAGTATAGATTAAATTACCTTCAGGTAAACTTATGTAAATAGAGGCTGTGGCGCCCACTGTTCTGGCTTTGGTGGCATGGATCGTTAAAATTATACTTTGTTCGCCGAGCTCTTCAAGAGGCAAGCTTTCCACTGAGAGTGTAGATATTGCTCCATTTCTGATGAGCTGGAAAAGGTTGGCGTGTTCTGTAAATAAATAAAAAGTTTGTTTAAACACAGGCAATCGATTAAAAGACTTACTTAGTTTTTTACCTTTACTATAATAGTATAAGTATTATGTGAAATTCGAAATAATCGTAGTCATCAAAGAGAGAAAACATTGTATTTCTTTGTTTTTCATCGAATACGGAGTTGTAACATGGCATATGTTTTTTAGTGTGATAAACAAATTGATTTATTTGTTTTATTTACATAAAATAATAAACCTGTACCTAATTAATATAATATAACCTCAGTATTTTATTTACAGGTAATCTTCTTTTATTAATATGGATTCAAATATTGCAATGCTCGAAACAAAACTAAATCAAAAATACTTATCTGCTGAAAAAATCATTTTTAACATATATTTTAAATTAACAGATCTTTCAAATCGGAGACAATATCGAAGTGTAACTGTTAACTATGTTTTAACGACAAGATGAATCGATTCAGTTTGTCACTACAACTCCTGAAAATGATTCAAATCACTGGATTCAGATTTACGTACATTTGTCAAAACGATGTACTTCACTAACGTGAACATTTCTAACATTTTCGAAGGCTATGAGTAATGCCTTCAGTTAGTTCACATCTGGAAACGTTTATTGGAAAAACGGTAAATTCAAATACAAACAGTAAGTTCCTAAAGTTGAAAAATGTTTTTAGCGAACAAAAATACCTAAACAATACAACAAGTTTCTATAGAGTTTGTATGAAATTTTCCTTTTCCGACTTCATTTTTTAAGTTGGTAGCCTATAACTTTTTAATTTGTAAACCCTAGTAATTTTTCCTTTAAAATTCGTTATATACCTATATACTAATGCCGTGTATTTTTTCACTTGTCCGTATACGGGGACACTTGAGTCCAACAAAAATTTGCACTTTAAAACCAAATATTTCAGGAACTGATCCTTAAATCGAAAAATGGTCAAACATCACAAAGACACAATATTTTTAAAAGACCTATTCAACCATTTTATTCTCGTCTGACCCATCGTGTGTGGGTGACACATAAAATGACTCCCACTTAACATGTACATTGTGGAAGCCAAAAAAGTTTTTTTTTTAAATTTTATTTTACCACTTTTTCTAAAAACTGGTATTCGTCTACAGTTTTATTTAGGACATATCATTGATATTTCTAGTTATTTTATAAAAATATACAATTGAATGTGAGTCTAAGTATATCTCATACAAATAAAAATTATAAAATAATAATAGTTTTATCACAAGCTTAATTTGTGCCACACAATCGATATATTTGAAAAGAGAAGGGGAAGACTTTTACCCAGCAATGGGACAGTAAAAGTTTAAAAAAATATTTTTTTATCATATATAATTTCGCCCAATCAGTATTATTCAGGATAAAATGTAGGTAATAACAAACCGTACCTCCATCGAGTGTTATTTCCACAGTGTTATCGAAGCCTTGTATTAGTTCAATTTGCCCTAAAGTGAGACCAATTTCAGTATCATAAGACCCAATGTAAACTGGACTTTGGAACAAAGGCGTTATAGTATCGTCCTTAACTATCTCCAGGGTCACCACGGCTGTAGCTGTGCTGCGCTCTGTGCTTGCAGCTACCTCTAAGTTTAGGAAGGCATTTTCGTCAATAGTTTCTTGTGGCAACGGTTGCATAGACAATGTTATGATATTCCCCGATAAAGTGGCTGTGAAGTAAGCTGAAATATTGACAGATTAAATTAGTGTTGTCTGAGAAAAACATATGTAAATATGATGAACGACTGGATTAGTTTCCATAATGTGATTTAAAAATAAATTCAAAAAATGAAGATAAAAAAAACCTAGAAATATGCCCAAGACTACTTTTAGTGTTTTTTTTTTCATCTTTCATGTTAGTCATCGACAGTATTACGAGCACGTCATTATAAAGATTAAAAGAAAACATTTACCGTTAGAAACATTGACAAAAATCATGCCCTCATAGCCCTGGGTCAATATTATATTATCAGACAATGTCAACGTATTGTCCTCAATTACTCCTTCATAACTGGCTCTTTCGAACTGAAGAGCGATATCTGCAAAAAAAGTTGTAACGAAAAATGTGTGAGATAATCATAATTAAGTGCGAATTGGAATCAGAAATTCAATGCTGATCTGGGAGAAGGGAAAGAGGAAAAGGTAGAATATACCAGCTGCTTTTGCACAGGAAGCTGCGCAGATGGTTATTGTTTCGATTTGTTCGATTGTCCATTTGATTTATAAGAAAAACTTCCTTTAGTGGAAATATTCAATCAAAAGTGCAGGAAAAAAAGGAAACCAATATCAGTACTCGGGTATAACTGTAGTAGTCGCCTTTTCTAAATATTGTTGCAGTCCGGACTCTTAGATTTCGAATTTTTAAATAGATACGAAATTACTTATTATTCTGTTGAAATAACAAGTAGGCAGGTGCCTTCGAAACCTCACTTAATAAAGAAAGTTTTGCTAATCCACTGCCAAAGCACTTAGACACTATAAGGTATATAATTATTATGCAAAACAGTTTCAGTGACCCGTCCTTTAAAAGTTACGAAGTTGTTTAAAGTTGAATAGCCCTTTTTATATTTGTTTTATGACATCTTTGGGACGGCAAATTTCTTTTCGAGAACCTTATCTTTTGTCTTTAGAGTAATCTAATAAATGATTAATGGTTTTTTGGAGAGATGAAGACAGGGGAATCAGTATGTTACCAAAAAAAGCGACGAGGAAAATGTAGAGATGTTGTGTTATGAGGGATTAAATTTTTTTTTCATTCCCTAATGCTATTACTCCATGTAAGTTAACGTACCTATTTTATACCTAATGCGTGTAAGGAATAGGATATATAGGAAAGATAGATAGACAAACGTTAGCGTCAAGCTTATAACAGCTCTCTTTTTGTCGGGGGTTAAAAAGAATAGTTACCTTCAGGTAGTTGCACAACAATAGTAGCGGTCGCCCCGCTGGTGAACTCCCGGTCGGCTCGTATTATGAGGTAGAGTTGTTGCCTTGTCAAGATGTCTGCTGATAGGGAGGCAGTCACGCTGAGTGACACATCATTTCCGTTTCTGATAATCCCAAAGTAGGAGCTGTATTCTAAAACATCAATAGATTAATGTTTAAAATAGATAGTCCTTTAATGTAATGCTTAAATAAACCTTTAATCTATTATGATTTTTAGTAAAATTATTTATTTTACAAGCTTTATTAAGCTTACAATGTATGCTTGTTTGCCTCAACCAGTTATTCCCGAGTCAAAATTTTGCATACACAATAAATCAGATGAAAATACAATATATTGAAGTCATTAAGTTAGTTTGATAATGAAACCAGCCGGTAGCCATAGGCACTCTTTCGTCTAGGAAATTGAATTACTTTTGCGATATTTGTTTTAAGCAAGTAATACGTTCATTGAAATCCATTAGGAAAATATCAGCCCATGCGTTGCAATCGCAATATCAACAGGACAGGTAATATTGCAATTAAATTAATGCGATATTGCTTATTTATACATTTTTCGTATTCCTCGCCCCACTTACCTTCATTAAGGCTAAACTCCACCTCCTCATGATAACCTTGTTGTAGGGAGATAGACTCGTCCAGGATAATGGTGTCATCTTTGGTGTACCTAGCTGTGTACAAAGCTTGGGCAAAGATGGGTTCTTCAGGGAACTCTGCATTACTGTCGGCTGTTATTCTGACTGTGGCGTACGTCGTTCTAGGTGGATCTCCGGTTGCATCTAAATCCTGATTATCAAAGAGATACATTTTGAAATCGCGTTACTACTTAAAATTTTTGAGAAAGCAAGATATTCATAGAAATGTAACTCGTTATTCGACTTTAAATATAATGCTAAGAATATTTCCATATATTTACAATAAGTGAGTATAAAGCAATATATTCCAGACAACTACCTAGTAAATATGCAGTGATCGAGAGAAAATGTTATACATGCAAGCATGGTTAATTTCATGCTCTATAAATTATAGTAAAAACTAAAAAAAACATGCTTTAGTTGAAAACTGAACTTGTGTGGTTACTTACCGTAGCACTAATAGTCAGCTCCAAAGGTTCAGGCAGAGTTCTTATGAATGTGCTTGTCCTTAATATAGCTTTAAACTCCTTCGCAGTTGTTGAAGATTCTTCATCATATTCAATCTCAAACAAGTCACTTCCAGTCAGTGAGAAGTCTATTCTCGAGGTTGTTAGATCTATGTCCCTCACTACGATATTGTGTTGACACCCTGTTATCTGGTGGCCAGGTAGTAGGGGTGTCGCAATCGCAATGTCATATTCGTTTGATGGTAAAAACACTGGGCTGTTGTTATTTGTGTCTATGACGTTTACTTGGAAGACCTTAAATTAAACATGTCATAAAAAGGAGATCGGAGTTTGATAAGGAATATGAGCTTTTTTTATGTTTGGAGTAATTTAAACTGATAATTTTAGAGATTGGTTCAGTATTTGATGTTCTATTTCAAACTCGTCCAAATATTTTGGCTTTTTAGATAAATTTATTAAAGAGAATGGTACTAATATGTAATTTTTCTTTTCTCTGATTAGCAAAAAATTACGATAAAACAACTCGTTGTATTTCGCGTGATATCAAAATTTAAAGTATGTCACCCCCTTTCCGAATCTTCGAAGCGCTGTATCTGTGAATTTTTACTACTTTGCTAAAGAAAAAAATATGGGTCCTTTATTTTTAGATAATCTAGTTGACGGACTAAGTAAAATAATATATTTTTTACCCATTCTACATCTCTATTATAGTACTATAAATATTTTACTTAAAACTTAAGTTTCTTTAAATCCAAGTGATTGGAAGATCTAGCTAAAATCTTATTATAAGAAAATTACTTCATTTATTGTATCAATTGAAATTGAAAGGATTGCCCACACTTTTGGATTTTTATAACTAGCTATGGTTATTTGGCTTAATAATAAGGTAAGATTTTAAATAAAGAAAGGGAGAAAAATTTCAATCATTGAGAGAAACATTAAGTTCTTCTCAATTTTCCTTACTTGATTAATAGTGGTTCCATCTGTACACCGGAACTGAGCATTCAAGATAATAGATGATAAAGTCTCATGTTCTTCATATTCCTCAAAGTTATCAGTTGTTGTCAGGTAGAAAGTTGTTCCCGAAATGTGACCACTCATGTACGGCCCAGAGTTTAAGCCAGCATTCTGTACGACGCCAATGAATCCTTAAATTTCAAAGGAAGTCAGAAAGTTCTATTCTGAAGTTTAATAAGACGAGTGTAGCACCTCAAACTTAGTGAAAACTTGTTGTATAGTAAACTTCCCGTATTCAAAGCTAAATATTCAAAAGCAAACCTTCTACATTCCCACGCATCTTCTCAAAATTTTAACATTAGTTTTTTATAAGAAACATCTGAATGAAGATATATATAACTTATTTACAAATTACATCTTAACGCTATTTTTACATAGGTTATACCTATAAATTTTTAAATTTTTTGAAATTATATTTTTTAGTTTAAAAGAAGTTATTTGTAAGTTCATAATAAATATCAAAATTAATAAAATTATTAAAAAGTTTAACTTTCAATCATAAAGTAGGTTTTCCTAGAGTCTTTGTAGCGTCGAGTCACGTGTCCAGTCTCATGAGGAAACAAAACATATCAAACTTACAATAAAGTAGGTAATGCTACATCACGACGCTCAGCAGTGAGCAGATGACTGAAGGAGTTAATGACAAACATCCTACATGCTTGCGCATTTTCAGAGGAATTTCCTCCCCAGTGGGTACGCTAAAGTTGTC
Organism: Acrobasis suavella; assembly: GCA_943193695.1. Lineage (NCBI taxonomy): Eukaryota > Metazoa > Arthropoda > Insecta > Lepidoptera > Pyralidae > Acrobasis > Acrobasis suavella. The sequence continues at coordinate 14,186,026 of OW971934.1, read as the reverse complement.
AAACGAGTTCAGGCTATGATTTTCCCATGAGTTTCTTCAAAAAGGGTAGAAAAAGATTCCTTGCTACAATTCTTAAATGCGCATGACTCCTAGGGAAGGCGCCTTGAAGTAGTTTTAGACGGACCAACCTTTCGGTGGACCAGTGTTTTTAATAATGAATACTAACCTGTAATGTCGATTATTTCATTGTTATAAATATTTCCTCGTTGGACATCATATATATTCACTGTTATTCGAATCAGGCCTGGATTTACGCCTTGCAACTGACAGCCTGGAAATTATTTGCATATAGTAAAACTAGCACTATGGGATTTCATTTTTAATTGGCATTGTCGTAATTTGATATTTCAGAGACTTTTGCTCTTAAACATACTTTATAAAGATTAAAATTGACTACCACACTGAATTAAAAATATCTGAATTAGAACGAAAATAAAAAGTGCCAGACATAGGTAAGTCTATATATATTAATTAAAGACATTATACATAAAAAAACTTGACTTACCATCGGCGATGTGTAGATAAATTAATATAAACAAAACAATTGAAATAACACCACGGTCCATTTTTAGTTACCGTTTTTGTATTAATAATACTTTGAATTTTGACATTACGCTGTAAGTAAATCTCACAAATTTACAAAAGAATATTGTCCTCTTTTTATGTTTTTACACTGTCCTGTATATTTAATAAGAAGCGTGTTTCTTATTTAAGTTTATGAATCTCTACAGATTAAATTTGCACAATTATTTCAAAATATCACAAAAAAATAATATCAGTAGGTACGTCCAAGTGCACAGAAATATACAACAATTATGAATATGATGTATATCATTCGTTAATGGTGATTACATATCTTTCGATTGTTATCTATGCGAGGAAATAACGTGATAATACGATGTTTTGAATAGATTCCAAACGGCAACATTTAAGCATTACCTGTTTCTTTTAAAATTGTATTTTTTTATACCTATATTTAGTAAAACATAAACTACTTAGTTGAAAAACCATCTTAGACCAAACTGTTGTAGCATCTGGTTCTGAGTGGAGACCTGCGTCTTTGAATAATTTAGAATACGTAAGGTGGTCTAGTTCAGTCTTTTCCAAAGTGGGCGAAAACGCCGCCTTGTGGGCTTAGAGGGGCGCCGTAAGGGGCCCAGAAAAAAGTTGGGGGGCGCTGATGTGATTTAAGGGACGAAGGATGATTTGTAACTTCAGTTACTTCATATTACAAATTTCACTGAAATTAAAATCCCCCTACTTCACAACATCTATTTATTAGTTTCTATTTATATCCTATTTTATTGTATAAATATAAAGTAAAATTATATATTATTAAATATTGATAAATAATATTTTTATATCTACAATATTTTATATATTATTTTATTTTATATATACAAGTTATTTATATCTTACGTGCAACATTTAGTAATAGGTATCAAACACTGAAACATATTCGTGTTTTCAAGTATCGCAGGTAAGGTCCCCCCACCTCCGATACACTTTAATATTCTAAAGTTGTATTATATTATTGCTCAGTGTTAATTATTGTTAATTTTAAATTAAAGGTAGTCATAACTATTGTAAAATTGCATTATTATTGCTCTCTCTGGTAAGAAAGTCTCGTTTAGAACATAGGTTCAATTAAACTCCAGGCGAGACTAATTTTATGTTTGTTAATGAGGATTTTAAGGTGTAGAAAATATGGGGGCGCTACAAAATAACTGATTTTCAAAGTGGGCGTTAGATGCAACAAGTTTGGGAACCTGTGGTCTAGTTAATCTCTTAAGTCTACAGAGGGTTTGAAGCCTGCTGAATTCAAACCGAATTAACTTCATAATTCTATTTAAATATATTCGGAACAGCACACTAGTCTATTATTATCTTGCCCAAAATAGTAAAAAAAAAATACTTAAATTAATTTATACTAACTTTTTTATTTTACCAAGTATACATACAATACAAGAAAAGTTCACGAGTTGTTTAAGACATTTCAATTTAATTGGAGTTCCACAGCCCATGAATGTAGCCAAGACAAAGCTGTGTCGATATCACAGACGTGGAGAGTTATAAATGACTTTATGTTTTTTTAAATTGTAATACTATACTGTTTTTGTAGTCGATAATCTTCCAAACAAATAAAAATAAAATCACTTTAAAAATATTCTCCAGCTACATCTAGTAAAGTAAGATTAGAATATCTTGTATTATTAAGTTATTTATGTATTCATTCCCTGCCTGAAAAAAAAAATCATCGTAATGATAAAAAAAATTAGTCTTCGGGCGAAAGTTTTTTACACCAGATATTCATTATCAAGTGGATATTGCTTGACTAAAGGGCTACTTTTACTCCAGAACCTTCTTTACACATATACATACGTGGTGAAATTACAACTAAATATAGATTATACAGTAATCAATATCCTTTCTTCGTTATCATCAAATTGAATTTGCTATTTTAAAATTAAGTGCGATTTTAACTTATCAGATATACAGTATGTGATTTAAAACAAATGCCGCTTATGATAACAACTACTTGAATGATACATACATTACTAGTGACGTGGTAAATTATCGTTTAATCGTCTGATAGCTGTATTAAGTTTCCCATTATATATTATCGCCAAAGATATAGACTGCCAAACATGTGATATTAACAATGCACACATTTTTTAACTTACAACTAAAAAGAGGGGTGTTATACGTTTGACGCTAATGTCTGTTTGGCTGTCTGTATGTCGGTCTGTGGCATCGTAGCTCTCGAACGGATGGACCGATTTGAATACTTTTTACGTTTAAGTTTTTTTCTATAATGGAATTAATATGTTTGATGAAAATTGGTTCAGCAGTTTAAAATTAATTGGGGGTTAACGCTTGAAAGACGGGGATTTTTAATTTACCTGGCAAATAAAACATGGTGTAACGGATCCACTTAACATCGGTTGGAATATGTAGTTATGTCACTCATCACTAGATGGTCTCGTCGGGGGTATTTTTAATTTACGTGGCAAATAAAACATGGTGTTACGGATCCACTTAACATCGGTTGGAATATGTAGTTCTGTCACTCATCACTAGATGGTCTCGTCGGGGGTATTTTTAATTTACGTGGCAAATAAAACATGGTGTTACGGATCCACTTAACATCGGTTGGAATATGTAGTTATGTCACTCATCACTAGATGGTCTCGTCGGGGGTATTTTTAATTTACGTGGCAAATAAAACATGGTGTTACAGATCCACTTAACATCGGTTGGAATATGTAGTTATGTCACTCATCACTAGATGGTCTCGTCGGGGGTATTTTTAATTTACGTGGCAAATAAAACATGGTGTTACGGATCCACTTAACATCGGTTGTAATATGTAGTTCTGTCACTCATCACTAGATGGTCTCGTCGGAGGTATTTTTAATTTTCCTGGCAGATAAACTTGTAAATTGTACGTGAATTAATTATAATTATCAATGTTCATTAGTCATTATCGGCATGCACGTAACTTAGATAAAGGCAAAGCCATTGTTTTGTCTTTATAAACTTACAATTTGCTTAGTAATGTATTGGCTTTTTGTCTTCTCGCTTTGTGAAAGTGATGAAAAGTCTGGCAAAAACTAAGGAGTCATCTCAATATTACGGCTATTTCTACCATTACATTTGACGTTACCTTTCATTATATTGGTCCTATGCATTACTTTCTTCTCTTCATCTTAGCGGGTTGCTGGTTGCATCTCACCTCATCAGCTATGCTGCTTTGAAACCCGAGGTGCGCTTTTCCCCTTTTTCTTCACTTAATATAGTAAATATGCTTGTGAATGGTAGAGAAGAAATTACCGAAACAGTTTAAATGATAAACAAACGGCCGCCTGCCTGATGTCAACCCTCTACGGGAATGCGTTTTTGCGAAAAGTTTTTTAACCGGCCGCCGCCAGAAGTAAACCCTCCTTGGAATTGCAATTATACACGAGATGATTGAGCGTAGTCATTTAGTCGCCTCTTACGACATCCACACCCACAAGAGATGGGTGGTTCTAGGCCAAAAGACACACGACTAGGGGATCGAACCGGTTTTAACCGAAAATGAAAAACCCGGGTTTTTCATTCCGTTCAGGACGGTTTTCATAATCAAAAAAACCGGGCTTTTCGGGTTTTTCGGTTTTTAAGAAAAATTTGTTTTAATGAATTGTTAACGTTGAAATTAAACAAACACGTAATGTTTTGGTAACAGGTTAGTATCCAGGGTTAAAAATAAGTCATTTTGTACTGATAAGAGAATAAAACTTATCAAAATGATGTCACTTGTCATTGATCATATCCATTTTCAACATAATGTAAGATTTAAAAATGCAGAAAAAAAAAATCAAATTCAATTTATATTAAAATATATCTTTTTTATTATAGTATATTTATAATATGTCTTAATAATCGTCACTTTGTTTTGTTGCACAATTATTGTTGACGTCAAAAAGTTACTTTAAGCTAAGTTTACTGTCGCGATGGCCAGTCGCGAAATTCCTTAACTGTAAATATGTATATACTTTAGATGGCAACACTGGTGGGTGTAGTCTATGCCGTTTCACCTGTCACTGATTTGTCAACCGTAAAAGTTTGCTACTTCTAAAATGCGAGAAACTTTCGTGATGAATAGAGAAAATTTATCCAGTGCAATCGGCTTGATAGAAGCTGCCTTGGCGGGCGAGAACCTACGATGGCTAAGTATTCTCTGTGCTTTACATGTTTAAATCTATATTTCCAATGTAATTCCAACACTAAGTATTCTCTGTGGTTTACATGTTTAAATCAATATTTCCGATGTAATTCCAACAGCTTGTGTTCATGATGTACAGACATTATTTTATCTAACAGTTCCCCAATAACTAACGTTGATATGTCGGGTTGTAGACCCACAAGTAGATTCCCTCTGTTTGAGCTCAATCAGACTTTACTTCATGTCTCAATCGAACCGAACAGCTACGGTGCAATATCTGTTCGGTTTACAAACATCCCGCGCCGGTGGGCCTGGAGAGATCGAGTCTGCCGGGGAGTGTTGTCCCATAGAGTGAAATACTGATTTGGAGCCTCGCTTAGAGAAGAGGTTCCCAATTGGGTGGAGTGGATGTTATCCTGCCTATAAAGATTAGTAGGCCCTCGCTTAGAGAGAGGTGCCCTCTGGATGGAGTAGCATGTTCTCTTGTCCCCCACAGAGGTGGGATACTGTTGGTGACACTGCCAGGGCGCGTCGTAGAACGCAACCTGAGCACGAGGACGTGTCCTAGTATTGTGACCGTACGTAGTACGGAACTCCCTGGGGCGGAGACGAGGTCCAGGGCTAGTCCTAGAAGAGAGGATACTGACAGACACACGTACTTGCACAGACATTTAATTACTAACCTATGACCTTCTCAGTATATAATACCAAATGTAAATCGCTGGTGGTCCTACAGTAGGACACCAACTGATAAGCCTACAATCTCTGCATTAATAACTTGTCCAGTGTATAATTGTGGGAATGCTTAGTAGCATATGTGTTGCTAATAAACACCTTCATACTTACAGGTGTGAACGAGAAGGATACAACACAGAATGAGGTAGAAAGTGATCAGGCTGGGAGAAAGAGAAGCGGTGAGTCTCTTATCATAATATGTCGCTGCGCCGTGTGATCAACAGCGAAGCAGATTTTGCTTTGTCGTGGACATTGTGTAGGTAAGTCGATGGATTGTCAATTGATATTAAAGTCCATGTCATACAGGCCAATGTATTGCGGCAAGGCAGTACTCTAAATCCTCATTAGTAAATAATGGTCATACCTATGAACATATTTGACCTATAGTTAGTTCATAAATATATACGCGCCGTGGCGACATTTACTGCCGCCTCCAAAGCGCTAGTGCAAAAGAAGCGGTAACAAACTGCACTGTAGCATTTTCTCCAGGAACGTCAACTCACAATGAAATGATATGTGGACAGAGAATGCATTGGTTGTTGACATAATTTTTTTATTGTAATTTCGAAATTTTAAAATAATGTCAAATCAAGTTGTAGTTTCAGTATGTACCTAATAATGTACCAAATTATGACATTTCTGAGTATACAAACCTTTAAGAAGAACTCGCGCCTAGCTCAAGCCAGACTTTGTTGTCTTTGAGATAGTTATCGGTCCTATAAAAAGCCTTCTTACAGAGTTCCTTCTTTACATAAGCTTTAAACTTTTTGTCTGGCATATCAAGGACCGATTGTGCCAGTTTGTTACAAAAAAGTATACCGTTCTCCATAAACGATTTACTGTTTTGAGCCTATAATACGGAGCAACTAAGTCACACTTATTGCGTAAGTTTCTAAAGGTAAAATTACTTACTTTATTGTATGAAGAAATATTTTTCCTAACATACTTTATGTTTTTAAATATATACTGTTATGGTAAGGTTAGTATACCTATTTCCTTGAATAATTCTCTGACTAAGTCACTAGATCCTAAGCCGTAGATAGCACGAATTGCCCTTTTTTGTAAAATGAAATGCCGTATGCCGTAAGACATCTAATTATGAAAGTAACTAAAGTACACCAGTATAGCAGTTGCTACATCTGTCAATTGTCTTATTCTCTTAACAGCATAAGCCGCAGAGCTAAGCCTGAAAGTTTAGATACATGAGCACTCCATTAAAGTTTCGAGTCGATTGTAATTTCTAGGAAGGTAGTACTTCAACAAGATCTAATTTTTCGCCATCTATCAGTATGTCAACGCAGGCTTGTCTCACATTGGGAAGATAAAATCGAATGCATTGGGTCTTTTTCGCATTTGATAGTAAACCAATCATAAATGGAAGACAAAATGCTGTTCACCGCGCTAGCATCTGTGCTACGACGGTCAATTTCGAATATTAGCGAGGTGTCATCAGTAAACAGCACTATGCCTCCCTGTTTCTCAACCATGTATGGCAAGTTATTAACATAAACTAAGAAAAAGAAAGGTCCTAGAATGGAACCTTGTGGTACGCCGATTTTAACATTAGATCCGTGCGATTTTATGTCGTTTAAATCAACAGTCTGAAGCCTATCTGTTTATTAAGATTCTATTAGTTTAATTGACTTATCATCAAAACATATTGACGAAATTTAAGCTAAAGTGTCGGATGATCTACGCAATCAAATGCTTTGAAGAGATCACAAAAGGATCCAATCCCATCATTTTTGTTCTCTCATGCGTCGTAAATATGAGTAATGAGTGCCACTCCCGCATCGGTGGTTGATTTGGCGTCAGACCACCTTAATTGTGGATAAGAGGTCCTTTGTGCTTCGGAAGACACATAAAACTGTGGTTTTCGGCTGTCATCATTATATGGTAGTCTTCAAGCTATGTCAGATGCCTCAGACAGCTTGAAAAATCCAACACCAGTGTTGGCCAATTACACACAAGAAAAATGTTTTATTTTCTCTCATGTCTACATGTGAATAGGTGACATAATTATGTACTTTGAACCAGCGAACTATGGAAACAAACTCAAGCGCAAAATAAAATTACCCGTACTATCAAAGAAGGGTTCTATCTGAGTAGTGTTTTTCGAAGATGTTTGTTGTCGAAGTATGTTCTGTCGGACTAGTCGCTCTGTCCAAACATTAAGTATCAAACTATTGGTATTCCAAAATGGGACTGTGTCGAAAACAATAAAAATAAAATCAAAATAAAAAAAGCACATCGCATCGCATTTGACGATCTCTATGACAATGGTCATCATGCCACGCAATGTTATTATTACTTTGAAATAAAATTCCAATTATAAATAAACACGAAATTTATTATACTTTATGTTAAAAATACGAGTTCTTTGTTGTCCCATATTTGCAAGTACGAAGAATTAAATATCCAAAGTATGTTTATCCCGAAAAAGTATTCCGGTTGTTTATGATGAACGAAGTTCTAATAAAATTGTCTTATAAAATAAAAGTGCTCTGTCTACCCGTTACGGATCAAGAAGTAACAGTATGTATATATGTATAATAATAAATAGAAATTAAAAGAAAAAAATGGATGAAAATCGAAAAAACCGGGTTTTTTGGTTTCGAATATTGTTAAAAACGGAAAAAACCGGTTCGGTTATTTTCGATGGCCTACACACGACACGACACAACAAAACAAATGACTGGCTACCTACGTAAGAGATAAAGTCGTGACTAATTCAGAGTTAGACGTGTAATAAAACTTCAAAACTTTGTTGTTTACTTACTTTAATATCGTACTAGTTTTACATGGTTTTAAAATTATTATGAAAAAATATAAATAATACTGATATTACCTATGTACAGCAAAAAAACTGATTTTAATGCCAAGTGTCAACAGTAGTGATGTCGTGGTTCTGCTCCATGCTGTCTTGTGGCTTCCTATTCACAGACACGTTAAGGGCTAAGAGTTGTTGTATAGGAAGCCTCGGTGAGAGGTTCACCATGCTGGCCCATTGTCCCGAGCATAGTTCCGGGAACTTGAGTTTCTTCAAAAAATGCCCCTCAAGAAACCACGGAGAAACGCACGTTGGCGAGTAATCCCATATCTTCATCTCGTTAAGGCGGACCCAACTGTAAATCAACGTTACTTGGCAACAGGGGTTAGGTTGTCCCGGTCCAGAACGAAAAATATTTCAGGGAGATATGGGTAATAATATTAAACGAATAGGAGCAACGTTGAAATTTCTTTTTCATTTTCTCGCGTTTAGGGTTCCATTTTCAGGTGTGGTTTTTCGGTGCCCGAGTCATATTTTGAGCGAACACCATCGAATATTACGGTAATTAGATTACCATGAGGATTTATGAAAAAAAAAAAAAGTTTTATTAAGAATAATCAATTTCATCAAAATATGCTATACTTAAAACTACGTTTCCCTTGAAACAGAAAATTGTAATAAAAGGAATATATTCGAGTTTTAAGTATTCGTAACTCGACATTACGATTACCTAAAACTTAAAACGCTTATTTTTTTAAAGTTTTTTTTTGCCTATAAAACCGGGCGTGCAGTCGATGGCGGGCCCATTTGCTGCTCGACCGCCATGCGGATAACACCTTGGTGAAATCTATCTTGTATTTTACTTGTTTTGCAAGTCAGTAATATTTCGGTTTAATTATTAGTAAATTGTTTAAAATGGCTGTTTAGTTTATTTAATTAGTGTCAAATTACATTTATGGATTATAACCTCAAATGTTAAATCCCTAAAATCCCTAGAATAAAATAGCTAAATATATATATATATATTTTTTGATTTTTTTAAAATAAAATCCTAAATATATATATATATATATATATATATATATATATATATATATATATATATATATTCCTATAAATATATTTTTCTCAGTTGACCTTGTTTGTAAAGTTCAGTGAACGATTATTTGTATAAAATTGTGTTTCCACGGAAGACCAGTCCTGCTGTTTGCCTTAATTGGCGATCAGCAGCTTATGCTGAGTGGATATCACTTTCAGTGATAAAATGTTTTTTTACCAAGTGTTAGTTAATAATTTAGTATTATCGCAATATTAAAGATTTACTTGTAAGTTATTAAGTGTACATTATCTTATCACTGAATAAAGATTTTTCTATTCCATTCTATTCTAATATTATGATCACAATTAAAATGATTTTTCAAAATATTTATCATATAATAAAAATTGACGACCTCCGTGACTTAGTGGTCACCATGCTAGTCCGACACCCAGAGGTCCCGGGTTTGATCCATTGGCAAGTCCAGGCAATTTGGAAAAAGGCCTTTTTCAAATTGTTCTGGGTCTTGGATGTTTATCTATTTATGTATTTATTATAAATAATAGTATCGTTGAGTTAGTATCCCATAACACAAGTCTCGAACATTCTTTGGGGCTAGCGCAATCAGTGTTATTTGTCCCTATATATTTATTTTCGTTAATTATTTAAAAATTAAAAGACATGATTTAAAGTTCCTTTACAACAGAACGTAATGTTACGCAAGGTATGTTATGTAAATGCATGAATTAAGTTAACGGAAGCTTTAGCCGCTTCTCTTTGAGTTTATACAGCCGCTTCTCTTTGAGCTTATACACTAAACGTGTTGAAGTTCTTTAGTAGCTTGTAATCTAAGCGCACGGTAGTGCGCAGGCCAAGTTCCAGCAACAGGCCGCGCGCATGCCGTTGCACTATTTACACGAACCGTTTCGACCTACTTTTGACCCCCCTGTAACTCAGTGCCTATTACAATTACAGAGATAAAATTGAAACTACGTAATCATATACTACTACTAAAGCAGTATGTCAAATTTCATAGATATAGCTTCAGTAGATCCTGAAATATGACCCTGTGAAAATAGCTAATTTTGGCTCTGACTGACTGACTGACTGACTCACTGACCGGTAATCAAAACCTCTAGGCCACTTCCAATTGTCCTAGCGTTATGAAATTTGGTCGTGTTTTATATGTAGATTAACAAAAAATTAAGAAATTTGAGAAATCGGTCAAGCGTGAGTTGGCTCAATCGAATATCACATTTTAATAAAAATATTTATGAACCACAATGAGAATACGATGAGGAGGGGGGAGGGGGTATAAAATATTGTCATGTATACATCATGCACAATGTATAGCTTATTATTAAATACTGCTTACCTAAAAAATCAGGCTTCTATTGTTATAAATTAATTTCGATAGATGGCGCTAGCGGTATAATTGAAACGCAATATTGTGTTTTGCGTCTGCAGTATATATGAAAAGTTGATAAGAAATCGATGGGCATTTCTTAATACATTTACGACGTTTTGATATCTTATAAAAAGATAAAATAGGTACGATTTCTTGAAAAAAGTATTAAAATCCCACCAAAAACATACCTGTTAAAAAGGGGGCCAAGTTCCTATCGGCTAATTGTTCGCCTAAAAAAGGGTTGAAATCCAATCCAATGCCAAGTTTAGATGCACTTTAAAAATATCTTAAATTATAATACTTCTAAATTTGAACTTGGCAGGTTAATTTAATTATACAATTAATCAAGTGTTACGTACAGCACGAAAACCTGCCAAGTTCAAATTTAGAAGTAATAGGTTGGGGAAAAAGTCTTTTCGCATTTTATATGAAAATTCAAAACATTTTTTAATATAGTTTATTTACATTTAACTAAAGTATGTACATAGGTACCATTTTGTTCGATAACTTTTTGCCATCTTATAGGTAGGGACATGATCCCATTGCTATATAAATTTTGGGGCTTCTGATCAAAATATTGCGTCAAGTAGTTTTGGCAGTCCTCTCGTGATGTTAACCTGACACTGCCTAAAGAATTCTAAAGAGACCGAAACAGGTAGAAATCTGAAGGTGCCAGGCAGGACTACGGCGGATACATTAACACCTCCCAGCCAAACTCTCTTAATTTTTGCTGAGTGGCTAAAGATGTGTGAGGTCTAGCGTTATCATGATGAAAAACCACACCCCTTCTGTTGATTAATTCCGGCAGCTTTCTCTCAACTTCTTGCTTTAATCTTATCAGTTGTTCGCAGTTGAGTTCTGAATCGATAGTCCTGCCTGGTGGTAACAGCTCATAATGAATAATGCCCTTCCAATCCCACCACACACACAGCATCACCTTGTTGCGAGTTATCCCGGGTTTCGCCACAGTCTGTGAAGCCTGACCGGCCTTCGACCATGACCTTTTTCGCACGTTCTTGTCGTACGTGATCCACTTTTCATCACCAGTTATCAATTTCTTCAAAAATGGTTCGGTCTCATTACGTCGTAATAAAGAATCACAAATGAGTACACGGTTCATTAGGTTTCTTTCAGAGAGCTCGTGAGGTACCCAAATATCGAGCTTTTTTGTGTATCTATTTTTTTTTTCAAATGCGCCAAAACTGTTTTGTGGTCAATTCTCAGTTCTTCAGCTACGTCGTAACTACGGATATGCCGATCTTGCTCCACTTTTTCAAAAATAGCATCCATTTTATCCGTAACAGGGCGACCAGAGCGACGTGCATCTTTGACATCAAAATTTCCGGATTGAAAACGCTTAAATCAAATTTGTGCTACTCTCACAGACACTGCACTAGGTCCATAAACATCGCAAATTTTTTTCGCGGCTTGCGTTGCATTTTTACCTTGTTGGTAGTAAAATTTTAAAATGTATCTAATTTCTTCAGTAGATTCACTCATCTTGACGGTAAGAAAAACAAATGAAAATCACGCATTTTAAATTAATTCCACATTTCAAATTAGGAAAAATTTGAAATGTAAGTGTTTGGTATCATTTAAAAGTTTAAATAAAATTTAAACTTTAAATGATACCAAAACTAGCCAGGTACAAATAGTATAGCCAAAGTGGTTTTATTACAAGTTCATACATATTATATACGAAAAGACTTTTTCCCCAACCTAATATTATAATTTAAGATATTTTTAAAGTGCATCTAAACTTGGCATTGGATTGGATTTCAACCCTTTTTTAGGCGAACAATTAGCCGATAGGAAATTGGCCCCCTTTTTAACAGGTATGTTTTTGGTAGGATATACTTTACGAGTACATATTTGTATACTAATTTGACCCTTTTACCGCGAACTTCGGATTTATCCGACAAACATTGTCGTGCCCATTCTCTGAGCGTCGGATATTTCAGAAAAAAAGGCGCTCGTATTGTATGACCATATCCACTTTTTGGTTGTAGTTATTTATTTTAGATTTACTACCCCTCGCACTGGGGGCACGACAACTGATATAAAGTCTCGCGGTGAAAGGGTTAAAAATAACCGAATTTACAGAATAAAATATAATTGTATATTATATTTCTAAAGTGGTACTTTGCAAAAAAAGTTTTAATGTAAATATTTCGCCTAATAATAGTCGAATACTAACATAGAGAGATCTTTTTTACAGATTTCTTAGAGACTCATCATAAGTTATGGATAAACAAGACTAGCCTTTCATATAACTCGCCTAATATTAGTCGAATACTAATAAAGAGATATCTTTGTTACAGATTTCATACTGACTCATCGTGGGTTATGGATAAACAAGACTCGTATTTCATATTAAGCACTCCGGGATGAAGCAGTATAAATATTTTTTTTCAGAATAGTGGCATAATTTAAAACTGGAAATGTTATTTAAAACTAGGTTCATTTACTAGCGTCCTGAAACACAGATGTCAAGTCTGGTTCAGGCACCAGTCTCTCACAATATTTATACACTGTAAATCGTTTAGCTATTAGAATATTGTGGTTAGAAAATAAACATATTATTATATTAGCAATTTAATTTTCGAGTCAATATTCGGTGTTATGCCCAATATATCAAAATTTAGGTATGCACTTAAGTTCAAAAAGAAGTACTTCTAATTTTTTATGAATAGTTATTTTGGAGTATTTTTATTTTAATAGTTAACGTAGCCATTTATTAGACTTCTTTAAAAATTTTTGTTTGTTTACTTGTAGTAAAATGTAGTGGCTTTATCCACTTTGACAAAATGAACTCACGCTGAAATGTAGAGCACGTGGCAGTCACAATGCCAGGGATTGCCAGATAGCTTCACGATGGCCAGTTTGGGCATGTAGTCCAATGTGCGCGACGGCAATGAAGGAAACATGTTATTGTCCAGATACCTGCAATAACATTGCTTATAATTATAAAAGAAGCATTATAAAAAAGTTATTTTTCGTACAATCTTTTGTTGTAAGGCTTAAGTACTTATCAAGACAAATGCAATAAGCTGAAACTCGATAGGGTTGTGTCGTATTCTTACAGGGGTCAGATCAGCATCTTGTTAAAATAATAATGCATTGTCACCCGACTTACACAAGTAATGCGTCAGCTTAATCAATTGAAAAAAACTGGTTCAACATTGAGTTGCAGGATTTGAGCCAAACAAACATACTTACATACAAGATACTTTGCTAGTTAAATAAAAGCTTGTAAAAATAAAAACACTTCTGATCAAGTCACCATCCACACAAAAAAAAAACTTAGTCAGATCAGTTTATCTTTTTGGGATGTCACAATAATCTCCGTTTGCTTCGGGGTATAAAAATAGCTCTGAAAGAACCTGCTCGTATGGCTTTGAGAGAATTTCACATTATATATTTGTTTGATCTTCGATAAGTCAGTTGAAATCACGTTATATTAGTTTAGGGCTAGGTAGGCCGAGTTTTTGAATTTTTAAAACCATCTGAAACATTGGAGATAGTGTTTTAAAATCTAAAATAAAGATAATGATAACGTTTTATAGGGATCTAGTCTATAGTCAAAGTCAAATTCAGTTATATGACCTAACAAACTTCACTCGATAAAAAAATCCCAAAGCAACCCCTTTTTGTAATACATTTTCAAGTTTATGACTGTACTATTAATATTTAAAGACACTTATATTTATAGTCAAATTCACAGAGATCCCACGTATCCTTTATTTTTAAAATTGTAACCCGATAAAATCTACATTCCGCGTCATTCCGCGTTGATTCCCCGCCTCCCATTCTCTAAACAGTCGAAATATGTACACTTCCGTGGAATGTTATGTATCGTAGATCCCTCCGCACCTCATCCGACAGGGCCGTTGAAATACAAGGCCTTAAGTGGTTTGAGAGATAATCTACCCAGTTTATTTTAGGTCTCTACTGTAGCTAAATGGTAAAAATAAACCTTTATCGTCCTACAAATTTTGCTTCTTTCTTCTTTTTCCATTAGAAACCGTTCTTTTCTTTGTGTATAGGTAAAAGATTTTTTTTTTTTTTGTAAAATATACCTTTAAAAATGGGTCGATAAATGTCGTTATCAAACAATATTGCTTCAGTGTTGTTTATTTGTTTTTCGTGTGTGTAAGTTTGCTTCAGTTCGAGTATCTTATGTAAACCAGCGATAAATAGTTTCGTCACTGTTGTGTAATTTACGGGATTCAAAGCTCAATAGAAATCATCCAATATTTACAATGTGTGCTAATGCTGAAACTTTGCAATCTACTCCAGTATATTACTTTAACCATGTCAGCACAATATTACTCTCCTTTGTTTCTAATGCGAGCATAATCTACTGGGATAAAGATTGAGATGAATACAAAATTTAATTCATGACGTTTGTCTTTGATATTGAAATATTGAAAACATCTATTACAGAACACGTTTTAAAGTAAGTACATACTTTTAGTACTGTACCAATCCTGTGAACTCCAATGAACCAATCCAATGAACTCGCCTCAATATAGGTATTAGACGAAGGTCTTGTAATACAAGTTTTTTATATTGATTGCTAAGAGCAAACACTCCCTGCACCATTTCCAGAAAATAATATAACTGTATATAAAATTATATTATGTTGAGTACATAGTCCTTACATAGAATAATATCAAACATGAATTAATACGTTTGTGTATAGATTTTTTTTATTTCTACCAGATCTTTGGCTACACCAGAGATAAGTATGGGCTACACAATGTCATATTTTCATTGACAGCCAGCAAGGATACCTCACAGACTTAGGAACGGAAGTATGTCTTCGCTAGAGATAAGAGATATAAAGGTTATAATTCTATGGTCTTCCCTATGTATGTCTGTGGGGTACGTATACATATGTACAACTTGACGCACAACATTCCATATGGATGACACGTAAAACTCTTTATGTCTTTACTTATATCTTTGGCATGGGTGTGCCTCAGGGTTCAATAATTGGTCCATTTTTGTTTTTGATTTATATTAATGACCTCCCCTGTCTTGCAGAAAAGTTGTGTGAAGTAGTATTGTTTGCTGATGATACATCTTTACTTTTTAAGGTTGACAGAAAATGCACAAACTATGACGATGTAAGCAATACTATGTCACAGTTGGTTTACGACTAATAATCTGGCCTTAAACACACAAAAGACTAAGTGCGTTAATTTTTCACTATTGAATAAACCTAATACTCACATACCTTTGAGTCTTAATGGTCAAGTTCTAGAATGGGTACCCAACACCAAATTTTTAGGCATAACTGTAGACTGGAACTTAAAATGGGATAAACATATTGAGGCCACTGCCAAGAAACTTAGTTCGGCAGCATATGCTGTGAGGAGGGTCAGACGGTGTACTAACGTTGAAACTGCTAGGCTAGTATACTTTAGTTATTTTCACAGCATAATGTCATATGGCTTGCTCTTATGGGGTAAAGCGGCTAACATACATGCTATCTCTGTGCTACAAAAGAGAGCAATTCGGTCGATCTACGGACTAAAATCACGCGATTCCTTAAGAGAGTTATTTAAATCTATAAATATTCTTACTGTGACATCTCAATTTATTTACGAAAATCTTCTATTTGTTAAATCTAGGTTAAATAATTTCAAGAAAAATAGTGATGTTTACAGTTATAATACTCGCAACAAAAATCAGCTTCATACGCCTAAATTTCGACTTGCTAAAACTAGAAAGTCACTCTTAGGTCTAGGTATAACATTATTTAATAAACTTCCCGAAGCGATCGTTAACCTACCAATGGCAAAATTTAAAACACATGTTAAAAAAGTTTTATTGAACAATGCATACTATACTATCAATGATTATTTAAGAGATAAAAACGCGTGGATACTTCCTAAACATTTTCCATTACACTCCACACATGAAACATAAATAGCTGCATTTTCTGTTACCATAATAAGCTTACTGTAAAAACATGTAAATGCTCTGCGATCAATAAGTGACCAACATATAATTAATATTTTCTCTTGACAAGGTCTGCGAGTTCGGGTTTTTCATGCTCACTAAAATGTCCAATCCGGTGGTGGCGTCGCTGGTCGGGTCGTTGGATTCCCTCTAATATGGTTGAGTTTAACGATGGCTGATCCGTGCGTCAACTCGTGAACGGGTGCTGCCGGGAGGGACTGGTCAGCTCGGCTTCGCTTTTTTTTGACTACTTAATATTTTTTATTACGCAATTTATGTTAGTTTACTTGTTCGCAAGCATAACATGTTATAATGTGTCAACATTGTATTATATTATAAGTATTTATTAATTAAAAGACAATTATAATAATATGACAAAGCCCTTCTGGCGAGTAGGCGACCAAAACTGTGAAAATGAGTTTCTTTCGGCGTTTCTTCTCAGCAGTGGTCGTTACGAAGCGCTGGTATCGGTAGCTTTTCTTTAAAAAATAAATTAAATTTTAATATACTTTACACGTAACATAAATTATACTTATTGACGTGTAAAAGTGCCTGTAAAGGTCTAATTACTGAATAAACATTTGAATCTTTGAATCTTTGAATCTTTTGTAAACTGAACTAAAAGAAATCGAATAGTTGAAAATACTTACAAAGTAGTTAAGTTTTTCAAAGTCGCAAAAGTCTTGAAGTGAACTTCCAAAATCTCGTTATCAGACAAGAGCAACGACGTCAGGTTGCCTAATCCATGGAAAGCAGTGAAGTTCAAGAAATGTAGTTTGTTTCTCGATAAGTCGAGTTTTTCCAACCTCGAGCAATTTGAAAAGATGTAGTCTGGTAATTCGGATAAAGAGTTCTCTCGTAAATCTAAATGCCGCAACTGTTTTAAGTTGTTTAAGTTTACATTCATTAGCTGAAATAAATTGTAGTGGTAAATAATTAACTACGAGGTATATATGAAAAAATAAAATTAAAAAAATAATCAAAAATGCATATTTACCAATTGTAAATTCAATTTTAGAATACGCGTAGAATAAAATTGATAAAAATCGAATGAATATAAAATTTAGTCTTAACATGTTATATCTACATTATACTTAATATAAAGAAAATCTTACAGTTAAATTAACGTAATAGAAAACTTTTTATTTTTAGTAGTATTTCAAAAAGTCCCAAAATGTTACAATACACAAACAATTTATAAATACTTACATTCATCAAATTATTGTTCGTCAGGTCCAAGAAAGTCAAACAAACGAGATTGCTGAACAGGCGGCCCGGAAGGTATTGAAGTTTGTTCTTGTCTAATAATAAAGTTTCTAGAGACACCAAGCCTTCAAAGGCATTTTCCGATATATTATTTATTCTATTGTCCGACAATTTGAGAATCTGTAGAGTTTTCATTGAAAATGTTCCGTTTTCTATACGTTGGATTTTGTTCCGAGATAAATCTAATATCAGTAGCGAGCTCAGTCCCACAAAACTGTCGGACGGAACGTACACGATTTGATTATTAGATATATCTATTGTTTCTAACATAGAATTGTTAGCAAATAGGAGTTCAGGAAGTGTGTACAGATAATTGTTAGACAAATCGACGTGAAAAAGCCTTTTCGTCTGTCGAAATGACTCGCTATCAATTTCCTCCAGGTAATTTCTTTGAAGACGTCTGAAAATAAAAGTAACGTAAGGTTTTTCAAAAAGATGAACAAGTTTAATAAAAAACAAATGTAGGCTCTAAAAGCGAAATAAAATAGATGTGCATGTATGGAAACTAATTATTTTAAATATTCCACCACATAGTTTAATAAGGTTTACATGTATTAAACTATTAATAAGTCCGTTACCATTCAGTATGAAATTGCCGTATGCCGGCGACAAGATACTCAAAATGGTTGTCGAACACATGCAGCTCGGGTAGAGACCGCATCTCTTTGAACGTAGTCTTGTTAATAAGTTAAAATGAAACTAACTTACACTATACTCAAAGTGATGAGTAAGTCAAATATGCCAGCGGGCAAATACTCGACTTGGTTGTCGAACTTATCCAGCTCGGCTAGAGACCGCATACTTTTAAACGTTGTCTTGTGCAGAGTCCGCCATTTGTTCGTGCCCAAGTCTAGAGACTGCATCCCTAATTATTAGCCTTTGAACGTCTTATTAGTGATGAGTTATAACGAAGTTAACTTACAATATCCTCAAATTGACGAGCGAGTCAAATATGCCGGCGGGCAAATACTCGACATGGTTGTCGAACATATCCAGCTCGGACAGAGACCGCATCCCTTTAAACGTCGTCTTGTGCAGCGTCCGCAATTTGTTCGTGCCCAGGTCGCTGGAAAGTTAAGGCTTGTTTATACTGCCCGCATACCGCATAAGTTGAATAATATTCGGACAGAATATTATTTATGACTACGGAATGTTTTTCTAAACAACAGATCAGTTGTTGTAAGTATCAGGCTTGCTTAGACGTACTTGTAAGATACTAAAGTATTAATTACTTAAATTAATATGACAATTATTATGAATATGCATTTCACTCTACTCGTCGTTTGCTAAGAGTCGCAATACCCAGCATGCTCTGTCTGTCCCATCAGGTATGTATATTTATTTATTTGTATTATGGTTACATCCCATCAAGTTAATAATTTTTGTCGTCCCGTTGAAAGTATTTATGTAACATCGATTGGTCTTGGAATATACTTTTTCTACTCCTGTACTGTTATTTTTTTTTTAAATGGTCTCGAATACCATTATAAGAACATAGATAATATGAAAAAGTCTCTATTCCTAATATAATAACATATGTCGTTATTTCGACAAAAAGATACTCTTAGCCATAGACCTAGTTTTTTTTTTCTTTAGTAATTTTTTAAATTACTTCTTTAGTAACTATGTTACAATAAACTTCATCCTTCATATTCCCGTTTACCTCCTTTCTCCATTTCATACTGTCCACCTTTCTAAAAATAATTTCATTTTCAAATTCCATTTTTAAATTATAGATTCCTTTCTCATTTCTGACACATTCTACTATCATCTCTCGAGCTGATTACATTTCCTAACTTATATATCAGTATTGCAAATTTATAATAAATAAAATAACTCTGTGCTATTTTATTGTGCTATTTCTCTCAAGCCCTCCAATACCTACCTACGTATCTTACCTACCTTCTCAAGTGGGAACACTAGTTGGGGCAGTTGGAGCTCTTAAAGGTCTGTGCACGATAGTGCCTACGTAGATGCACTTAGATTTAAGTTTTATTCGATCTAGACAAATTTACCAAAAAAAAAAAACAAATACCAGCATAAGGCCGGCCGCATATTATCCGAATTTTTCTGTCCGAAAATTTCGGACGCCCGCCGGACTATACTCTGTCCATACATTTTGTTCTAGACCCCGCATACTGTAAGAATTCGGACGTGTCTGACGTCCGAATTTGATAGCGCCGGATGCAAACCATCTGACGTCCGAATTTTTTCTGATCCGAATGCCGGGCGCACATTATAGGAAATTTTCTGTCAGAAAATTTCGGACGGCCTGCACTGGTTTCACTCCGCACACTATCAGAAATTTCGATCCGGCGAATCTGACCTTAGTTCTAGGCTGGCCGTCATGCAGCGTGGTCTTCAAGAGTAAAAGAAAAACAAAATGGACAGCGATCAATTTATTTTTGTGACGGTTATAGATTTAGAGATACTAAAACGCATTATTTTCTTAAAAACTCGTATCATGTCTCTATGTCTAACGGGACAGGTACACCATTTTGGCCTCTGCAGCTCTTAGCAGACAGCGTCCAGGAGCTTTAGACCCAAGGGCTACGTTTAGTGTAATTTATGGGCAAAAAGATATTATTTTGTATTTTTTTCAAAATTGTAGGGTCAGTAGTTTCGAAGATCAAGGAGAAAAAATCAAAACTTTTTATCACACTATTATTATAAAGGTGAAAGTTTGTGAGTGTGTATGTTTGTTACTACTTCACACGCAAATGGCTGGACCAATTTTGATAAAATTTGGCACATAGGCTACTTTTTCCGCGGGTAACACCGCGGGGTGCAGCTAGTTTTACAATAATAACAAAAATATATTTGAGATCCCCATTGTACCATTTATTATTGGTAAATAAAGTATTAAATAAATAAATAAATAAACGAGCCCTTTCAATTGATATATGACACAGTAAGGTTTGCAAATCTTTTTTCTTTAATTTCCTAATTAGTCCCTCGAAAATCATCATGATATGAAAAATATTTTTTTTTTGCACATTTGGTCCAGGAGATTTGGAGTAAATTAGCTGTGACAGACGGACGGACAGACAGACGCACGAGTGATCCTATAAGGGTTCCGGTTTTCATTTTTTGTACGGAACCCTAAAAACCGCATCGAAATCGGTCCATCCGTTTAAGCGCTATACGATGCCACAGACAAACACACAAGCAGGCTGGCAGACAGACAGACATTAGCGTCAAACTTATAACACTCCTTTTTTTTGTCGGGGGTTAAAAATAGATTTATTTATTTATTCATTTATTTTTTATTTACCAATTTATTTTATTATATCATTAATTAATTTACTAGATCGACGAGATAATTTGCATCCGCAAGATTCCATAAACATTCGTATTTTTTCTCTCATTACATCCATATCCGCCATATTGCGCGCTGCACAGAGTGAATGCGTGCCGAACGCACGACATTCACTTGACAACTGAGGAGCAAATTTCTGATAGGTGTGCGTGGTGTAGCAAAATGTATGGAAAGCGTGCCGTCCGAAATTAGGTACGATTCAGACCGACCGGCTCGCATCGGCCCGGCCCGAAAGGCATTTCACAATGTGGTAAAGGAAATTGAAACATGTAACAAGAAATTAAAGTCATATTTCTGCCACATATACATTCCTTGTCTGCCGTACGGCTCTATTCGGCTCCGGTCAGCGCTGGTCAGCTCCGGTCGGCTCCGAGCGGCTTCCGATGGATACCGCGAAAGATAGCTGACTCTATCGGTATGCGTCGGGTCAGTTCGGAGCCGTACGGCTGTCGAACCGCGAACGGCGGTGTAGCGAGACGAGTCATTCGAAGTTGTTTACACTAAAGGATAAGGACATAATAACTTTAATAAACAAGTAATACCACGTCCCATTCCACCATTTTTTTATTCAAATTCTATGGTGTCTACACAGCGCAATGCAAGCAGCACTTCTGGGCTCTAGGGATGTTTACGCATGCCGCAGGCGCTGTCGGCTGCTGCAGCACGTATACGGCTCCCGCGGCACGCGTACGGCTCACACGACATGTTACGGCTCTATCACACGTGGCCGGCTGCCGAAGCGTGCGTCCGCATCCGTTCCGGCCCAAATCGGTGCGGGCCGATCGGTCTGAATCGTAGCTAAACAGAAAAATTCGGACGTCAGATACTTTGCATTCGGCGGTGCATTTCGTCGGACGTCAGACACGTCAGAATTCTGATAGTTTGCGGGGTCTAGAACAAAATGTATGGACAGAGTGCCTTCCGGCGGGCATCCGAAATATTCTGACAGAAAAAGATCTTGTAATGGTGCGGTCGGTTGAATTTAGAATGGGGTGCGGGGCTGAGGGGGGCACACATTTTGTACTAGACCCCGCCCACCATGTCAAACATAAATAATAAGAATGATGACTGGAAACAATCTTTTTTCGAAGATACAAAAAATGACGAAGAAACAGCGCATTTAAATTTTGCATAGAGTCACGGTAAAGTACGATTTTTACATAGCGGTGACCTCACAACGTCTGATTAGGTACCGAATGTTACAAAAGTTGCAACACAAATATTTATTTATTATTAAGGAAGCAGTAGACATAGTACGAGTAGATAATGCAATGTTCCTGGGACTAACGATTGATTTCGAGTTGCAACGGGGGGCGCATATAAAAAAAATTGCTGGTAAGCTTAGTTCTGCGGCCTACGCGAATAGGAGAATTAAACAGATAGCTGACATTGATACAGTGCGTTTGGTATATTTTAGTTACTTCCATAGCGTTATTTCCTATGGAATATTGCTATAAGGTAACGCTGCAGAGATAAATACCATATTTATTTTACAAAAATGCGCTATTTGATTTATCGAGACTCTAGGATAATTTTATTTAAAAATAGAAAAATAACGCTTGCAAGAATTACTCATCAATCTCACATTACTGCAATGCTGGACTTAAGGCCTCTCCCAATTTAGGCAGGATTTGCAAATACTCACCATACTGAGTAGATGAGTTAGTGATTGCACTAGATAATATAAAGAGATTTTGCACAGATGCTGTTGTAATAATTAAAAATTCAAAGTAATACCAGTGGTATTCGTTTGTGGTATTGGATCGGAATAAATCTGTATGGATTTATTCAATCCAATACCACGAACGAATACCATTGGTATTACTTTGAATTTTTAATTATTTTCTATTCCGAATGGAAATAATAAATAAGTTCGGAATAGAAAATAATTAAAAATTCTAAGTAATACCAGTGGTATTCGTTCGTGGTATTGGATCGGAATAAATCGTTGTATGCTGCTGCCCGTCCGCCACGTGTATTTTCTAATAATTTACCGATTGTCCATTTTTATTTTTACGTCATCATGCCTATTAAATAGCTGAACCCAGTTCCGTCTACGCTGACGGCCAACCGCGTACTAAATTCGAAATCGCCGGATCGAAATTTTAGATGTGCGGGGTGGTAGCAGCAGCCATCAGAAATTTTCGGACAGAAAAATTCTGATAATATGCGGCCGGCCTAAACAACTGAATTCATATAGTTCGTATTAAAAATAAATCTTTCCGAAGTAAATTCTTTACTGCCATAATAAGAAAAGCTTTTTTTTTTAATTATCCTAAATATAAAGTAAACGTCAATTTAAAGTTTACCATTGATAACTTGTATCTGCCCTACATAATATGTCAAACATTTTCATATTATTCTTTGTTTATTTTTGTATTTTATTTAGTAAATATAGTCGGAGAAAAAGTATTGTACCCATAGATTTATAAGTAAGTAAAAGTTTTTTTAAGTCTATGATTGTACCTATGTAACGTTGTATAAGTACGTCAAAAAAATGCTCAATGGCGTCTCCTGCACCACTCGCAACTGTTGAATAAAATACTATTAAAGCCTAAGTTCCAGCGAGGGCTAGAACTCCGTTATTTATACGGGTTGAAAGTTTCTCTATGTATGGCCCCAATATAACCTACAGGTTATATTGGGGCCTTCATCTTGCTAGACATATTGGAAGTTGTTTAATATTTCAGACAAGATTAAAGTTCCATCGAAACTGTCTGACTGCTAAGGAAACATCAGTTTATAGTTCCCTAAATAATATACATAAAATTCAGCTATTACTATGTTTGATGACGCAAGTATAGATACTTACAATTTTTGATACTTTATGAGTGTCTGTCTGCAAAGGGAAACCGCACAAAGTATCTGGCAATGATCGATGTTATTTCTAACATTGTTACGAATAAAATATGACAAACTATGCTTTATATTATGATAGTTTGGGGTGCAATTTGGTACATTTTTAATACCCCATATCTACCAAAGATACACCTATAGATAAAATAGACAAACTTTCAATAAGGGAGGTCTGGCCCTTACTCTATAGCTCTCGCTCATGTGTGAGAATTGCAGATACATTTTTCTGAATTCCTCATGCAAAATAGAACACATCAAACTTCGTTGGCGCTTATTAGACTAGAATCAGCTGCATCAGTGCACGTGCTACGTTTAGATTTAGCTTTATAATTTTACTACTTACACGCCGTGCACTACTTATTCCACTGTGGATTAATGAAGTGTTTTTAAAATAGATTAAAATTTATTTTTGCATTTAACTGACTTATGTTTTACTTTTAACATACATGAATTTTTCGCTGCCCCTATTTGAAACAAACTACTTGAATGAAAACGGAGATATCATTTAAAATTTTGATCTCATAGGGCTCTACATAACCCTTCAAACTATTAAACGAACTACTGTTTACAGTTTAAAATGAGAACCTGAAGCTTTTCATCCCATATTTGCGGAAAACTGCCACATTTAGCTATTTTTTATTAAGTATTAACCTGTTTTAAGCAAAACAGGTAGGTTTCTAAGTTTTACTTTAAATATATGCACACAATGAACGCGTACCAAGGAATAAGAGTATCTACTTAATTAAATTTAAATGTTTCTGGCCACAGTTACTAAAAGCTGGCAAACTTTGCTCTTACAATAATGCTAGGTTATAATTCCTTAGCCCTTTGTCATGCTGAATTGTAAGCTTGCAAAATAAGTTAAGCAGAGTTCTGCTTAACTTACTTTGTAAGCTATAGTATAAAGTTTTATATCAATACACTGGCTCAGTTTTTTTAATATTATGATAACATATTTAACGAGTACGAAAAAATTATTACATTAAATTGTAAGTAAACTAAAATATATAGTTTATAATACTAGGTTTGAAACATCATCTGATGGATTTGACTATAACAAAAAAAAAAAAATTACATAGTGGCCATGTTTAACTTGTTTTTATTTTTTAACACCCTTGCTCGTAAAATGGTTTTAGATATATAAAGCAGCTCATAAAAAACGCGTGCGTTATGAACGCAAATGGTGAAGTTATATTCCATAACCGCACTATTTGCTTTTTTTAAATTTCTAACTGGCCGCCGGCGCCGGCCGATGCTGGCAACCCGCCGCCAGCCAGTAGTCAGCTTTCGCACTGATTTAAAAAGTATGACGGCGGGAAAATAACAGTGTGCATCACAGTTTTATGGTTGAGTTTATTTAAAATTAAAAAGTTCTATTTATTGGGTATTTTTCCACGCAAGCGTGTTGACAAACGTCGTAAAATATATGTGCATATATTGGTTAAACGTACTCGGCTCTATTACGCCCTCGCCTTCGGGCTGAAATTCGGCCTCGTGTGTTATAATTACCACATAATATCGTAATGTACTATTTCTACACCCTTGCTCGTAAAGTGGATCTAATTTCACCGGTTTTAGATATATAAAGAAGCTCATAAAACGCAAATAGTGAAGTATATTCTATTAACGCACTATCTTCTTTTTCAAATATCAAATTGGCCGCCGGCTGGTGCTGGCTGCCCGCCGCACGCCGCCAGCCTGTAGGCAGCGTACCACGCTGATTTAAACAGGACGGCGGGAAAATAACAGTGTGCATCACAGTTTCATAGTTTATTTAAAATTAAAAAGTTCATTTTATTGGGTATTTTTCCTCGCAAGTGTGTTGAAAAACGTCGTACGATATACGTGCGTATATTGGTTAAACACGTACTCGGCTCTATTACGCCCCCAAGCCGCAATTATTAATTCTATTCTGTTTACATTTTGTAATAAATAGTAGATTGTAAAACAAGAGCATTAAACGAGCCATTTTACTCGAGACGTGCATATGGCCACCCGAGCCGGTACGGCGAGGGTGGATAGTAACGTTGAGGGTAAAATGGGTTTTACACTCTGCTTTTCACTTAGATTGCAAGGAAATAACAAATTAAGCTAGTCTCCAGTTTTGTTTGACGAATGATTAGCTTCCCGCCACACAATGTGACGTTCGACTATGGTCTGAGCCTTAATGCCAAGTTATTATAAATATTTGTATATATTTATATAAAACTGATGAAAAAGGTTCAAGTTTCTTATTCCGTATCAAAATTCCTTATTCTGACAAGTTGACATCGATTGGCAAAAAAAATAATATCCAAATGCTGAGAAAATTGCCGTACCGTGACATACCGCACCGATAAAGGTTAAAGCGCAATATCATAACAGTGACGCTATCTAATTTATATAGAAAATTGCTACCGCTAATTATGCAGTTTGTTTGTTTATAAAGCTTTAGATAAAGCTTTAAATAATATGAGATAAATTTATCCTACATTAAATAAAAAAAATGACTTACTTTATTGTACATAATACAGTTACAAATCAGAAAATTAAACATACGACGGCGGACTTATCCCATCTAGGGATCTCTTCCAGTCAAACGGCCAGTAATTCAGAGGAATGTTATTGTGCATTAAATAAGTAGGTACTAACATATGGACCAAATCTGCAGGTACAACCAGGTCTGTAGGAAGACTGGAGAGACTAGATCGCCAGCAGTTCAACGAACGACGATAAATTTATCTCATATTATTTAAAGCTTTAGATAAAGCTTTAAATAATATGAGATAAATTTATCCTACATTAAATAAAAAAAATGACTTACTTTATTGTACATAATACAGTTACAAATCAGAAAATTAAACATACGACGGCGGACTTATCCCATCTAGGGATCTCTTCCAGTCAAACGGCCAGTAATTCAGAGGAATGTTATTGTGCATTAAATAAGTAGGTACTAACATATGGACCAAATCTGCAGGTACAACCAGGTCTGTAGGAAGACTGGAGAGACTAGATCGCCAGCAGTTCAACGAACGACGATCCACATCGCACTGGCAAATTCCTTTCGAGCATTGGCGCCATCTAGATTGGCCGAAACTTATTGTCCACGCTGTAACCACAATTTTTAGGAATATTAGGTCCGGACTCTACAAACCTGACTTGCACAGAAGTAACCGAAGAAATAAATATCTTAACTTTTAATTGATAATATACCGCTCAACTTGTCGTCGAACAAACATATAGCCTGATTTCTCAAGTTTTGCTCGCTTTGCTTGCTTAATATATTATATTAAAGAATAGACGACAGCTAATAAGTAGCTGAGTAGTAGAAAAACTCCACCCAAATAAATATTAAACTGTAATACGAGTAGGTAATAAAATCCTTTGAGCTGCCCTATTTTTTTTGTGTATTTTCCCACAGATCCGGTAAATCCAAAGCCCTAAGCCTGTTCAACGGTGTGAGCATAATTTACAACTGATAATTTAATTCCACGAAAATTCTCAAGTATTCTTCGCGATCCTTTTTGAGACACCTCTCGAGGCGTTGCGCGTTGGGGACTTATATAGTAGATAAGTAATGATCCGACTGGATGTGGAATTATCTGATGTAGTTCAAGTCAACGCATTAATATTGATAAGGTTTTTACGAGGCGCTCTTGTTAATATCATATCTACGTAATGTCAGAGATATAATAATGGAATTAATAAATGAAAAGCTCTACTTTTTTGGCAAGTTTCTTGTTGATATTGACCTTAATTCTACAAACGGCTTTCGTTTTTAAAACACTATGCCTTTATATTCTTTCTTGCCTTATCCCACTCAATGTGGGGGCGGGATAGCAGCTGACAGCACATGAGTCTTTTCTAGTAAATAATTTAAAAAAATAATAAAAATTTACATAAGATACTCACTAGTATAGGGTTTTCTCAATTTATTAGCACCCAATAAGTTCTTACGTGTTTAGATTAAGTCCGGATAAACATGTACAGAAGTTTTTAAGTAATTCAAAAGGACTTTTTATCAAGATTATACAAAACTTAACAAGAAATATAAATGCCTAAATAGCAAGCTGTAGGTATACACCAATTAAGATATAGAACACGATAAAAACTTGACGCTACAATCAACTTATTTTAAATTTACTTTCAAATACAAATACAAAATAGATATTCTATCTATTTTGTACTTATTTGTATTTGAAAGTAAAAAAATAAAGTTCATCCAATGTTTCTTCAGAGGACTTGTTAGGTTCATCTCGACGTAGACTTGTAGCAGCATCGATTTACATATCATTTTAAGTTGAATCGTTAAAAAAGCTGTTGAAGATGCCTCAATTTCAATTGTTTCAATTTATGCAAAGGTCTTGAGTGTTTATCTATATATGTATTTATCATAAAATATAGTATCTATTAAGCTTACTTTGGGGCAGCTCATTCTGTGCGATTCGTCTCTATATATTTATATTTATCATATTTATAAAGCTTATGAAAACCTTTTATTGTTAACAACAATTTAATATAAAATCAATCTGACTATAGATTTCCTGAATTAACAATCCATTTTCAAAATACTTTTTCTCTTGACACGCAATTACGTTATTTAAAAGTGAGCAGTTACTTTTAATGAAGGTCACATTTATTTTATATACTTGAGAAAAATTGACCGTGCTTCGGAAGGCACGTAAGGTTTTTATTATTAGAATAATAAATAAATAATTAATATATAGGGACAAATTACACTGATTGAGCTTGTCCCAAAGTAAGTTTGAGACTTGTGTTATGGGTTACTAACTCAACGATACTATATCATATAACAAATACATAAATATCCAAGACCCAGGACAATTTGAAAAAGGCCATTTTCCAACTTGCCCTGGCCGGGGATCAAACCCGGAACCTCTGGGTGGCGGACTAGCATGGTGACCACTACGCCACGGAGATCGTCAAAAGAAGACAAGCTAAAAATGCCTTAAGGCAGTCTCAAAAACCTGGTACCAGTATCAATATGGGCCACACTCATGAACTAAGAACACATTCAAAGTAAGAAATATAGTTATTTTCCAATTTAATACGTCATAAGAAACTTAAACAAATCTATATATACAAAAACTTGAGGAATTTTGTATGTAAAAAACGTACTGGTTTATGAGAAATACATAAAAGAATGTAAAAAAATTACTTGGCTGTTCAATAGCGCGCAATCTTCGATCCAGTTGACGCCAATGGACATCGGAAGTGCATGGCCCGACTGCAGAATGGTCTTTACTGGATCCCCGAGTCAGCATCTCGAAAACTTCGCAAGCGTTTATACTGCATTGTGCTGCAGCTGTCTGCAAAACTGGATAAAGGAGTGTTTAATTAAATTTGAGTACTTTAGTACTACATCTATATTTAGTATATTTTTGGTATATTTTTATACCTAGCTATAATTTTAGTCAAACATTGATCGCGCGTAAGATTAAATCGCAGTTTATTTTCTAATTGTTGGTTTGCATGTCGTTACGTGACCTTTTAATGGATAAGCGTCCAAAGCCAGAAATATTTCAACTATTTGTTACGAAATTTCTTTCATGTTCTTTTTAACGAATGTCGTTAATAAATTTATTTTTGTACCTTTACCACCCAAATGTGTAATGCTCCACACTCTATTAAGCACTAGACCCTGCTTTTGGTGCCGCCGGACCACCTGTACCATTGGGTAGTACTAGTTATATTGCTCAAAATACAATGTTGTGCAAGTGACACCGGGTGTCCTACTTGTATTTTTTTCTGGTACAAGTTGTACATCAGTGGTACTGTGTATTGGAATAGTTGGTCCTGAGGGTACTGATGAAATACCATTTGTACAATCAATGGTACTAGTGGGATAAATCAGTGTCATACATCAATTTATTTTTTATACATACTCTTAATCTCTAATGAGATTATATATTGTTGTTTGTGCATGTATGTGATAGTATATTATTGTTTGAATAAATAAAATAAAAATAAATAAATTTGTAACATCAGTGGTACTACCTAATGGTACAGGTAGTCCGGCAGCCTTTTGGCGTAGGCCGTAGCATATGTTTTTTTATTCTAATGAATCTGTGTTTTCCTCAGGGCACGTTGTTTGTTTGTTAAAAAAAAAAACAAGCATGTGAATAGAGAATTCATGTGATTTACTTGCCACTGTAGTTAGTAACATGGACGGTACAAATACAAGGTAAACACATGCTTCAATACACGACATCATCATTAAGTCTTGTATGAGGTAGATTAGAACCTTTGTTCGCTAAAGAGTAACTTGGCTTAATGGCAAAATCTTTCAATGAAAATTTCTCTTAAAGGCAACTTTAGTACAGGCGTAATCAGTCAAATTATCATTAAATATGCTAGACTGTCGTAGAATATATTGTACTAGAACATGGAAGGAAAACAGAAGTGCACTCTATATTCTTTTTTTCTTCCTTTCCCATCGAAGTCACCTTATTTATTTTTGTATTTAATTCACCAGCTGTTTTCTTAGATATTCGATCTTTATCCGATCTAATTGGTTAAGAGCAGATGTGCCCAATTACGCATTGTCCGCCCACTTGGTCCAGTAAAACACGCTACATCTGCGACTGCGGTCGAGAGCTAGACTTTCTTCCCAATGGACGTCATTTGATGCGGCGAGCTGCGGCAGGATTTATGAACGCGGCTCGTGGCTGCCTTCTATAATGTATAGCTTAACTAACAGCTTTTCTTGTTAACAATCCGTGAAAGAAATGTGAGCTCTTAGTTGAGAAAACACTTAATCCAAAATCTTAAATCTTTTAAATATTTTTATATGAAGTCTCATCTTGTCACTGGCAAAATAAAGTTAAACGCAATCATAATAATATTTATTGATGTCCAATATAGGTGTAATATTTATATTATATTATATGTAAGTATGGGCCTTTTATAGTGGCTACTGATTTTAATTTTGGCGGTATCCAACGCATCATAGAAG